>CM062815.1:132458297-133058297 GCA_031772625.1 Pinus tabuliformis
AATACCATGGTATGGACCCTTGGTATTCATTTATCTTAATTTCCTTATTTTTCCATCTCATATGCACGTTTACTCTCGTGAAAGTGCGTGCATACTTATACACTCTTTTTGTTATGTGTACCTTCTTGTATACGCGACTTCGACTAGGTTAACTAGCGTATACTTCTTAAAACATTCTCTTTCTTCAATCTCTAGCGTCTTATTTGTAATCCTTTTATGTTACCTTTAAATTGACCTATTTCATCGTGAACTGCCATCATAAGTCACTAATTCATTTTTGGGTATCATATATGTCAGTTTCCATCAAGGACAACACCTGTAACATAATGCCAACAATATCCCCCTTTGGACTTGATGGCGACCATATAGGTGTTGATCACTTCAAGTTGTAAAACCTCTTAGATATATAAAGAAAAAACAAGATACTCTTCCCTTTTGACGTCAAGGGAAAAGGGAAGACCAAGATATTCTCCCCCTTTGAGATACACTATCTTTTTCATGCTCCCCCTGAGTACTTGTAGACTCTGCAAAGGTATTTTTCAAAAGAATAACATGACTCTATAACTCAAGTGTGTGAGTATGATCTTCTTATCACCAATGACTCATACATACATCAATCACCCAACCAAGTGGGGATATACCAAATGTTCATACATTACTGAAAAATTACAATTATTACATCATCCTTCCCATGCATAGTGGGGGCACAAATTACATCAAATGTCCAAAAGGAATCATTAATAGACTATGACAGAAAGAGACATATTACACTATAGATGTTTACATGACCTTTACAAAAAATGATATGACTATCTGAAACCACAGTTGAATTCAACAACCATGATGCCAACAATGCATAAAGTTTTTGAAGACTAATGCTCCCCTTGAACCTGTGCTACCTGTGCATTGTCAACAAATCATTCATCAAGGCATCTTCATCAGTCAAATAAACAACAATGAACAAAGCATATCAGCAGACTGTAGCCATTAATATCAGACTGAACACCAATGTCAGAAAGTAATTTTGAGTCTGACCCACTTTTTTTCTATCAGAAATACATATACGCTACTGGAGCCATAGAAACTCGCGTATATACGTGACTCTGATTCATGAAACCCACGTATAGGAAACATTCCTCTGAAAACTAGTTTTAACAGTAGGATGATGCAAAAACTACTCCCAACTTTTGTCTGAGATATTCAAATGTTTCTCTGGGAAGGGGTTTGGTAAATATATCAGCAAACTATTATTTGGAGGGAACATAATCCAATTTAACCTTTTGTTCAAGCACTTGTTCTCATAGAAAAGGGTACTTAATGGGTATGTTCTTGGTCTTGGAGTGCATGACTGAATTTTTCAAAATGTTAACGACACTTGTATTATCACATAGAATGGAGATGGGTGGAAAACATGTGATTTAAATATCTTGCAATGTTTGCATCATCAAAATTAGTTGTGTGCAACAAGATGCAACAACAACATATGTTTCTTCAGCTGTAGATAAGGAAATCAAACTTTTTTTCTTCCTGAACCAGGATACCAATCACGATCCCATATAGAATGGACCTCCACTAGTTCTTTTTCGATCATCAACATTTCCATCCAAATCCGCATCTATATATGCATGAAGAATGAGATATGTATATTTAGGATACCATAGACCAAAGTCTTGAGTTCCTTGGAGATATTTGAATATTCTTTTTACAGCCTGAAGATGTGATTCCTTTGGATTGTCTTGGAACCTTCCAACAATTCCTACTACATGCATAATATCTGGTCTGGTACGTGTTAAATAAAGTAAACTTCCAATCATAGATTTGTATCTTGGTTGATTCACTGTAGGATGTAGGATATTAATCATTAGAATTGAGACTGCTTCCTATTACAATTGGAGTACATACAAGCATACCCTTTACAAACAAGTCTTTCTTTGTTTGTAATAACCTCTCCATGTTCATTCAACTTATTCTTGAATAACCATTTTGTACCTATAACATTTTTATCATGAGGTCTAGGAACTAATTCCCAAGTATCATTCTTTTCAATTTGGTCAAGTTCTTCATCCATGGCCTTAACCCAACATTCATCTTTGCTAGCTTCATTAACATTTTGTGGTTCTATGAAGGATAGTAATGTTAGATAACTAGAAGCTCCTACAAGAGTTCTTCTTATCTGTACTCTAGACCCTTTTTATCCTAGAATTTGAGATTTTAGATGATTCTTTTTAACATAACTGGATGGAGCCTTTTCCCTGTTAGTTGTATCTTCTTCTGATTCTTCATTAGTTTCTTCCCCTATATCATTTTGATTTGATACGGGAAAGCATTCACTGTCTTCCTCATTGTCCTCTTCCTTTGTTGATTTCACCTGTTCTATATTTCTACATGCTTCATTGGTTACAACATCAATGCATTCAACAATTTTTCGAAGTCTCTTATTATAACATGTGTATCCTTTACTTCTAGATGAATAACAAAGAAGTATTCCTTTGCCTGCTCTGGGTTCAAACTTACCAAGATTTTCATCACTCTTTTTGATAAAGCATTTTCTTCCAAAATCTTTGAAGTGTTTTACAGTAGGAGGCTTACAATACCAAATTTCATATGGATTTTGATCACTATTTACCCGAACATGAACTTTGTTGAGAATATCTACAGCAATATGTGCAGTTTCACCCTAGAAGGTGTTAGGAGTTCCAGATTCATCAAACATAACTAGAGACATTTGTTGAACTGTTTTATTAATTCTTTCCACTGTGCGATTTTTTTGAGGAGTTCTAGCAACAAAGAACTATCTTTTATTCCATGTTGTTCACAAAATTCAAAAAATTCAATATGAATTCTCCTCCCCGCTCAGATCTGAGACATTTAATTTTTAGATCTAATTGATTTTCAACTAAAGCTTTGAATACTTTAAACTTTTCAAATGCTTCATCTTTATGCTTTAGTAAACCAATCTAGCACATTCTAGAAAAATAATCAATAAATAAAATATAGTATTCTTCTCCACGAGGTGACTTTTTCCTTGTTGGTCCACATAGATCAGTATGAATGAGTTCAAGAGGCTTACTTGTTGATCCTTCTTTGTCATTGAATTGAACTCTGGTTTGCTTTTTGAATTGACATGGTTTATAGATGGAATTTTCTGGGATGGTGATATCTGGAAGACCACGAACAACCTTGAGCCTACATGATTTTCTTATTTGAGAAAAGCTCAGATGCCCCAATCTTCTGTGCCATAGCCAATTTTCTTCTGTTTTTCTTAGATAACATTGTTCTTAACCTCCTTTTAGTATATATAGATTGCTTGGAGTTCTTGTACCTTTGATTATGATCTTTCCTATGTCAAGCTCATGAACCACACATTCTTTTGATCAAAACACCACTTAATTTCCTTGATCACACATTTGACTAACACTCAACAAGCTATGGTTTAAACAATCAACATACATAACACTTCCAACTTTAACCTTTTCTTTTAAATAAATAGAATCGTTACCCTTAATGATAATGGGTGTGTCATTTACAAAAGAGACATTCTTTTCCTTTTGCAAACATTTATAAGGAAGGAGTTTATCTTTATCACCTGTCACGTGTTTAGAACATCCGCTATCAATGTACCACTGATTTTCTTGTCCTTTTGCAAACAGATCTATGACACATCTTTCTGACTGAAGCTCCTTCATTTTCCATATCTTGGAATTTGATGATGTTTGTTCCTTTCGAATTGTTGGCTAAAATTTGTTCCAGCATTCAGATTCTTCATGACCAAAGTTATTGAAAAATGAACATTCCATTTCATTTTCAATAGGATAAAAGTTATTATAAGAACTTTTCTTGATTCCTGTCATGCTCCTTTGTTTTCTTACTTCTCTAGTCATGATAGTCTTGTAAGAAACACATTGACCATCTTTATGACCAAACTAATGGCATGAAAAACATTTTCCATTAAAGAAGAAGTTTCTATGATCATAAAATATTTTGGTGTTGTTCACCCTTGGAGTAAAATGAGCATGATTTACCTTGGGAGTACCTTTAGGCTTTTGCTAAGGATTAACGCATCATTCACTGGATTTTGTTGCATCAAGATAGCTTCTAGTGTTGACTGAAGGCTTTTCTGGTTGGGATGTTTCTCTAATGTATCCAAGACCAATCTTTATAAGTGGAGAACGCTAAAACTTGATGATTTCACCTAATGTTTCTACTCCTTTAGAAAATCTAAGATTATGAGATTTTGTCTTCTCAAGTTCTTTTCTTACACCCAGTACTTGACATTCTAATTTTTCATTGTTATTTTCTCTTCTGTGAGTTGATGTGTCAAAGTATCTATGACCATATTATTTTCTTCCAAACAGACTTTTAGTTTGGTTATTTCTTCAAGAAAATATTCCCCTTCTAAGGCATCCATAAAATCATCATTGTCATAAGCCATGAGTAGTTTAAAATCTTTTTCAGATTCATCTTCATCACTATTAGACAAGCCATCACTATCTTCATGATTATAATAACTTCTTATAAATTGTTTGCTATTATCTTTTGCAGATTCCTTTCCTTTTTCATGATTATCTTTATGAGGAATTTTAGCAAAATAGTGGCCAATTCTACCACAAGAAAAACATTTGAATGGAAGATACCCTCTGAATCTTTTGGAACCCTGTTGAAGCGTCTTTACAAAGTTTACCTCATCTTCTTCTGAAATATATCCTAATTCCTTGAGATCTTCCTTTTCTTTTCCCTTTCTTGAAGCTTTGAAAGCGACTTCTCTAATATCTGATGGACCTCATTTCCTCATTTCAAAGGAAATTAAAATTCCATGAAGTTAAAAAACAATAATAGATTGAATATCCTACTTCTCTTCTATGGCAAATACTTTTGACTCAAATTTAGAAGACAAAGATCTCAAAATTTTCTCTACTAAAGTAGCCTCCTTTATTTCTTCACCCAGATTCTTCATGCAATTTACAATCTCATCTACTCATAAAAAGTAACTAGCAATACTTTCATCACTATGCATATTGAGAGTTTCATACTGAATTCTAAGAGTGTGGAGCTTAGCACGTTTTACCTGGGAGTCTCCTTCATAGGTCTGAATGATTTTTTCCCATATTTCTTTGGTTGTGTTGAGCTACATGACTTTGACGAATTCTGATTTTGATATACTTCCCAATAACACATTGACGGCTTTGGCATTTGTTTCATATGTTTCCTTTTTTGCTAGATTCGTGGGAACTACTGCTAGATATTGGTATCCTCCTTCCACAATTGCCAACACATAAGCTTAAAGTGACTGAAGATAGGCTCTATTTCTTATCTTCCAATATGGTAACTCATTTCCATTGAAGATTGGTGGTATGATAGATCCCATGCGTTCGGGATTTTCATCTTGAGAGCTATCCCTCCAAGCGATCAAGCTTCTTCTGAAGGACCTGCTCTGATACCAATTGTTGGGAAAATTGTTAAGAGGGGGGTGAATCAGTATTTTAACTTTCATAATAATGATTTTCCTTTTCAAACAGTATACACTACTTTACTGAAACCAACAAGCATATTTTTATGACTATAAAGAATTAAACCAACGTATATGTAGTAAATAACTAATTCATTGTCTTAAATCAAAGTGTGATGCATTAATCAATAAACAGATGCAGTAAGAACAAAATAAATCAACACACATAAGAAACGCACATGAACACCAGGATTTTTCATGTGGAAACCCAATGAGGGAAAAAACCACCACTGTTGTCATCCTAGTCTTCAATCTTCTTATAAAAAAAATTGTTTACAAATTTTGTAGTGGTGTGGACGTTTCCAGTATGTAGGCATCTACCTGCTGAAGGCTACAACCTTCTCTCATTTTCTAGCTTCTACTAGAAGGGAGATCCAACCCCCTTAGCTCTTGTACTGGCTGATATGTTTACCAGCATGTAGGCGCCAACCTATAGAAGGCTATTACCTTCACTCTTCCTCCAAGGAGCACATTTCATAAATTTTCAAACTGGATACTCTTGGTACACAATAACACAATATGAAGGCCACGTTTCATTAAATTTTCATATTGGACCCACCAGTAACATTGAAGCTCAAAATCAATCACCATTGCAATAAATGCATCTACCAACAATTAGTCAATCTGAATAGTCAAATCATTGTCACCAAAACACAGAGCTAAACCCAGAAACTTGCATCATCAACCAAAACCAACTACAACCTCAAAAATCATATTTCATAATGTATACACTACTTCAGTGAAGCCAACATGCATGTATACGCTACTTCCTTTAACTAAACCTGTCTATACCTCCAAAAATATTGAATCATAAAAACCTATGAATCAAAATTGTACCAACCAAAATATTTTGAAGATCTATTGTCAATTTATAGAGTTCTAAATAGATAGCAGCAAAGATCACCTTTCTCACTTAATCAATCAATCAATCAAACTAAATCTCCTTATACAATCAGTTCTACTTTCAAATCTATGAAGAAATCATTGACAAACAATAGCAAAATAGTAGCACCGATCAGATAGATCAGTCATCTTTGTACATCAATATTTTATTTTACATACACTACTTGGAAGAGCCAAACCAACTTGTATGTCGGTCTTCACCACGGAGAAGCAATGTATAGATCTGCAAATACCTACTTATAACTTCACAGCTATTCTAGACTTCAGACATACCCAGATCATAACATATAAAGTATAAAACATGTGTTAGCAATAAGATCTAGCCCATCCATTATTAGATCATACAATGATAAGTCATTTTAGATCTCCTCATCCTGATCCAACATTGTATCCAAAGGTGCATGTGATATTTCAAGTCGTATCATTACCATAGCCCTTACAACATAAAATATACTTCAAATAGAAGTATTCATGAAAAAACTTTTCAATTGCACACTTAACCCTTTGATCTTCTCCTCATTATATAGTTTTAGCCTTTTTCAATACCTCAGACCAAAAAAACATTTAGAACCCATGGTATTCTTAGATGGGATTAAGTAACCATTATTCCACTCAATATTGTGGGCTAATACCATGGTATGGACCCTTGGTATTCATTATATTAATTTCCTTAATTTTCCATCTCATATGCACTTTTACTCTTGTGAAAGTGCATGCATACGTATATGCTCTTTTTGTTCTATGTACCTACTTGTATATGTGACTTCGACTAGGTTAAATAGTGTATGCTTCTTAAAACATTCTCTTTCTTCAATCTCTAGAGTTTGATTTGCAATCCTTTGTTGTTACCTCTGAGTTGACATGTTGCACTCGGAATTGCCATCACACATCACTGATTCATTTATGGGTATCATATATGTGAGTTTCCATTAAGGACAAAACCTGTAAGATAATTCCAACAAAGGAGCATCATTTCATAGACAGGGACAATATTTCTCAGTGCATTCTAGACTACACTGTGGGAGAAGATGGACACAAAGTTGAAGAAATCTACAACATTTCATCCATAGATGGATGGGCAGACAAAAGTAGTCACCAGGACTATGGTGTAGCTTCTGAAGGGATACAACCAGAAGACCTGGGATGAAAATATGGTATATATACAACATTATTATAACATAGCATTCCACACTTATATAAGAAATTCCCCATTTGAGACTTGTTTTGGATATTTTCCACCTTCACCTTTGAATATTGCATATGGGCAGCAAGGAGGAGTGAGGGAAGATCTTATAGGATATTCTTTGAGGGCTAAAATATTTATAGAGAAGATCAGGCATATCCATCTACATGTATAAGGAATATTATAGAAGTCGCAGGAGAAGTATAAGGCCAGGCATGATCGGCACAAAACATGGAAATCATTCAAGGTGGGAGACAGAGTATGCCAATAGTTGAATAAGGAGAGGCACCATGGGTCTTGTAAGAAAATCAAGGCTCTAAAGTATGGTCCCTTTGAGATACTGGAAAAGGTTGGTGATAATTCCTATCAACTCATTTTATCACCATATATGTGCATTTACTCAATTGTTAATGTAGAGAATTTGAAACTCTATGAGCCTTCCATGTTAGATCAGGAAGAGGAACATGTCCTACCCTCTGTGGAGGATTTGGCACTACACACTCAAGAAGAGTTGATAGAAGATATAGTTTTTCCAAAGAGTTCCATAACTACAAGAAAGGTGCAGGATGACCTTTGGAGATTGGATTGAAGGGACAACTTCCAAGCAAAGCTAAATCGTACACTAGACAGAAGGTGGAGGAAAAATTTCCTCACCTCATTTACTAAAATATTTCGAGGACCAAAATCCTCCCAAAATGGGTAAGTCTGATCCGAATTGGATCATTATATTATTTTTCATACGTTGTGACGCATTTGGAGTGGAAAAAGTGGAAGAATAAGCTTGCGGGACCGCTTTTACCAGCGAGACCTAGTTTGGCGAAACAGGGTCTGAAACTTTCTGGGATTGTTTTGAGGAATCAAACGATTTTTTTGGGGGGTAAAACCTTTCTACTTTAGCACTACATCTTTTCATGCTATTCTACACACAGATATATTTCCAATGGTGCAAGAAGCGTGTCAATCAGAGTTTGTATGCAAAATTTATACCACTCAGAAGTTGACCTTCTTGTTTTCACACCTATAGTTCAGGGAGATGCTGCGTTGGCCCCCATTATTAATGGAAAAGGGGCTAGCCATGTGTTTTTGATGTAAAAGTATCTAGAAGAGTCTATATTGTAACTCTAGTTAAGAGTTGATGTGGTCAAAATTAACCACTAGTAGGCTATCGGGTTGTGTCATAACTCGGACACTTGGAGGAAGAGGCATTCCATTATTTAGAGATAATTTTGTTCCATAGC
Organism: Pinus tabuliformis; assembly: GCA_031772625.1. NCBI lineage: Eukaryota > Viridiplantae > Streptophyta > Pinopsida > Pinales > Pinaceae > Pinus > Pinus tabuliformis. The sequence continues at coordinate 132,467,128 of CM062815.1, forward strand.
TGAGAAAAGATAGCCAAGAGAGATATAGGGTAGAGCACACAGAGAGGATCTGTGCACTGTAGCAGCCCACGAGCCACAGGCATTACTTCTTTGTACCTGTAGCCATATTTCGAGACAGAGAAAGAGAGCAAAGTGGCCTCACCTTCCAGTCGGGTTTTCTCCTTAAAGGGTTTCCAAAAGAGAATATCTTGTGTTTTATGTGTGTGTGTGTGTGTGTGTGTAGAAATTTTGCAAATTCTCTACAAATCTTTCTCTGAGACCTCTGTAGAAATCTGACTGTAGATTAACCCGATAATGCAATATACCAAAGCAAAATACTATAATCTACTTCTACTATCAATTTGCTTTGCGGAAGCTTAAAAGATTGAGCAAGATCGATCTGAACACACATAACCAAAAGAAGAAGAACCAATGCACATGAAGCACAAAAAATACTTAGGGGAAAGCCTCAGCTAAAAACCCCACTATCTATATTATCATACAAGGTGGAAATATATCAGAATTATATAAAGCCTTAGCTCTCACAGCTAGCCATATTTCAATACAATGCTCATGGATGCTCACAGGCAATCAAAGCTTCTCACAAGCCTTCTCCTCTGCCCTCCAAGCTCCTATTTCCTTGCGCAATTCCTCTGGGATGATTCTCCTTCACCCAGTGGAACACTCCTCTCACACACTACTCTAACACACTGTCAGAACTGCGCAATCCTCAAGCAACCTTACGTTGAATGCATGCAACAGTTTCCTTTGTAGGAAAACACATGCAACTGATAGTACACTATCCTTGACATTTATCTCAACTAGGTCTTTCTCAGAATAGACATGCATGAGTTTCTGATGAGGGAATCTTCAGTTATCTAGAGTACACTGGTTGAGTGCATGCATGCATCAACTAACAGATAACTAACAATTAGTTCCTCAAACAATTTGGAACTAATTTAACTGGAATTAACTCAATAAAATGAGCTAACTAATTACAACTCAAATATAACTCAATCTTATCTCCATAATTAAGGGATAATCTCCTTAATTGAAGGGATAAATGCTCCATGAATTCAGAAAGACTTCTAACTTGAATTTCTCCAACTAATTAATCCATAATGAATTAATTAATTATTTCCAAGCAACAGGTTTGACTAAATTCGATTTTAATTCACAATTTTAATTCAAGGACAAATTAAAATTGGAATATCTAGATTCTATTTTTATCATTTCTTGTTGATATTTTCAACACTTCCTCTCAACAAGAAAGGAATTCAACTCGATCCTAATCGTGAACCTTTGGAATGTTATGCATTCAACACTTCTCTCTAGTGTTTTTTCTTCAGCAACTCCAGAAACAAAAAAAACATCCAACCTAAATCAATGTGATGCATCTGTCATCAAAGTCTCTGACTGCTATTGCCTTTGTCAACTGAAAACTTTCCGCTTCGGCTAACTCTGCCTTTCTGCACTGTTGTTAATCCATCTTTGCACTCTTCAGTATCCGATTGATCTAGCCTCTATAATTTTGATCTTTGACTGCATTAATCCCACTGATTCCTCCCGCTACTATGTACTTTGGGCTCCCGTAGCAAGGTACGATCCATGAGATAAAACCTGTCAATGGACCCTGCCCAATTTCAGCCTTCTTGAGACTATCACTTCACATCACCCCACCTCACACCTAGAGGTATGGCTGAATGTGATCCCTCTACCCATTTGTCCAGTTGTGGCTCCTCCACAATTTTCTGAGGTTTCTTCTTGGGCTGTAGGTTGAGAGGTAATTTACTCTCCCTCTACACCACCAAGTCTCTAACATTTTCCTTGCCCCTCAAGGTTTTGCATGAAGAACATACAGGTTCTTAACTTGTGAACCGATTTGTTTCACCTATCTTGTGGTGATGAGTCTAAGGAAAACCTTTCCTTTACTGAAGACAAAAATGTAGCCTTTCTCCTCCAACATCACACTTGATACCAAGTTCTTCTTCAGTCTAGGCACATACTTCACAGCTGTCAGGGTGATAGGAGCTCCATGCTCCCTTTGAAAAGCAACTGTGGCCACTCCTGAAAAACTATACCTTTCATCGTCACCCATCTCTATGTGCATCTTGAGGTCTTTCTCCTCCAAGGTACTGAATAAACTTTATCTTCGGTCATGTGGAATGAGGCTCCGCTGTCAAGATACCAACCACAACCCATCATCGATGACACCATGCATGTGATGAGTTTAAAGTGCATTTCAAACTGATAGGCCAATGCCTCACCTTCCGATCCCTCCGAGGATCCCTTCATGGACTTCTTCGATGGGCAATTAGTCGCATAATGTCCCATCTCGTGATAATTAAAGCATCTCACTTTAGACTTGTCACCCTTCTTCCCTCCATGAGAAGAATTCGATTTGGAATGGGAAGCCTTCCCCTTTCATTTCCTTGCCTCACTTGCTAAGGCCAGATTTTCTTGATCATCATCCTTGGATGAAGAACCATCTCGTGTGCTCCTCCTGATCTCCTCCTGCATCAGATCCGACCACAGTCGTTCCCAATCCAGTAGTTTATCCGTTCCATTCACAGAGTCCTAGTAACTATTCCAGCTCTTTGGAAGGCCAAGGAGAGCGAGGCTCACCATATCATCATTAGCAGTAGTTATTCCCACACTTCCATGCTCATCTCTGCAAGTGGTGATCTTATTTAGATATGTGGAAGTAGTATTTTCATTCTCCATCTTGATTCTTCGAAGCTTATCCTTGAATGCCAATTTCCTCAGGTTGCTACTGTTCTGGTAGAGGTCCTTCAATGTCTTCCACATTGAATATGGAGTATCCTTCCCATGGAGACTCAAGACAATATGGTCTCGAACTCCCTCAAGGATGATCCATCTCGCCCTCGCCACACACTTCTTCCACTCAGCCAACTCTTGTGCATTAGTTGAAGCTGGCTTTGGGATTTCTCGATCAATGAAATCCTTCAAGTCGTTTTCTTCTAATACAACCTCCATTCTATCTTTCCATTCTATGTAATTCGACATACCTTCCAAGGCATACTCAAGTCTCAAGCCATACAACGCCATTGGCCAACCTTGAAGTATGATAAGGATTCAATTTGCACCTGCAACCCCGAACTTCAAACATCTAATTCTCTTCTCTGTATACTGTTCACAGCTCCGATAAACTTTTCTCTGATAAACTTGGCTGCGATACCATGTAGAAATTCTGCAAATTCTCTACAAATCTCGCTCTGAGACCTCTGTATAAATCTGACTATAGATGAACCCAATAATGCAATATACCAAAGCAAAATACCATAATCTACTTTTACTATCAATTTTCTTTGTGGAAGCTTAAAATATTGAGCAAGTCCGAGCTGAACACATATAACTAGAAGAAGAAGAATCAATGCACATGAAACACAGAAAACACTCAAGGGAAAGCCTCAGATAAAAACCCCACTAATTGTATTATCATACAACGTGGAAATACATCAGAATTATACACAGCCTTAGCTCTCATAGCTAGCTAGCTCTTAGTACAATCCTCCTGGATGCTCACAGGCAATCAAAGCTTCTCATAAGCCTTCTCCTATGCCCTCCAAGCTCCAATTTCCTTGCGCAATTCCTCTAGGATGATTATCCTTCACCCAGTGGAACACTGCTCTCACACACTACTCTAACACACTATCAAAACTGCGTAATCCTCAAGGAACCTTACCTTGACTGCATGCATGAGTTTCCTTTATAGGAAAACACATGCAACTGATAATACATTGTCCTTGACATTTAGCTCAACTGGGTCTTTCTCATAATAGACATGCAGGAGTTTTTGATGAGGGAATCTTCAGTTATCTAGAGTACACTAGTTGAGTGCATGCCTGCATCAGCTGACCGATAACTCACAATTAGTTCCTCAAATAGTTTGGAACTAATTTAACTGGACTTAACTTAGTAAACTGAGCTAACTAATTCCAACTCAAATATAGCTCAATCTCATCTCCTTAATTAAGGGATTTTCTCCTTAATTTAAGGGATAACTATTGCATGACTTCAGAAAGACTTCTAACTTGAATTTCTCCAACTAATTAATCCATAATGAATTAATTATTTATTTCGAAGCAGCTTGTGAGACTAAATTTGATTTTAATTCACAATTTTAATTCAAGGACAAATTAAAATTGGAATATCTGGATTCTATTTTTATCATTTCTTGTTGCTATTTTCAACAGTGTGTGCTTATTTTTTCTTTCTCTACTTTTATTCATAATTTCAATTCACATGCATGCACTAATTACAGTTAAATCCACAGATCTTAAAGTTTAATAAACTATAATAGCGTAGAATTTGAAGAATTTTAGTATAATATTATTAGATATGTTGTGACAAACTATCCAGTGGAGGAATCTCCACGACATTTTACAAATTAATTATGGTGGTTGTATTCCTACTTGGGATATTTTTGAAAAGAAATTTATCAAGAAGTTTGGTGAAGATAAAACAAAAGCATTCTTAATTATGGAAAAGTCAAATAATAAAATGAATTTTACAAAATCAATTAAATATTTCAGCCACATATTCCATTCTATTCTTAATGGAATATAGAATACAGTGAGATCATGTGTTAGCTAAGGTTTATTCTACTTCCCTTCCCTCAAATGTGGTTTTTTCCACTATTGGAGCAGATAAAGAAATATCAACCTTAAATATGGAACAAGCTTTAAATGCTATAAAACAAAATTTTAGAATAACATCCAAATAACTTTGTAGCAAGGCTATAACCAAAACAATTACCAAGAAAAAACCTTTAACTAGTAAAACTAAAACATTATGTTTTATTTTATTTTATATATTAATTAAAATGTTATGTTTTAATTTATTTTAATAATATAAATAATTAATATACGAATTGCATTTTGTTGCTTTCCCAAATTTATTGCACTAATTTTTAAATAATGGTTTTCTTTTTTGTAAATGCTCATTCTTAATTTATAATTTCATAAAATAAATATAAAATACTTTTAAAAATTAATGATTTTTAAAAACCATTTAGTCACACAATGCAATGTCAGCATTAGTTTCTAGGGGTTGATTTCCTAGGAAGGTATTAGCAGAGCCGACTCTGACTATGGCGTAAGGTTTTATGGGTTGATTTCCTCGGAAGGTATTAGCACAGCCGACTCTGACTATGGCGCCAGGTTTTATGGGTTGATTTTCTCGGAAGGTATTAGCAGAGCTGACTCTAACTATGGCGTGAGGTTCTATGGGTTGATTTCCTGGGAAGGTATTAGTAGAGCCGACTTTGACTATGGCGTCTTCGCATTGATTTTCCACCTCCATGATGTTGTATTAATTATTTTGATTATTGTCACACAACGATCTCTCTGAGGCTCAAATTTGTTTCTCGCTAACTAATCTATTAAGACCGCGTCCATTTAATTTAACCAATGCATGCTTTATATAGGCAATTGAGAAAGGTGACAAAATCTAAAGTTTTCAACAATGCATTTCTTACCTTTTTTAAGGGGAAAAAGTGAGAAATTCCATTTTTTAAAACATTATGCTATACGTTGTTTTTGAAATTGATTTTAATCTTAATTTTAATTCTTTTTATAAATATAATATATTTTGTTTCAAATATTGCTACGTTAAATTTTAAAGATATTTTTAAAGTCATCTAATAATTAATATTATATATGATTAAAAAATTTAATATAGTTTAATTATTAGTCAAAAATACTAATATTGGTTATTATTGTATAGGATGAAAATTCTAAATATAACTTAATTATTAATAAACTATATAAATAGTAATTATTACTTATTATTTGTAAATGTTATAAATTTGAAGAGGAAGTTGACAACATGTTTCCATGACTCTATTTGAGCATTATAAACAAGAATTCCTTTGACATTTGGCGTAGTAGGTAGATAGGAGAAGGAATGGAAAACAAAAGGCATGGTGGATAGGTATATGGTTGGACGTGTTTGCAAGGAGCCTGAAGCCATTATAACTAACATCTGGATTTTCCAACTTAGACATTTTTATGATTCTACAAGATACTTGGTTTTACCAAATTAAATGCAAGTATGGAAATGTTTCAATCCAACAACATAATAATTTTACATTATGATTATTATACTTCAAAAAAAATTGTGACTTTGTAAAATGCTTTGGTTAAAATAATATTAGCTATGAAACAACGAAATTTAAAAAATATGGTTAACTGAAGGTTAATACAATCATACTCGGCACTTTATGCACATAAAATTTAGGACTAACACTTATACATTTTCCATTATTATGATTACATCCATTTCAATCACCCCCAATGATTTTTTTTGTAACTCTATTTATGCTAACCTAGAGTATCTACAATGTAGTCTTTATTCAAATGTGGCAATGACTTCATACCTTTTAAAGTTCAATAATTAAACTAAGCGACAAGGAACGCTAGCTATGTTCCATTTTTTATTAATGCCTTGACAAAATAATTTATCACAGTTTGTTAACATATTATAACGATGTTTGGATGGTCATGGCGAGTAAAGTAATCATTCGAAACCTTTTCATAGACAACGAATGGAGAGTTTCTCTCAAGGGAAAACATCTTCCAGAAACAAATTTATCACTGAAGAAACCATACAGTAGGCACATTTTGGGACACTTTAGGGTGATGGAATTTCAGGGTGTGATGTCATGGGTTTCTTGTAGTTAGTGCTTTCTCCTGACACACCTCAAGTATTTTCACCTACTATTAAGGTCACTGTTCCACGAGAATGATGACTTCTGTGATGTGGCATTAGTATTGGGTGGGCTCTAGAGTTTGTGCTTGCCATAATCTTTTTCCAAATGCGAGAGTGTGTGAGATGCTCATAGAATGTTTGATGAATTGTACGAACAAGATGTATGCTCGTGGATTGTGGTGATTGTAGTTCATTATGGTAGTGTAGAAAAACCATGTGATGCATTTGTAAAGCATCAACACGATGTGGTGTCTTGGACTATGATGACCATATACTATACCTAGAATGGGAAAGAAAAAGAAGACTTGTCAAAGTTTCTCTTGCGCACACCAATTCAACAGCCTTATAAAGAGGCATATTAGTATAGATCGTTATTATAAACAAGTATGCCAAAGGTGGCAGGGGAAACAATAATAGCATGCAATATACTTGACATAATGTCTCAACAAGACATAGTAACTTGGGCTTTATATAGAGCAACGACTCCTACTCTTGGCCCATGTTTCTTGCATCTAATGGAGGGTCTAAAGAAACTAAATATATATCTATATTAAAGTAAGAAATAACAACTACAAATTTATTACAATCCCAATATTTTCCAGGCCTTTTACTAGAAGGACTCTCTACATCAAGGTGAAAGTAGTTGATTTAGTATCTGTGCACACTGCCAAACTTCAAGAACATATAAGAATCCTTGTTGGTTTTCTGTGGCTTCTTAAAAAAGGAAGGAAACTTAACGAGGTGGTTTTACTCAATGATTATGGAATCACCAAGGATGCTTCAGTCTCTCTCATTGAAAGCTTAATTGGGGGTGCCAAGGGTGAGGGGTATCATTCTACTTCTAAGCCCATGTCTTTCAAGGATTCCCTCAAGCAAAGAACCAACTCTCTGACACATAAGGATCTCTTAAGTCCAACATTTGTAGTAGATCAATCTTTGGACACCTAATCTCTTGAGGTGACAATTGTTGCTACTAATGAAAGGGTGGCAGATTATCTAAAGTAATTATTTTCCATTTTAACATATTTTGGCCCCCGAGATCTACTATCCAGGAATTGGTATACCAAAAATAAACTCAGAATATATAGTTGATATTCTTCTCAAAAGGATTTTTTGTGTTATTCTTCAAAAAATTAGAGGATAGGCATAAGGCTTTCAACCAGAATCCTTGATTTTGGTGACAAGTTGTTCTATCAATTCAACTATGGTTCTCAGATTTCAATCCTTTTACCATGAAGTCATTGGCTACTCCAGTATGTGTAAGATTGCCTAACTTACACATCCATTTAATCCAACCTGAAATCTTAGAAGATGTGGGTGATTTAAAAGGCAACTTCATCAAAATAGACAGTGAAAGCATTTCAAAAGGAATTCTCACATGTGTTCACATATGCATTGAAGTCGACCTAAGTGAAAGGTTACCGAGAAAAACCCTACTCAAGTGGATGGGTAAGGTGTCTTCATAACCGTTGGACTATGAAAATATTTCTTTCTGATGCAGGCCTTTCAACAGACTAGCCACCTTCATAATGCATGTCCCTTTTCAAAATGGGCTTCTCTCCCCTAGAAGTCTAAGAGAAATAGTCAAGGCTAGCTGGCTCTGAAGGAAGTAAAAGGATCCAAGAATACTATAGTTTAGAAGAAGGAAAATCCCTAGAAACATAAGACATCTACTAAAAAATAAACTCCTATAGACTCAATTCATCCTCTAGTAGCACCATCTCATTCCGCAGAACAGGAGCCCTATCGCATTAATGAAAATTAAAGTAACTCATCCATAATTATGTTTGCAATAAATGTATGACAATGAACCCACTAATCAAATAATTCATATAGTTACAAGGAAATGACAAATATGGTTGAACCTCTATCAATGGAAATATCTCATAAAAATGATGAGAGTGGTTTGTCTTCAGGTATTCTTGATAACTTTGCATTGGATTGACGTACTCAAGAGAAAAGGGAAAAAGGGAAAACCCATGATATATTCTAGGATTTGGTACTAGGAATGTAGGGATATAATTGGGTTATTGTAATTATTGGTAATAGATAAATGTTGTAATCTATTCCTTTAAGTAATAGAATCTAATTTATACAAAAGATTTATTATTTATAAAAATATAAAATATATTTGCGTTCTGCTGTTCCTTTTCCAAAGGAACAACATTTTCGATTTTTTGTTGTTCCTTTTCCAAAGGAATGGCATTTCTGCGTTCTGCTGTTCCTTTTCCAAAGGGACAACATTTTCAATTTTTGTTGTTCTTTTTCCAAAGGAATGACATTTGTGTGCTTTGTTGTTCCTTTTCCAAAGGAACAACATTTTCGATTTTTGTTGTTCCTTTTCCAAAGGAACGACATTTGTGTGTTTTGTTGTTCCTTTTCCAAAGGAACAACGTTTTCGATTTTTGTTGTTCCTTTTCCAAAGGAACGACATTTGTGTTTTCTGTTGTTCCTTTTCCAAAGGAACAACATTTTTGATCTTTGCTATTCCTTTTTCCAAAAGGAACACCACTTGTATTCTTTTGCTCTTCCTCTTTGAAATAGCAACATCCTCGTATTCCTTTTACTTATGCTTGCTCCCCTTGCTGTTTTAAATTAAGGATGCTTACTGTTCCTGTTCTTTCAAGTCTTTTGGAATACAGCTATGCACTTATGCAATGGATACAAAATCATAACATACTGAAATCGGTGAATTATAAAATCGTTATTTTTATAAGAAATTGCTCTGAATTGGTAAAAGGACAGAGGGAAGGACACACTTACCCATTATCTTTTGTTGTCATTGTTCCACTAACTCTGCTCTGATTGGTTATCTTTATCATGTTGGTTCCTTTTAAATCCTCTTTGATTATTATTCAGGAATAAGAGCAAAGGGTTTATATCTTCCTATTGAGATGTTAAGACTTCTTCCACCATTCCTACTCTTAAGGAGTGTTGAACCACCCTTTGTGTATAAATGGGAAAGTACTTTATGAAAAAGAAAGAAAAAGGAGCAAACTGACTTGTTTATATAAGTTGTCAAATGCAGGATAGGGGGTCTCATCAAAGAGCCAGCCTACCATGATCATGAGGAAGAAAGTGAAGTGGCATTCCCACTATGGCCACCACACCAGGGATATGGTCCAAAAAGTATATCAAACAAAGAACCCTTGGAACAGGAGGTCTCATCACGAGCCGGCCTGCCCACCTTTTGCTCCTTCCTCGTGAATGGCATTATGGCTAACTGGTCACCAAGCTAGCATAATGGCCTACATTTTGACATCACACAACATTTCCTAAGCATACACAAAGGATCATGGTTCCATGGGTGAAATAAAAAACTCTGCCAAGGTTATGGACACCTGTCAACAGTAGAGCACTGTTAATGGTAATGAAGTCACATTATTTACACCAATAGGTAGTTATTAGCACCCTTTTGTTTCTTATACCTTAGTAATCAATCACATAAGAAGAATATATATTATTTCTCGAACCATACAACGCATGTAAATCTATTATCACCAATCATGACAGAACAATTGACAACGACCGCATGAGACTCCGTATCCACGGCAGATGTCCTATCCTCCCAACCTCGCATCATATCACAGCAGTTTCTTACGTGTTAAGCGATTTGACTCTACGCCTCGATTTCGGTAATCTGCTACTTTTGTAAACATGGAATATTTCCATACGATGTTCCTTTATGACTCTGCTTCAGAACATAACACCGCTCCTTTATTTGACGGTCAGGACGACCTATCACATATCGGGGGGGCGAGGTTAACCTCATTATTCCTTGGATTACGTGTCAGACCACTATTTGGGAAACTGCGTACTTGGGAATAGCATGGCTCAACGGTATACTATTTTTTATTTTTTGCATGACTTGCTGTTCCTAAGCCATTTCCATTGTATACTCTGCGGCATTAGATTTTGAGCGAGTCTTGCGTCTGTCAGCCTCTCTGTGTTTTAACAGCGTGAACAACTGCCGTTCCATTGTCAAAATTCTGAGATTTTACAGCGAAACCATAAACATGGGAGGAAGATCGATTCGGAGAGAACCGCAGGTGTTAACAGTCTCTGATGCTGCACGGGAAATCCTGGCAAGAGCAGGGTGGCTAACTTATCTCAATCACTTATAGGAATCCAACGAGACTGTAGCAATTGAATTCTTGCAGAACTTGCAAGAGGATCACTCCACAGTGAGGGGGAGACACATAGCAGTCATCGATGACATAATCGCAGAAGTCTCGAGACTGCCAGCCGCTGGACCTGTATGGACGTTAAAGAAGGAGAGATTGTGAAAGATCATAGAAACCTTCCAGGAGGAAGGGCAGAGCCTGAAAATTAGAGTAAAGGGGGTTCTTCCAGTAGCATTAGGAGAGCCGCGGGCGAATTGGCAAAGACCATTCAAAGCTACATCACCTGTGAAGGCAGAAAAGATGTGGTAAGACCACGACACCTTAAACTCTTAGCTGTATTAAAGTAAAAATGCTCTATAAATTTACCTGCATTTTTGAATTCATTACTTCATGACATTGCACAGAGCATAAAAAAGGCATAGCATCTAGAATCAGTTGTTAGTCATCATGGGTTGATACGGTTAATAGTCAACCATAGCCTTACCCAGTAGCAGATCAGTTGGGAAGAGCTAATTGCCATGATAGATGGAGAATTGACCACACCATCCCCAAAACGTAAACATGCCACCAGTATACCTGAGCGTCCAGAAAAACGAAGGAAATCGGTCTGATTAGCACGGCTAAGAGGGAGGCTGGAGAATCCCCAAGGAGATACCAGCCAACTAGTAGAGATAGAAGATACATGGGATGAGCAACCCCCATGATTAGAAGGAGAAGGCAATGAGAAAGGAATGCAGGAAAATGAGGAAGGAGAAATGGAGGAAGAAACCAAGCAATCTGAGCAGGAGGAGGAAACGGAATAGCAGGAAGGCAGCACAGTGCAGAATCCATTGAGAGAAGAGGAACTAGCCAAAATTCTGGCCAATATGGGCAAATATGGCCAACCTTCCAGCCCATCAGATCTCCATGCTGAAGAAGAACCAAAAGAACACTCTGCTCAGAAGGGAAATGCACCTGAAGAATTACATGCAGAGGAGGTAGAAGAGGAGAGTCAGCCTGTTCATGATGAAAATATGACAAGAGATGCAGAACAGGAACAATCCGTTCCTAGCCAGACGACACCAGAAGAAATTCCAGAGGAAGGGGGGTAGAAAAGGAAGTCACCCAAGAAATAACAGAACCAGCTAGGGTTCTTTCCCCAGAGCAACCAGAGCAAAACAAAAAAGAAGCACCCCAGAGAGAAAATCAGGGAATTAATCCAGGTCATAGTCCAGGCCGCAGTGAATAGTCCGTTGTTCCTTCTAAGGAAATTGAGGAAATTAAGAAATTACGGAAAGAACAAAAAATACTACTGAATGTAATAGTTCAGCTTCGACAACAGATTAGGATTTTGAAAGCAAGGAAAAGGGTAAAAAGGACTTCGGGAAGGAAACATGCAACCACTCCAGCAAAACCCCTCAAGACAAAGGATCAGGGGACAAGAGCCCATCCTGCTATTCAAAACCCTATCGAAAAGCGGGTTGTTGTTCCAAATGTTGTTGAGGAACAGTCTGCTGTTCAAAATCAAAAGGAACAACATTTGACTGTTACCCATGTTGAAATGCAAACGAATGATATATTGACCTGAGATAAAGAAATTCAGACAGAGGCGCCACCCTCGGGAGTGATATGGGCCATGAACGCAAGACAACGCAATAGGAAAATTCAGGTAAAACTCCAGGTATCCATCGCCGCATGGGAAAGAGATCCGAGAACGGTAACCCTACGAGAGGTTTTGACACAAGCTCAGCAAGCAGTAGAAAAGATCATAGAGCAAAAGGTCCCTCGAGAAAGGTATGAAGAGCTACAACAACAGCTTAGGAACATCAATCTATCCGAAAGCTAGGCCATTGAAGGGTGGCGAAGGGAAGAAGAAAAAGTCACGAAGGTAACTCGTAGGTTAGATGTAGTTCTCAAGCAAATGGATACCTTATATTCTTTGTACAATGATGTCCTATCATGTAGATCCCCTGCTAAGAATTATGCCTTGTTTTTAATGGAACGATATTTGCAATTGAAAATAAAGGTTGTTAAAGCAGGTGCTCCCATACAAATTAATACCATCGATGATTTTATAAATTGCGGTAAGCACTACGGGGTAAAAGTTCAAAGACTACTGTGTGAGTTTTATTTGCATAACCTTGTATTAGACCAGGAGACCGAGCTGAACCCTGGCCCTTTTGTTGGAGATATCCAATTACAGGCATTTATTTCATTTGGTGTTAATGAAATTAAATGGCTTAATGCCTATAATGCTTTCCAAAGGCAAGAAAACGGATTAGATTTGTGGGTAAGAGCTGAGCATAGGGATCCAGTACAATTATGGAGAGAACATAGGAACCTCATGAAGACTCTAGGTGTAATTGAAGCATTAGGACCCATTCATACAACAATCAATCAACAGGGAATAGAATACTTTTTCACTATCAAAGAGCTTGCCTTTGATGCGGCTAAATTTCGATATCAGATCTCTAATCCGAATATCCAACTCAGGGAACCATTTAAGTATGAAAATTTTAAGTTAGCCGCCAACCGCTTGCACCTCTATGGAGAAGTCATTTTGAGGGCAGGGCCATCCTGGTTAGGATATAGGTTCCAGAGTCCAATTATTTGGCACCCTGCACCTGGATACGAAGCCCTATATGAGATGTCTGAGGGTCAGACAGGCCATTTCTTTGAACACCTAGTTATGCATCATGGCTGTAGACCTCCACATGAGATTCCATCTCTAGCTTACTCTCTCATTGCCTTACATGTCAACTACAATGTTTTCATGAGGGCATGAAAAAAGGTAAGCAAGGGGGTGTGTGGAGTACTAAAGAAGGTATATTTTTGGTAATTATTTCAACATCTTTTCATTAGAACTTACAAACCTTTTGCATCATGAACTAGGAAAATGATAAGGAATTGTAATCAAACCTGTGAGATTAATGTGCAAAACGAAAGCACTGACAATTGTCATTTTCTTATGCAGGAAGAAGGAAAAACGAAAAACTGGCATTCCAAAGGAAAGGACAAGGACGGGCTAACCACTGTCCCTTTGACGGGGAACCGTATGCAAACAAGGAAAAACAAATCAAAGTGAATTAGCCCTGGAAAGGAAGTGGAGATATCGGCTCGACACAAGAAAGAAAAGAGATAACTGAGGACTAACGGTTTGGCGAATCCCTCAGGATCCTTTGATCCTGAGGGATCGCTGCTTTAACTATTTTTGCACCTAGACATCTCTGCCTTCACCATTATAAAAGGGGCAGCACTATTAGCTCGAAGGGTCTATCGAGTCTGTTATGTTTTATGTAATTTCTCTTAAGATTGAAACTTTTATCATCGAGTCTCGTTGAGAACTGATCTACTGTAATTCCGCCTTATGCGTTAATACAAACTTGGTTGCTATTTCATCTCTGAGTCTGTAATAACTTCAAGCGGTGTACCCCTAGAGGCTAAGGGCCCAGCCCTAGAGGACACTTGCTCCTATACTATTACATTTGGTTTATGCGTGGTTTGCTTATCAGCGTTATTTGTTAATCTGATGTGTTTTGTTAGTTTACATCACATGCTTTGTTATGTTTAATTTACTGAGGTTTCTAAAGACAAAAATATTGTATTAACTTTGCAACGTCTCACTGTTCTTTTAAGTGTTGATATAATATTTCCAGTCTTTACAGAATACAGATGTTGTTTAATTATAGAGTATCTGTGTTGTACACTTATTTCATTGGTACTACTGAACTCATCTTAGGGATTATGTTCTTTGCGATTGTTGAATCTATAGACATTGTTGTTCCATTCTGAAATACAGTCGTAATCTTTATAACTGAGATTGATAACTGGTTTACCAAGATCAGGTTACTATTAAGGTGTGCCGTGTGCATATATGGTTTTCAAGCACTGTTCTATAGTCCAACATTAATCAGTGTTGTTCCATTTTTGTGTGTTGTTCAATTCGTCCTTAAAAGTGAAGGATTGCCATTTGATTCCTGTAGGTCACGATTAGTGCATTTGATCTTGTAGACTAAGGTGTTCCTGCTTGTTAGACTTAATTGTTGTTACTGTTTCTTGTTTGTTGTTCCATTTCAGGTTTGTTTTTCCATTTCTTATCTGTCGTTCCATTTCCTATCATTTGTTATTTTGGTGTGAAGAACGATCTAAGGCTGTAGTGAGCATTGACATTTACTATCCGGCTCCCAGATCCACGATCTGTTCTCCGATTTCCTTTAGTTCCATCAGTTTACAAAGGGATGAGTTACTGCTACTGAACCCTTGACTCATAAGTTGCTTAGTTTTCTGAATGTGTGGTTTAATCTTTTGAAGTAGTTTGTTGTAAACAAGCATCCGTTTACTCTTGTATTTTTTAGCACTCTACTACTAGCATTACTTTGGCAAATGATAGCCTCAGACTGACACACTCTTTGAAATAACAAAACATTCCTGGATTGACAAAGTAATGTGAGGTAATTAGAGGTGAAAGAGACCCTTTTTATAGCTCGACAACCTCCATTCTATCTTTCCATGCTATGTAATTCAAGCTACCTTCCAAGGCATACTCGAGTCTCAAGCCATAGAACACCATTGGCCAAACTTGAAGTATGATATGAGTTTGATTTGCACCTGCAACCCCAAAATTCAAACTTCAAATTCTCTTCTTTGTATACTGTTCATACCTCCAATATCTTGTAGAAAATTTCTACAAATCCAACTCTGATACCATGTACAAAATTTCTACAAATCCACCTCTGATACAATATAGAAAATCTAATGTAGGTTAACTCAATAATGCAATATAAATCAAAGCAGAATAATATAACCTACTTCTACTATCAATTTGTGGAAGCTTAAATATCGAGCTGAACAATATAACCAGAAGAAGAAGAATCAATGCACAATACACATGAAAATACTTTGGGGAAAGCCTCAGCTAAAAAACCCACTATCTGTATTATCATACAAGGTGGAAATACATAGGAATTATACAAAGCCTTAGCTCTCACGGCTAGCCAGCTCTCAGTACAATTCTCATAGATGCTCACAGGCAATCTTGGTTGCTCTTGAGCCTTCCTCTCTGCCCTCCAAGCTCCTATTTCCTTGCGCTATTCCCCTGGGATGATTCTCCTTCAACCAAGTGGAACACTAACCTCACACACTGTCATAACTGCGCATTCTTCAAGGAATGATCCCTTGACTGCATGCATGAGTTTTATTTATAATAAAACACATGTAACTGATAGTACATTGTCCTTGAATTTAATCTCAACTGGGTCTTTCTCATAATAGACATGCATGAGTTCCTAATGAGGGAATATTTAGTTAACTGGAGTACACTAGTTGAGTGCATGCATGCATCAACTGACTATTAACTCTCTATTAGTTCCTCAAACAGTTTGGAACTAATTTAATTGGACTTAACTCAGTAAACTAAGTTAACTAATTACAACTCAAATATAACTCAATCTTATCTCCTAAATTTTAGGGATAACTCTTGCATGACTTCAGAAAGACTTCTAACTTGAATTTCTCCAACTAATTAAGTCAAAATAACTTAATTAATTATTTCCAAGTAGTTGTTAAGACTAAATTCGATTTTAATTCACGATTTAATTTAAGGACAAATTAAATTGGAATATTCTTGTTGCCACATTTCAACATTTAACACCCTCCTGCCACATTTACCCTAGTTAATTGTTCCACCAGGGTAAATATGTGATGAAGAGTTACTATGATATGATTCAAATCCCCAGGTACAGTTAAGGAAGTGGAACTAACCTTACAAGACCAAACCAACCTTCCTCAAATGCCACAGAACCTTGAGGAGCCAACCAACCCCTTTAGGTTCCCAACCTCTAAGAGAAATTTCTCTTTCACTTCCCTAGTGCCTCAACCTCTCCCATGACAAGGCATGCATGAAACTGGGACCCTGTAGTCACTCTCAAAATAAGGAACTCATGTTCCTATGGCCCTTTTCAGGTAGTTCTGTGCATGTGACCCCACATTCTGTGCCACATTTTCAGGGCTAGGACTCAGGCCACTACCTAGAACTTCATGAAATAAATGACAAATAACATTGACACAAGGGTACTAATGCATACAATTGAACAAGAACTTGATCTGACCCCTAGTAGCGATGACAGACATTTCGTCAAACATATTACAAACATGTAATCTACATGTCACAACAACAAATCTAAGCATAAGGGTCTCATACTTATCTAAGAATCGTCAAAGAGGACTGGTATCTCCTCACAATATTTGCATTGTTATATATTAGGTCAATCATTCAGTAACATTTTATAAACTAACCACAGCATGATGAGATCGAGATATCATAATTGTCATAAAAAATACTTATAACCAACAAATGACCAGACATATATCAATGAGTAAATAATCATTAAAGCCACCTAATATCAAGTGCATTTACTCATGAAAATACCAAGGAAAAGGAGCTCTTATTAACATATGTAAATCCAACCAAGTCAGGGACTTCCATGTACCACTCGAAGATAGATTGGGCTGAACCAAATCTCTCTTTCAACCAATCACCCCCACAGCATATTCCAAGCATGCATCTGGGTTCCCATGGAACAAATCAAACAAAAGAAAACTAGGGCTTCTAGAGGAAAAACCACCTCAACCCTCAACCATTGATTGCACCCCGTGGTTGAACATCAATGATCATCGCGATATCGGTCTCTATCTAGGTTTTCTAGGGTTCAAGAGCATTTGTTCCAACCAAGAATTCTAGGACTAGTAACTCAACCCACAACTAATTCTAGGCTCTAGAGCATTTGTCCAACCAAGGCTTCCATCACTAGTAACTAGACCCACCAAGGGCTCCGGAGCACTTTTCCAACCAAGGTTTTCTAGACTAGTAACTCAACCCAAGTTGTTATATGGATTCTAGATCATTTTTCCAACCAAGGCTCTAAGAACTAGTAACTCAACCCACATCCATAAGAAACATGAGAACCAACTAGAAAAAAGAAAAAGCCCACAACATCATTGCTATCTAGGAAATGGAAAGGATAGACAAAACCATTGTCAATCTAAGAAATCCTCCATGCCAATGACATATCATAACCAAGAAACCACATGCATGTTCCATGCAAGCCAAAACTAGCAAGGAAATCATACATGCAACTCAGTACCTGCAAGAAAATGTGTTGTAGGTGTTGATCCTGATGTCCTCTTACACTTTTTTGCTTTTCCTTTGCCTTCTTTCTCCAAATACCAAGTATGCCACACTCCTCCAAGAGTGCTCCAATAAAACTCTAAGTCTCCAAGAGTAAGAGAGATAGAGAGAGAAAATGACAGTTCCAAAACTGAACTGAAAAAAATATACAAGCTGATCCTCATAAGCCTTTTTATTAATGAGGCCTCTATTTTCTTCAATTTTCCATTATTTTCCTTCATTTTCTTCTTATTTGAAACATGTGACCTTTCACCTCCCTTTACTCCTATTTTCCATTATTTTCATAAATACAATGCAATTAATGCCTCATGCCTTTCCAAATCCTTTTGCATTTTCTTTACCAATTTCCATAGTCGTTAATTAATCACAAGTGATCCCCATCACTATGTTTTTTCCCAACATTCAACTTGGAATACATGTCCTATGAACTTGGCTATTATTTTTTCCTTATTAACTTTATTACATGGATTTTGACCAAGTTATTAGAGAAACCTCCCCCTTGGGAGAACACCATCCTTGGCATTCAATGACACCTAAAACTAACAAGTCTACTGAAAAGAAAAACATACTACCCATGTAGCTTTATAAATTAGATCGATGCAATATTTATAATGATCATCCCGCTGAGAAGCAAACCAATATGAGAAACATAACAACATGACAACCATAATGACTTGAAACCCATACTGCATATTGGAGCTTTATAACACAAATTATGGTGGTATTTACATCCATATACATATATACATATACCAAACATCACACCAAAACATATGCAAAAAACATTCACTAAACTAGTGAATAGGGAAGGATACATAGCCCGCATTTGATCAACCATCTCCCATGTCGCTTCGTCGGGCCCAAAGTGCTTTCATTACACTTTAACTTGCTCAATTTCTTGGTTCCGGAGAATGAACACATTTCTCTGTAAAATGCACTAAGGTTTTGGTTGGAATTCACCTTGTGGTTCCACCCGCAATACAGTCCATTCAATCACACAATCAAGATCTTCAACATACTTCTTAAGTAAAGACACATGGAAAACATAATGGACTTTCACTATCGGAGGAAGTGTAAGTCGGTAAGCTGCTGGCCCAATCATCTCAAGAATATTGAAAGGTCCACAATACCAAGGTGCCAACTTGACACATGATCCAATCCTCAAGGATCTCTTCCTTGGCTTGATACACAAGTACAATTTTTCCCAAACCTAAAACTCCTTAAACATCTTGCAATGGTCAGCATAACATTTGTGTTTTTCCTATGTCTCCTTCAAATTCTTCTTAATTACCTACATTTCCTGTTCCATATATTCCATCATTTCTGGTCCTATCAACACCCTATTAACTGGATCTCCCCAACTGATGGGAGTATTAAAACTCCACCCATAGAGTTCCTCAAACAAAATCATCCTCAAATATTCTTGATACCCCATTATTGTAAGAAAACTCAACTAGTGGAAGATACTCTTCCCACCTCTGCTGCTGCTGCATCACATATATCCTCAACATGTCCTCCAATATCTTGTTGACCCTCTTTGTTTCTCCATATGTGTGTGGATTATAAGTTGTTTTTAAGGCCAACTCTGTCCCCAAACCTACAAATAAGTCTTTCCAGAATCTAGAAGTGAACTTGGAATCCTTGTCTGACAAATTTTCTTCAGTACATCATGCAACCTCACTACATCTCTAATGAAGACTTGTGCTACATCATTAGTTAAATATGTAGACTTCATTGGAATGAAGTGCGCTACCTTTGTCAACCTGTCAACCACAACCATAATATAATCAAGATTGTCTAGATGTCCTTAGAAAAATTGCAATGAAGTCCATGGAAATGACCTCCCATTTCCACTCTGGAATTGGAATTGGCTGTAGTATACCACCTGGAGCTTACACTGTGCTTTTACTTGTTAATAAACCAAACACCTAGCCACAAATGCTTCCACTTATTTCTTCAAGTTCAGCCAATAGTAGAACTTCTACACCATTGTCAATGACTTTTGATATCTCGGGCAACCTAAATATGGCTTAGCATGAAATTCCATCAAGATAAGTTTCTTGATCTCACTTTCGTCTGGCACATATATCCTTTCCCTAAATCTGACCAAGCCATTTGTTATGAGATGGTAGTCCACATCCTAATAACATGTACCCTATTGTAACCTATGAATAAGCTCCCTATACCTATCATCCTATTTTCTTTCATGTAACATCTGATCATGTAAGTCTATCCCATAAGAACTCATAGTTGTTATGTGATTCACCTATAATCTCCTACTCTGAGCATCTGCAACCCTGTTCTCTTTCCCCTTGATGTACCTGATCTCAAAATTGAACTCATTGATAATGGAAAACCATCTATCTTGCTTAGCATTTAGATTCAATTGGTCAATCTAGTATCTCAATCCATTGTGATCACTCATAAAGATGAACAACCTTCCAAGGAGATAGTGTCTCCACATCTTCAAAGCATGGATGATTGCTTCCAACTCATGATGATGCTTCAAATAATTCTACTCATTCTCATTTAGTTTCCTTGATTCATAGCTTACTACCTATCATTCTTGCATAAGGACTCCACCAAGTCCTCTCTTGCAAGCATTTGTATGTACCAAAAATTCTTTTCCTGCATCTGCAATCTTTATAACTAGAGCATATGTCAACAACTGCTTCAACATATTAAAATTGGCTACACATTCCTTTGCCCATTCAAATTTCTTACCTTTCTCTTGCAATGATGTAATAGGATAATGAATATGTGAGAACTTCCCAATGAACCTCCTGTAGTAACTTGGTATCCCCATGAATGGTCTTACCTCATCCACATTTCTAGGAGCTTCCCACTCCATTATACATTTCATCTTTTCCAGATCCACTTCTCTTCCTTCCTTGGAACAACATGTCCCAAGTAATGTACCTTTATCTGAAAGAAGTTGTATTTTATAAGATTGGAATACAATTGATTCTCTCTTAGAAACCTCAACACTTCTACTAAATATTCGGCATGCTCTTCCTCATTCTCAGAATATATAAATATATCATCAATTAATACAATAACAAAATTGTCAAAATAAGGGTGCAACACACTATTCATCAAACACATAAAAGTAGTTGGAGCATTAGTCAAACCAAATTGAACTACAACACACTCATCATTCCCATACCTGGTCCGAAAATTTGTCTTGTAAATGTCCACTTCTTTGATTTGTACATGATGATATCTAGATCTCAAATCGATCTTTGAGAACATTGTTGCTCCCTTCAACTAGTCAAACAAATCATCATTCCTTGGAAATGGATACCTATTCTTGATGCTTATGTTGTTCAAATGCATGTAATCAATGCATAACTTGAGAGTACCATCCTTCTTCTTCACAAACAACACTGGTGCACCCCAAGGCGACTCACTTGAGCTAATGTATCCCTTGTAAAGAATTTTCTTCAACTCCACCAACTCCAATGTGCTCATAGTGTATGGTGAGTTTGGCACTCATGTTGCTCTTGGTACCAACTCAATAGAAAATTCCACCTCCATGTAAGGCATAAAATCTAAAATTTCTACATGAAATACATCCTGAAACTGTTTAGAACTAGGGACCTATTTAAGACTTCCACATCCTCAGCATCCTTACCTTTATCATTGCAAATAAAAAAACACCATTTCCTGTGATTGTGCTTTTCTTGCATAACTATCACCATTCTAACTGATGTTGCCTTCTTCTTACCTTACAAGACTCTTTGTTCCCCACTGTCAATCAGGAACTCAATATCCTTGTCATAACAATCCACCTTCGTCCTATGAAGATACATCTAGTCCATACCCAACAACATACTCTATCATCCTAATGGAAGTACATTCAAATGTGCTGAAGTAGGCATACCATTCAATTCAAATGCACAAGCTCTTACCGAGTGATGAACTCTCTTCTTTGTATCTATAGCCAACATCACCAACCAAGATTTTGCATGCATGTATTTTTTCAAACCACACTTATCCACTAGGTCAAGATTGACATAACTATAATTAGATCTAGGGTCAATAAAAAAAGAAACAACTGGATCACAAAGCTTATTTTCCATCTCGATAATAGACACCTCGTGATTTGTCTGCCTCTTCTACAATAATGCATAGATCCATGAAATACTTTGTCCAACATCCCCCACTTTTTACGCTTTTTGTGCACTATATATCTAAGGGTCTACCACCCTAATGTTGTGGAAAATCTCTTCTATGATGCTCTCCTCCACAAGTCCAACATTGCAAATGTTTCATTTCATCACCCTTGTTCTTCTCCTCAAACCGAAATCCATGTCCTCTATCAAATGCATTGAACTTCTTAGGTGGCCTTGCATTCTCTTTGTTACCTGTTTCATGAGGTCTTGTTCGCTTCTTGTACAATTTCCCTTTATTCTTCTCATTCCCTTTCCAATCCTTCTTGGTTTCAAATATTCACTTTGATTACTCATAACAATGCTTTAACTTTATGATGGCTTCCTCAAATGATCTAGGCTCATCGAACTTAATCCCATCCTTGAATGCTACTGACAACCAAATGATGAATATTTGAATCTTGGCCTTCTCTTTCTTGAGGTAAGTCATATATCTCAATAACTCCAAAAATATTCTAGTGTACACCTCATCAGTCATAGATCCCATCTTCAGATCATAGTTTCTTTTTCCCTGTCATCATAGTATCTCTCTAATGGATTTCTTTGTGAATAGTCTCTTGAAATCACTCCAAGTCAAATCCTCTTGACGAATACCTCTAACATTCTTTACATCTTCCCACCAAATATCTTCTTTACCTTTAAGACTGAATGTGTCTATTCTGGCCTTCATGTTCGTTGGTAATCGTACAACCTCAAGAACTTATTCATCCCAAGCAACCACGCTTCAGAATCCTGTGACTTATTCATTTCCCCATCAAATGTAGGTGGCTTTTCTTTCTTAAAATCATCCGTCAAATATCCCTTATCACTCCTCCTATAAGGATGGTAGCGATGATGACCATGATACATGTGTGAACTAGAACTAGAGTAAATCCCATGTCCACTTCCTTATCTATCACGTGTATCCAGAAATGTGCCATCTCTAGCTATGTCATATGTATCCTACTACCATATCACCTACTACCATATGCTCCTTTAGTCCTATCCTCCTGTCCATGACTAATTCTAAGTGGTCCATTTCTATACAAGTCTGACAAGCTCTAAAGAGTCACCACATTGAAATCTTCTTGTTTGCCCAGTGCCCTAGTAAGTATCTCTTATGACTAAATGATTCAATCACTATCTTATTTCCAACTCCTTATTTATGCCTTCAAACTTCTGAAAGTTCTTGTTATGTCAAGATAATATCCCTCACCATGTTTCTCGTCTAATCTATAGGGAGAATCCCGTGAACTATAGTATACCATCTTTCTAATCATCTTTGATATTCTCTTCCTGCAAGGTATATCATGTCATCTAAACCAAATCATAGACAAACCAACGTACCTCAATTTAGTTTGGGGAGGATATCTCATCTCTAGGATCAACTAGATTAACACAATACATATATAACCACATTCATCATAGTATATAGACATCATCTTAATCGCCATCCTGTTACCATACATAATGCCACAATTATAACACTCACTAGTTACTATGCATAACAAACATACACAATCGACCTACATTCATGAAAACACATCTTAACAACAACACCATCAACTTTTGCATGACATCAAAATGGAAACCATGACCACTTCCATGCATACACAACAAGCACATAGACCACAATCATAAGGACACGTATGCAACTGATATGTACATATGACAACACATTCATCCAAGGAGAACGAAAACCATACATCACCCAAGGAGAATGGAACCATGCTCTAATGCCACTTTCTAACACCCTCCTCCCACATTTACCCAAGCTAACCGGTCCACCAAGGTAAAAATGTCATGCATATTTACTATGATATGATTCAACTCCCCGAGAACAGTTAACGAAGTGGAACCAACATGACAAGACCAAAACTGACCTTCCTTAGAAGCTACTAAATCTGCAGGAGCCAACCAACCCCTTCAGGTTCCCAAACCCTAAGAGAAATTTCCTTTTCACTACCCTAGAGCCCCATCCTCTCCCATGACAAAGAATTCATGTGACTGGGAACCTCCAGCCACTCCCACAATAAGGCACCCATGTGATGGTGGCCTTTTTAATGGAGTTCTGTGCCAATGACCCTGAATTAGGTGCCACGTTTTTAGGGTCAAGACTTAGGCCACTGCCCAAAACTTCATGAAACTTCAAAAAATGAAAAATAAGATTAAAACAAGGGTACTCATGCAAACAATTGAAGAAGGACTTGATCTGACCCCTACTAGCTATGACAAGAATTTCGTCAAACATATCACAAACATGTAATCTGCAAGTCACAACAACAAATCTGAGCATAGGGGTCTCATACTTATCTAAGAATCGTCAAATACAATTGATATCTACTCACAATAGTCGAATTATTATCTATTAGGTCAATCATTTGCTAACATTTTATATACTAACCAAAACATAATGAGAGCCAAATATCATAACTGTCATAAAACATACTTATAACTAACAAATATCTAGAGATATATCAATGAAGAAACAACCATTAAAGCCACATTATATCAAGCACATACACTGATGAAAATACCAAAGGAAAGGAGCTCTTATTAGCATATGAGAATCAAACCAAGTCAATAAATTTGACAAACCACCCAACCATAGATTGGGCTAAACCAAATCTCTCTTTCAGCTAATCACCTTCGCGCCATATTCCAAGAATGGATCTCATGGAACAAATAAAAAAATCCAAACCAGGGCTTCCAAAGGCCAAACCACCTCAACCCTCAACCAGTGATTCCACCTCATGGTCAAACATCAATAACCATCACCAGATTGGTCTCTACCCAAGCTGTTTGGCCTCTACCCTAGCTGTCCAATGCTCCATAGCATGTGTTCCAATCAAAGCTTCTAGGAATAGTAACTCAACCCACAATTGTTGTCAGTCTCCAGAACCTTTGTCCAACCAGGGCTTCCAAGACTAGTAAATCAACCCACCAAGGGCTCAAGAGCGTTTTTCCAACCAAGTTTTCGAAGACTAGTAACTCAACCCAAGATGTTCCAGGGCTTCTAGAGTGTTTATCCACCCAAGTCTCTGGGAAATTGTAACTCAACCCATAGCCATAATGAACATGAGAACCAACACGAAAACCAAAGCAAATAACCCCACAACACCATTGCTATCCAGGAATTGGCAAGGCTAGACAAAAACACTATCAATCGAGACAATCCTCCATACCAGTGACATATCATAACCAAGAAACCACATGCATGTGCCATGCATGCCAAAAATAGCAAGGAAATCATACATGAAACTTGGTACTTGCAAGAAAACATGTTGTAGTTGTTGATCCATATGTCCTCTTGAACTTTCCTGTTCTTCCTTTTCCTTCTTGCTCCAAATCCCAAGCATTCCACACTCCTCTAAGAGTGCTCCAAGAAAACTCCAAGTGTCGGATGATATTTGATTAGTTATGTTATGTTTTTTGTTGTCTATTGATGATGTCTCTCTCGTAATAATCTTTTTTTGACCGTACTATTTGGATTCATTTGGTTATGGAGTGGAATTTTGATTAGTAATGATGATACTATATGGTGATCTATATTTCGAACATTGATTTGTGATGAATTCAATATAAGATTCAGTGATTGATTCAATGTTAAAGTGATTTAGATTCAGGTATCAATAATTTGAGATTTGTACGCAAATAATCTTCAGGGGAAGCATGCACATATGTGGGTGTGATTCACAAGAGTAGTGTATACATTCTAACATATGTTTGATCAGGGTTTGCAGTGACAACATTTAGTTTCTGTGATGATGAAAAATATATGGATTGGTATATTAATGAGTGGTTGTGTATTGATATGATATTGATATATTGCATTGGTTGATTAATATTCAATGATTAGTTTATTGATGTTGTAGTTATTCAATTGGTACTATGATTGGATGATTTGATTCAGTGATTGGTTTCAGAATTATTGCTTGGTTTGGGCTTAATGATGGAAGTGGGTCCAGTCTGAAAATATGATGAACCGTGGCCTGAAAGTTTGATGCTTTGAGTCAAGTCGATCCAGTATGAAATATTATGAAACATTGTCCACAAGAGATGTTGAGGGTTGTAACCTTCAATGAGGAAGTTGAAGCTTCCTTCTAGTAGTAGCTAGAGAATTTTTACAGGGTGTAGGAGCTCCCTTTCAGTGGTAGGCGGTAAAGTAGATCAAGGGTTTGGAGCTCCCTTCCAATGGGTGCTGGAGAATGAGAGAAAGTTGTAGCCTTCTACAAGTGGGTGCCTTCATACTAATATGAGTTTGCACCAATACAAGATTGTAATAAGTTTTTGTTAAAAAGATAGAGAAAACGAGAGTGGTGGTTTTCTCCCACATTGTGTTTCCACCCAAAATCCTGGTGTGCGTGTGTGTTGATATCTTTCTTGTGTGTTCATGATCTATCTGCTTCTTAATTCTCATGATTATTGTTTAATTAATGTATAATGAAGTAATAACACACTAGTTAGAAGATGAACAGATGATGAAATATAAGAAAAGTAGATAATTGGGTATATGTTGTTTGTATTCATAACAATCGTGTACATACATGGGTTACATAAATAATAGAACATATGGAAATCAGAATAAGAAAATAAAAGTTGAAGTGAGTTTAAAATACTAATTAAACCGCCTCCCCCCAACCCCCACACCCCCCCCCCCCCCCCCCCCCCAATGTTTTTCCCAACAATTATCCCATATTGGGTTTCTCAAGATACATCTTATTTTAATTTGTTTGGATAATGTGCTTCCTTTTTTCTTTTTCTTTTTTCTTTTTTTCGTTTTTTTTTATTTTTTCAGATAACCCATGGGAGATTTTAACCTATGACATATTGCAAGGGATTTCTTAAAAATGAAACATTCACCATCAATTCAAATTATTTCATAAATTCAAGAAATAAGCTAGTAATAATTAATATGGAATCTAAGGAAATATAATGCATAATCTAAGTATTAAGAACACTATAAGATATGTTGTGACTATAGGCTTTAACCATGTACAATTAATTTCTATAAATACGTTCTTAATAAAATAGAAAATATGCAATAGTAAACAACATGTAAACGTAAATATTTTATCTTAGAAATTCAAAACTGGGAAAACTAGAAATATTTTTCAATGTATATTCATGTCTATGGTGTTACAATATAAAATATATATCCCATAGCATCCATAAACCTCTAACCCATTTTACCTATATTAGAATCGAAGCATAGTTCCTTAACTAAAACTGCAAAACTGTGAAAACTCATCATGTGCCATAAAGGTGGTTTTAGCAATGTTGTGTACCAAAAATGGACACAATACCACTTTTTTACGGGGGGAGCGGTGGAGTCAATGGCCCCAAAAACCTATACATGGGGGATTTCATCGCCTTATGAGCCCCCCTGAACAAGGGGGAATTTCATCCCCCTATGAACCCCTTGAAACAATGGGGGTTTTTGACCCTCCATGTGACCCTCCCACTGCACATTGTGCATTGTACAATGCATGGGGATGGTTATGAAAATAACACATACCTAACATTTTCCCACTTGTTATTTTCTTTGCAAACAATGGGTTTCAAGAGTACATGATAAGCAATCTTGGGTAATAATGACCATTTTTCCCCTACAGTAAGAGAACTTCTTATTTTTTGTATATTTTGTTAATGAATTTATAAAATTCTTCAAAGTGTCCACCTTTTCCAGCAACACCTTCTTATCTTCAAGTATATATCTCATGAAGTTATACGAAACATCAATATGTTTTGTTTTTTAATGATAAGCTAGGTTTTTTCAAAGGAGATTACACTCAAACCATCACAATCTCTCCTTACAACTTGCTCTACCAACCCTGTACCTAAACCTAATCATTGTAACCATATCGTTTCCTTTCTTGCATGATTGGTTGTCATGTATTTAGCTTTAGTAGTTGAAATTGTCACTATAAATTGTCTTTTTCTCATCCAATTGATTGCAACTTAAAATAAGTTTAACACATACCCACCTTTAGATCATCTATGATCCATAGATTTGTCCCAATTTACATCAACAAAACTACGCATGTCGAACTCTCTATCTAATCCTTGTATTTCTTGGTAGCATAATCCATACCCAGTAGTGCCACGCAAATACTTGAAAACCATTTTTACTGTGGTGCATTGATTCTTCCTTGGTTTTGACATATACTTGCTCAATACTTCAACTACAAGTGTAATTTTTAGTCTAGTATATACCAATCCATACATCAAGATTCCAACTGCAATGGCATATAGAACATAAGAGATGCCCTCGTAGTCTTCATGTGCCTTGGGACATGGATTTGCAAATAACTTTATATATATAGGAATAAGCATTTTATCAATGTACATTCTTACATTAGAGGAAATTTTAGCTTCAAAGTGCCCATGAAAATTTCACATAATTTCCATGCCATAATATGTAAACCAATCAAAATCCTTTAAATTTAAAAATAGGTACATGTAAATGTTTTGGAGGGAAAGAAGAAAAACTCCGTTTTTTAATTGTATTTTTGGTTTATCTCCTTATATGTTTACTCAAATTTGAAGTGTAGACGCTCGTTGGATGCGGAATTTAATTACGCATCCAATGAGTACTCATTATGCATACTCTTGAGAAGACACACATTAATAAAATTTGAAAATACATTAAAAAATGTGTTGAACACGCGCTTTTAATGTATCTTCATTTTTTTTTATCAATGCGGGTCTTCTCAAAAGTATGCATAATGGGTACTTGTTGGATTAAGAATTTGACTCCACATCTAACAAGTGTCTACACTTGAAATTTGAGTAAACCTATAAGGTGATAAGCCAAAAAAAAAAAATTGTTCTTTTCCGTCTAAAATTCATAACTCTTTTATTATTATTTTATTATTTTTCCTTAGAAGACCACTTTTAGGCTTAAATTTCCTCTAATGCATATTAAACCTTTGCAATATTGTCCCAACATACTTCCTTTGACTTAACTAGAGTTTCATATTTGTCTGATCTCTTTTAGTTTCCATGCTCAAGATAAAAGTTGCAGCACCGAGATATTTCATGTGAAATTATATGACAAATGATTTTTTTCTTCCTTGATCATTTCCATATCATTTCAAATTAGGAACATATCATCCACAAACAAGACCAGATAAATAACATGATCACCAAGTAATTTGAAATGCATACATTGATCAACATTGTTGTTTCTGAAGCCAAACCCCAATATATAAGTATCAATTTTTTATGCTACATCCTCAGTGATTGATTTAACCCATATATGGACTTTTCAATCTACATAATAACTATTTATTTTCTTTCATAACAAATCTTTCTGGTTGCTTCATGTATATTTCTTCTTCCATATCCCCATGTAGGAATATTATCTTCATCTCCACATTTTCTACTTCAAGATCAAAAGCAACAACAACATAAAAAATAATTCTAATAGAAACTAACTTGATAACATAATAAAAAAATATCACAAGAATCAATTCCCTCTACCTCAAAATAACCTTTTTCTACTAATCAAGCTTGTTATTCTATTATTGACTTAAATAATATAAATACCATAAAAGGCCCAAACTGGTTGTTTTATTAATGATCGAGATAATGTAAATATGATATGAATCTAATATCTAGTTGTTTCAATAATACATTTTTATGATGTATAAAACACACTAACTATATATAGAGAGAGACGGTAGTGTAATACCTTGTTCCTCTTATCTTGTCTAGTTAATTTGATGTAAAACCCTAAATAAATTATAATTGGTTTTTTTCTTTTGATATAATTTATTGTATTTACTCAAAAAAGAGCATTCTTAACATGTTAGTATGTAAAAATGTGTTTTAGTAATAAACTCTACATTTCTTAGATTGAGTATTTGAACGGTCTATTTCAATACCCCTATAGTTTTGGGAAATTAAACACTTCTGAACTTTACTTTTAATGACATAACTACATGCATATAACATAAACATGAAGTCTTTAATTTTTCTGAGAGTTTATCTAATTCTTTGTTTAATCAATACACAATGGTATCTTCATTACATGTTAATCTAGCTACATCCATATACAATAAAAATAGAATCCTTTGAATTTTTCTAAAAAATTACCTAATTCTTTGTTTAATCCATTCATAATAAACATATATCTTCATTACATATAAAAATTACCTCATTCTTTGTTTAATCCATTCACAATAAACAAACATATATCTTCATTGCATATTAATTTATCTAAGTCTATATACAATAAAAATGAAAACCTTAATTTTTTCTAAAAATTTATATAATTCTTTATTTAATCCATACACAATAAACATGTCTCTTCATTACATTACATGTTAATTAATTTCAAATAGATAAATTTATTAGGAAAGAAGTTTAGTGATTGAGTAATAACAAGTTGGAGTGAAAAAAAATACAAATCTTATTACTTTGCTTTGATGTCATAAAAGATGGTAAGCAAAATATTTTATTGATATAGACTAGCTTTAAGTTAATCTTGATGTTTGGCTTGTTTAATAAACTCTTATTTTTGGTTTGATATTAGGTTATCTATTACATATAATTGGTTTTCATACTTTAATGTTTAAGATGATTTATTTTGTTAAATTATATAAATTTTGTTGAAATAATTTAGCAAACATTATTTGTATTTCTAATAAATATTCATCATGAATATATATTATATAATATAAAATGATTATATTACTTTCCTCTAATAAATAAGAACTTATCAAAAAAATTGAACTACTTTTATTGTACTCAAATTCTAATTCTAATTCTAATTCTAATTCTAATTTTATATATATATATATATATATATATATTTAAAAATTATATTATATAAATAATAAAATTAAAAACAAAATTCTTACAACTTAATATTTATAATAAACTACAAATAAATGAATCAACAATAAATTGTTCACAACCCTTAACTCTTATAATTTTTTATTTTTATTTAAAGGAAAATAATCTGCCCCCTCTACCCCTGTAAGAATGAGGTTGCAATAAACTGTCCAATCCTCTGGACTTTTATAAATCTTTTTATTTATTAAACCAAGAAAAGAAATAGACTCAGAGCCCTTACAACGAAATTGTTAAAGCCACCAAGCTCGTGGTATCACTAACAAAAAAATTTGAACTCCTATTTTTTAGGACAAAAATCATGAAAGCATCACCGCTCATCATATAGCTAGTAATCAACCAGAATTTAAATCTAAAAAATATAACGATCATTCAATCCAACCAACAAAAAAAACTCCAATTCACCCTCATCTCTTTTTAAATCACAAGTAAATGTACAAAATCCCATCTTCACACATTTCTCCTATTTATTGTCGTAGTTGTCTATAATGAAGTTTTTTGAAAGTTTTGGTGGGTTTTTCCGATCAAAATCCGGCAGCAATTTATTGGAATCGCAAGTTTGATAGCTAGTTTCTTCACAATCAAGTCGTCCTACGAGTTTTTCAGGGTGCTGAATCCAAATATGCAGTTAAAAAACCATTTTAACTGCAACAAATCAAGATTTAACCTCAATTTCTTCTACCAAATTCCGTCACCAGAATCTCCAATAGACAACTCTTTTATTGTCCTCTATTTATTATAAATTATTACAGATATAAAAACATGTACTTCAAATATTAATAACCTAATTATATAATATCGCAGTGATCTATAATAAAACTTTTTAGAAACTTTTCCGGATATAATGTCACATATACATCACACCACATTCACCACATATACATTACACCACATTCACCGCATATAGCTGGAACATTATCATTTGTTTGTTTGCAGCTTGACTGGTCAGATATCTTCAACTATTTGTTCATAGCTTGATTCATAGGAGGCGCTGTGGCATTCGTTGCCTGGAATACTGATTGATTCTGCTTTTCCAGATTTCCCGCCCACCCTGCGTGTTCAGATCCATTTTTAAAACCTAAGAAACAATAAAACCAAGTCCCATCTACACTTGCCATTAACTATGGAAATAAATAGAAGATCACCTACCGAGAGAGGGATCAAAGCCTCGGTTTCTGAGTTCTCTGTATTCCTGACATAGGGCACAACACTCGCAGAAGCAGTGAACAAGGCAGTCTCCACAAGGCTTTTCTGCCAAATTGAATTTGGAGCGCAGTCTCTTTCTGTAGAAACATGAATAAAAGCAGGCGCAGCCCGTAAAATAGAGCAGCAAACCGTACAGAGTTCCACTAACCGCGCAAGCTGGAGAGGAACAATATAATATCAAATCATGAAGGCAGAGGAAAATAGCCTAATTTTCAAAATGATATTTTAGTTTGTTGTAATAGATTTTCTGGATCCATCTTTGAAGATTTATATTTGAAATCTGCAACTGTGTAAAATATAAATTTGCAACTGAGATTCACATATTTAGTATCTTGATGATGAATAAGACGGATCTGGCTTCAAACATGGATCTTTTAATCAATATGAATGAGATAAATCTTGAAAATCTATTACAACAAGCTAACAATCTCAGAAATCCTATAAATATTATATGTAAAGCTATGCCGGGCTTATTCAGTACTGAAAAAAAGCTAACAATCCCATAAATCTAAAATTGACATTTTAATTTAAGTTAATGGAAGAATAAATAAATTACTTACAGGTAGAACCGCTATCGGCTATCTCGGCAATCTGACCAAAGGCGATGCAGGGGCACCAACATGTGAGGCAACCTGCAATAGTCATTCAATTAATAGGTAGGGCATATAACTAAATACTGACCATTCAATAAATCAAACAACAATCCTGAATAATTGAGTGAGCTAAGAAATGAAAATATACATACAGCTACTGCAATCTTTACAGCAGCCACAGATTCCAGTGGTCCATTTGGAAGGATGTCCCCCCTGCTGCTGCTGAAGAGGCATTTGAGGGTAATTATTAGTATTGTTGTATGCATCGTAAGCCGGAACGCCAATAGCTGCTGCAGGTTGCGGATACCCATGGATTGGGTAGGAAGGATTCTGATAATTATAAGATCCACATGCATCCATAGGCTGTTCATCAACCGAGGGATACATTCTTTCTTTCTTTTCTGAATTGAATTAAGTTGAGTTGCAGGGAAAAGAAACTCAACGCTAAACTACTCCTCTGCTCCTCCTCCTCCGTTACGCGTCAGGGTTATTCAATAAATACAGAGATCATGGCATGCTGACGTACGTTGAATTTTCACGCGGAGAAGGGCGCTTAGACTGAAAAGCCTGGAAGCTGCATTGAATGGCTGCACAAGCAGCCGCGAGTTGGGCATCTACTCGACTGAAATAATAACACGCTCAACTATCATCATAACCAATATCACCTAATTACCTAATTTGTCTCACCTAATCACCACATAATGCTAGGTTTCGTCTTCCTTTTGCTTCCTGATTTTTAGTTTGTGGTTCATTACAATTGCGTACAGTGTAGATTTTTATTAAGGTTCATAGTCAAACTAGACACTAAATTAGTGTATTAGGTTTAGGTTTCGTTTTCTTTTTGCTTTTTGATTTTTAGTTTTAGTGGTTTGTAGATTTTTATTGAGGTTCATAATCAAACTAGACACTAAATTGGTGTATTAGGTTTTTTTGTTTGTAGAACAAGAGACTATTAAGTTTATTAAGGCATACATATTTTACTTTTTACTTTTTAACTTATAATTTTTTAAAAAAAAACATGTGCTTTTAACTATTAAACCCACTCAAAATGTATCCTCCTAATTATAATTATTCATAAAATTTTAAAATAATTTTAACATCTAATTTATTTTAAAAATACTTTATAAACAACAACCTCTTAACTCTAAAAAAAAAAAAAAAAATTCCATTTAAACTATATAATTAATTATAATACATGCTTTTCCATACTATTTATTCAACAAAAACATTATAATAAACCATTATAATAAACATATTATTAACTTCTACATACTTTTATACGATAAATAAATAAATATAACACAATTTCACATTGTGTACCTCTTATGGATTTCAATTATGTGCACTCCATGTGAACCCACCACGATGTTTCCGTTGGGTAGATTGTACCATCACAGCTTTAGTCCTCGTAAATGAAAAATAAATTATGACCAATATCACGTAGTTATCATCAAACGTACCAAACCTGTTCCTGCTCGGAAACATCGACTCCGGTCACTTTCCACCAAAAAAGCTAAGACAAGTGTATGAGGTTGGAATACTTTCAATATAAAATGGAAATGTGGCATTTTTTTTTAGGTTGAAGTCATCTAGATTCCAAATTGACTTGTTTAATTATGAATATTTTATCAAGATTGTGTAAGATTTTTTTTTTTTTCAATCAGTTTCTACCAAAGAAGCTAAACCAATGGCTTCAGAATACTTCGAGTGCAAAAAGAAAAAGAGCCTTTTTCAGTTTTAAGTTTATTCAGTGTAGGTCTAGGGCTTTTTTCAAGGCCTAAGTTGATGTAGGTTCGAGTCACTCTATATATCGAATGGCAGTTCAACATTGATTTGCTCAATTAGGAATGTGATTTAAAAAAAAAAATCAATAATTTTTATTTTTATAATTAATTTTTATTTTCAATATGTTATTATAAAATTTATATTTAAAATTTAATAAATATTATATTTTATATCAATTAAATACAAATAAAATGAAATTAATATTTGTATAAAATTTGTATTAATAATAATAAAGGTTAAAGAAATATAAATTAATTTTAAATTTAATTTAAGTTAATAATATTTATTATTATCTAAAAGTCACACTCTAAGGTGTGATGGTGTTCGACGTGTCAGAGAAGATAGGAGTTATGGAAAATTTTGTATGTAATTAAAAATGACTATATGTCTTTGTCTTTGTCTATTGAGACTTTTGATTAAATAATTTTAATTAAATTTGGATTATTTGAATTGATTTAAAATTAAGTAAAATTTATAAAGATATTTTTTCATTATCTATGAAATTATATCATTTTATAATTTTAATTTTGTATTAATATTACTCTATAACTTTTATCAAATTTTATAGTTTGATTAAAACAAAAATCTAATGAAATTAGTTTTGTTTCATAGAAAATAAAATTTTGCAATTATTATTATTTGTAAAGTTCAGTTCTTATCGATAAAGAATAAGATTACATAGGCTACAGGTGTAGGTTGGTGTTCATTGTTGGTCTATCACATGGGAAAGTAGACCAGCCAAAACTATGCAATCTCAAAGCCAAGATGAAATATTTCAAACTATAGTTCTTACAAGTTATCTAGTTCCTGTGAAGACTCATCCAAAGCCAAAATTTGTCATAGAAATCTAGTTCCATACAAGACAGAAAAGCTCAAAGAAATCATAGACATAATATTAAGAGGAGAGCGGGTTTTGTAGCTTCCTTCATGTTAGTCAATGTTTCTATAAAAACAAACCACAAAAGTTTAAAATGTACCTTCATGTTAGTATCAAGATCAAGGTCTGCTTCAATTCGAGCAGGATTTCCTCTATGTTGGCAAACTGAAATCGAATTTGTTCTAACAACATCATAATTTTATCTGTCACGATGTGACATTCTATCAATACCTTCCCAAGGAATGCCTTAAGTTGCTAGTACAACTCAATTGTGTGGAAATATTGATTTTGTTTATCACACATGTGCCCAATATCCAACACCCATGTGGCAAGCTCCACAACAACTTTGTATCTGAATGGTGTCGAAGTTTGACTTAAATATCCTCCTCCAAGTCTATAAGCTCTTGTTTCACTTTTAGTAGTGTTTGGTCATGCTAGAGACGAGAAAAAGATATAGCACAAGACTAAGACCACATGCCACCCATATAGCCACATCCTTCACCACCCCAATGACATCTTGTACGCTATTGCATCATGGCGACTATAGGAAGGAATAAAATTGAAGGATTAAGAAACCAGGGTGCTAAGTGGATGAGGAAGTGAAACCAGGAAATGATCTTTAAATTATCTATGTCAACCAACAAGCATGTCTCCTCATTACCAAAGCTAAGGTGTGATGCATTAAACAAAAAAGAGAATGGAAAGAATTATAGAAATTAGAATGTGGGAAGGCTACAAAGATAACATTGTTTTCAAGAAAATCCATCAAAGGAAGGAAAAAGAACTAGGCAAATAGTAAAGTGAATGAGAATATGAAAGCATGGAGAAAAACAAGTGATTCAAAGAAATTGACCCAAATGTGAATGATACCCTCCCATATTGTAGAGTAATGAGAGGTAATGGAGAGCATTGAACTTGAAATTTTGTGTGAGCTTACCATTAACATTTCCCACTAGATGACTGGCCACATCCACCAAAATTATTGTTGGTCGCAATAATAACATAACCCCTACCACCTTTGTCACATCATCAGTCACCCCAATTAAAAATATTATAGTCTATAATATTCATTTTGTAATTAATTAATCAATATTACAATAAGAAGATTAAACTGCATTTTAAACCTAATATAATATTTTTATGGCAATCTATTTTGAAATCCCTTTAACGGGTACTTATAATCAAAATATTTTAAAATATACATGGGAAAGTTAATAGAATGGTATTAATAAGAGGTATGACTTCTATATAAATGTATTATTAAAATAAATTTTTTAATAGAAAAATGTTCCTTGATTTTAAGAAAATATTAATCCCAAAAACATGAACATTAAACTTATGATAAGGAAAATAAAAATGATAAAATATTAATCCCAAAAATATGAAGATTAAACTTATGATAAGGAAAATAAAAATAATATAGGGTAGTAAAAGATGATAATGGTATTATATGAGATTTTAATAACATTGTAAATATGAAAAAATAAGCAATATAAATAATTTGATTCACTTTTCATAATAAATTTGGTTATGGTGTAAAAACATGAAAAGTAGGGCTCTGGGTGGGGTTCCTATAGATTCTCATAATCGACAAGTAGTTGTGACCCACAATCACTTGTCGATTTTGGGAATCAAACATTTGCCCAGCCATCCTAAGGAAGCCCCCAAAAAGAAATGAAATTGTTTTTCATATATATTATTTTATTTTTATATTATTTAATTTATTTATTTTAATTGTATTTTTTTAATATTTTTATTTTTTCTTCATTTTCTAATTCTTTTTAATTCTTTTTAATTGGTTTGTTTTCTATTTTTTTATTTTTTAATAATATTTAAGAATAATAATAATTTGTAAAACTTTAGTTTTTTTAATTAAATTTTGATTTTAACTAGGCTATTCATTTTTTTCCCCCTTTTTTGTTCTAAATGTTTTTGAATTTCTTTATTAAATGTTTGTTTTATTTCAAAGTATTTATTTTTATTTTGTTATTTTAGTTAAAGATATTTTGTATTTTTATTGTTTTTATTTTGTTATTTTTTACTCGAAATTTTATGTGAATCATGATTTTATGGAATGGAAAAAAAACATAAATAAATAAGAGTCAAATGTTATTATTTTTGGCACAAAAGTCATAAAAAAATCATAAAATTTGCTATTTTTTCAACTTTTTATGTTTAATTTTTTTCCATAAAAATCCGTAGTTTGACATGTCATTTTTAGTGAAAAGGTCCTCGAATGCTTATTTTCTAATTATATTTGCACACAAAATGTGTAGTTTTTTCAAGTGTTTGAGACGAGTAGCCCTTAAATATGATTTTTGGGAAAAAAAAATCGGTTTATTTTCCGATCTAATTTGTCTAAAATATGGGAGGGATTCATTGAAATCACAAGTTTGGCAGGTGAACTCTTCACAGTTGAAGTGCCCCAAGGATTTTTGAGGGTGTTGAATCCATATATGCAGTCAAAAAACCAATTTAAACAACAAAAATAGAAATTTGCCCACAATTTTTTCTTCATATTTTGACGAGAAATCTGTCGAAAACTCCAAAAAAAAACACACTTAAAGACTACTCATGTTTAAAATTATTATGTTATTAGTGAAAATTATTTTATGCGTATTGAAGTATTAACTAATGATGCATAAATATATAAACATCCCTAACTTCAAAATATTAATTTTATTATTATTATTAAACCTTGTAAAAAAAATGAAAATCTCATTATAAAAAACATTACAAAGAATAAAAAAATACCAAGTTCAAAAAACCAAAGAAAGAAGAAAAATAAGAAGAAGACAACTTGAAAAATGGTTAAATAACCAACATTTAAAAAAAAAATATGCATACTTAAGACATAAAAAGATTCAAAGTGTCAAAAATTTGCTTGCCCAAAAAAAAGTTGATGTTATATCAACACTTTTCAAAATCAACATTAAAATCACCAACAATTTTTAAAAATTGTCTATACTTAATATATTAGAAAAATTAAAGTTTCAATCCAAAAAAAGGGTTGATGTTGCATCATAACTTTTCAAAATTGGCATGAAAATCACTAACATTTTAAAAAAATGTTCATACTGAACACATAAGAAAATATAAAGTGTCAAGAATATGCTAAAACAAAAACAGGTTAATGCAACATCAAGGCTTTTCAAAATTAGGATGAAATTCTTACACTTTAACATGAATTTCTATCCTTAGTCCTTTAAGAAACTCTCCTGTCGAGAAGTAATCATCAAGAAGACCCAATATATTTTATTTATGCTTGTAATTCTTAAGCTAAAAACTCAACCATAAATCAATGCCTAATAAGAAGAAATTAAATTTTAATGAATGAAAATTACCAACCTTATATATTGATTAAAATTCTTCCATAAATGGCTCCTCCTCCAAATTGGATAAGTATCATCTTTCTTTTTTTCAAATTAATTATATTTTTTTTCTAGAAAGAAAATCTTGATATTATATTGAGGAGATATACAGACAAAAAGTTCAGGTGGTCATAAAAGTTTTCATAACATCTTTTGTTTGGAATGTTTTTCCAAAAAGATTGCTTAATATAACTTAAGTATTACATTGATGTGAGATATCCATATGACTATTATGTGTATACGAACTTTAATTTGTTCCTTACATGTCTGTGAACCCTAATTTGTCCCTACTTTGTCCTTATTTACTCACATAATTATAATCCATATTTACTTTCATTATTATAATCTAATATGCAAAGAATGAGAGCTAACATGAGAATTTCTTAGAATCGTAGAATTAATGGTAGCATGTTGTAAACATGGGTAGAGTTG
This sequence comes from Pinus tabuliformis, assembly GCA_031772625.1. Taxonomy (NCBI): domain Eukaryota; kingdom Viridiplantae; phylum Streptophyta; class Pinopsida; order Pinales; family Pinaceae; genus Pinus; species Pinus tabuliformis. Next base: position 132,506,402 of record CM062815.1, read on the forward strand.
AAAAAAAAATTATTATTTGCAAAATTCAAATCAAACACATTGTATGGTAAGTTTTATTATACCTTGAATTCTTATTATCCATAGATTTACATATCATTACATGTTATTTCCACATATTAGTTTGAGAATTTTTTAAATTATAGTGAGAAACATTTTTTATCTACAAGTTTGTCATTCAACTACAAGAGTATTTCTTAAATTAAACTTTTTAATGTTCAAAGTATTCCATAGGAGATAGATGTGTAATTTGTGTTACCTTTTTGCATACTTCTAGGAAAGAAAAAATGGAGGCATACCCCTTCCACCTCCCACTAGAAATATCTATGGTTCAAAGAAAGGAAAAGAGGAAAAATGAACATCATCAGAATATGAAGAATGGAAGGATTCCATATGAAGATGATTTCCAAATAATTGGATAATTCCCTCTACTTCTTGATTGGTTGAACCCTTATATTAGTGGTTTTGCATATTTCTTATGTGGCTTCCATAGGATTGTTGATATTGAAACCAACCCGGATCTCCTTTTGTTGAAGCTAAAATAGAATTGTTCAAGTTGAAATAGAAGTAAGAAGAAACATTTTTTAAACCAAGTGAGGTTGGAATTTCTATTGAATTGGTTATATGCTTTCACTAGTAGCTTTACTATTAATATGTATATTATTTGTACCTTAACAACCACTCTTTCCAACTTGAATTGATTGACTTAAGATATTATTATTATTCAAGGATAGCTTCCATTATCATCTAATTACTATCTCTTTATTTCTGTTATGATCATGCATTCTATTTTTTTTGGCTTGGCTAGGTAGTGACGTAGCATATTCTTTGTACTTTTTGGCCTGATTAGGTGGTGATGCAACAAAAATGATTAGAATGCTTTTAAGGATACTCAGAAGGCTCTCATGCACAAGCATGAAAAACAATAGCAACAAATAATAACTCAATAGGTTTTGGCTTAGTACCAATGTTTTTTACTATTTGGTCAAATATGACCGGCCTCGGTTTTTTTACAAACATTTTGATCCAAATAAAATATTGTTTTACAATTCCTATAAAACTAGAAAAAATAATGCAATTTGATACCTTGAATAGTCTAATCATATATTATTCCAACTTAAACATATGAAAATATATCAAATGTGAACCGAATATGTAAATACCTACCTGAATCTTCTCTTACGAGTGATATTCCTTTTCCCACTTTAGTTTTTTCTTTTAAGAGAGTTATTCATTTGTCACAGTGATATCTACATCAATGGTACTTGTATCTCTAGTCTCCAAATGCACTTCAGGTTCGTAATATTTTCCAAGAGAGTTGATAATAAAATAGAGACTAGTTATAGCCAGGGAACCTATTGCAACAATAATCCACATGCCCTCTCCAATAGACGAATGCTTTGACCTCTTGTAACAACAAGCCCCAAATTCCAGGGTTATTGTTGTTATTAATCACAGTTATTATAGGCATGATCAATGAGCTCTCACTAGGGCATTCTAAGAACCTCCAACTTCCAACTAAGAAAATATTTTTCCACTCTGTAGTTCAAATTCAAAAACTTACTTATAGGGTTATGCTCTGCAGTCTGAATTCATAAACTTACCCACAGTTGATCCTGATTAGTGCTTGGGGATTTCTGTTGAGTGATACAATTTGGAAAAGTATTGTCTGTTTTTTATCCGCTTCATTCAACATTTGGTAAAGTATACTCTATTTTTCATTTGCTTCCTCCAACATTTTTTTATTTTTGTTTGATTTCATCATCTGTTGCAATAAAGAGTGGCCAGTTTCGGGCTTGTTGTCTTTGTTAAACTCTAGAGCACCAAACCCCAAACCACCATGGTCGTAACCATATAGTGGCCCTATTCAGGCTTGTTGTTTTCATTAAATTGAAAGCGCCATCGTCGTAACCATACAATTTTGAGATCTTGGCTTGTTGTCTACGTTAAACCCAAGAGCACCATGGCTATAACCATATAGTTTAATCCTTAGAGATCCATGGCCATAATCATAAGCTCCAAAGCACCATGACTGTAACTTAACGCATGTAGACCAGGTGGCTGAGACTGGCATACCCACTGGTGGCTAAATATGGCACACAACAATCTTAACGAGTACATGGTTTTAAAGCCTATGTAAAATATTGTTGAATATATATAGTTAATTTTCTTACGGTTATATTGTTCTTTTCTTATCATTTCCTTATTATTTTTACCTCATGACACCATAGCATTACTCATATTTACATCATTATTCAACAACATATGTAACTATATAGAAAAAAAATATCATCATCAATGCGGCGGAACATAAAGGAACAATAGAATAAAATCATTCACACATAGAGACACCAGGATTGGTCGGACACGAGGGAAAAACCAACTATGTGGAAAACCATTTTCAAATTATTCTTATTATTAGATTGTAATTGAATGATTCATCAAAAGAGAGTACAATGATCCATAGATTCTTCATCCATACAAATATCGATCAAAATCAACTAAACAATATCCATGAAATGAACCCAACAATGCTCATACTCGAAACCTTGATTCAGAAGCCTGTAATGAACTGTCACTATCTGTGGTCAACTGTCGAGCACTACGATCAACGAGCGAAAAAAACAGATAACTGAAATTGCAATATTTAGGTTTCGATCGCATGGAGGAGGAGTCATGCATGCAACTAGGAGGTTCCAGTTTCTCCCTTGAGCCTGTAGGCCAGTGACTGCTGTCAAAATCAACCTTTGGAAATCCTGCGACTGTGACACAAAAACCCTAGATGCTAGTTGCATGGAGGATGTATTGTGTGTGCGACTAAAAATATTTAGTCACACGGATGAGTTTGCTAGCGAGTTACTGCAGTCGAGATCTCTCTATGGCATGCCTATGACTGAGGCCCAAAACCCTAAAATAGAAATGCGAGCTTTGGACCCTGTAATTTCTCCGTCGCGCAAACCAATTCTCTACAAGCGTGCCTCAGACCGGTCCGAGACAAAACAAATAAGAGAATAAAAGAATGTCTCATGATAATGTCCAAATGAGGTAGAGGTCACTTTTATTTATAGCCTTCCAAGGGTGTCCAATTTGCTTTAGGGCCGACCTGATCAAATATGCACATGTGGGCTTATAATTCAAAAGTATACTTTCCTTTCTCCAAATGTGATGATATTTAGGATGATTTTGGTCCTCTCTAAAAGATAAATTCAATGCAATCATCATCTCCATCAAATGAGTTGTCCAAAGTGGAATTTGGCCCTAGTTTCCAATTTTAACACTCCCTCTCAACTAGGGAGAATTCCACCTGCATCATGTCATGTGTATCCTGTCATCAAATCATATCCAATCTCAAGTATCTCATCATCACGTATCGTCATTGTTCATCTTGATTCATCTCTTTCGTATTCTTGCATATCTCTTGATTATCCCTACTCATATGCTAAACATTCTCGAATCTAAAAGAAGGAGAATTTGACATTGGAGGGGAGCCTATGCTACCACCCTCTATTCATCGGGGAGCCACTGTTACCATCTAGAATCACTATTAGTAGGGAGCCCAATGCTACCACCCAGGAAACATCAGTGGGGAGCCAAATCTACGACCCACATCAACATCAAAGAGCATATCATCAAGAAGCACATCTTAACCTGGAACCACATTGGGGAGCACATCTCAACACAGAATCTCATGGGGGAGCTAAACATCTATGACCCCATATCAAGCAATAGGTGATATACGGGAGCACATCTGAACCCATCCTATTTCTTGTCGATCTTCCCATCAATGACACTCAAGAGTCATGTGGTAGAACACCCGCATCATAATCTGAGCTTGGGCTAGATACATGACTTACCCAAAAGGTAAGGATCACATGCCCCAAGCCTCCTAAACCCATTGGCCAGACGGGGATGGAGAATCTTAACAAGCCCAACTTGTGGGTATGATGCCAACTAAGGTATACTCTACAAATACCAAGATAGGGGAGCAAAATATCCAACCCTATGGTAACAGATAAGGGTGTTACCCTATTGTCTAGAGATCCCTTAATGCAAGGAGCCCTCCATCTCAATTCCACACCCTGGGAGCTCAAACAAGGGGGAAAGAAATGGCTCAGTGTCATCAATCAATGATGCTCTTTATATATTAACAATATATCATCATGCTCATATTTGGTAATCATCATGTCTCAATATAAGTTGTCTCATGTTCATATAGGACATCAAATCAAATATCATATTAGAACACACACACACACACACACATATATATATATATATATATATATATATATATATATACATATATATATATATATATATATATCTATATCACAAAAAGGATAAAATAGTCATCCTCCCTCTCAAGGAGGTGCCAACTACAAGCTTAAGCTTGTCTCGTAAAACAATATTATCTCAATATAGAAAGGTATCTCATTCCCAGCTATATATGGGATTCTATTCCAATCATTTCCCGCTCTATGTCATCAGAATGTATATGTGTCATATTCAGAACCTGCTCAAATGAATCTCCAAAGATCTTGTTCATCCTACCTCACAACTAGCCATATTAGCAACATCGTACTCAATCTCGGTCGTGCTTAAAGTTGCAGACTTCTCATCCAAAACATCATAGCAGATCTCATACTAAGGCAACATCCAAATGTGATTATCTCATCAACAATGATCCAAAACATCATCAGTAAATCCATGTAGTCACATATCACAGGAAGAATGTCTCAGACCAAAAATAGATCATCTCATGTAAATAGCTTGAAGGGTTCTTGGCGGAAAATCAATGTGTATGAAGCAGCTCAATCATAAATTTACTCAGGTTCTATGCACAACATATATAGGGACGGGTGTTCAAACGGAACATCAATGCTTCAATCAACTATTGGTTGCCAAGTCAAGTTCAACAATATCTCTTCACAACTTCTTGAAATTCAATTGGAGTGTCCAATGATTTGCATTTCCACTTTCCAATAGCTTCACACTATAGATTTTCTTTTCCAAACTTCATAAATCAATTCATCATACCATGCTTTATTATTTCAACCTTAAAAATCCAACTCCCTCTTACTTTGATCATCAGAGGCTCATTACCTGTTAAGAATAGATCATCAATATATAAAAACCAAAATCAAAGTCATACCTTGGATCCCTTTTGAAATAGAGGTTTGGATGGGAACATCTTCTTAGCTTCATCAGATGATTGGACATATAAGGCTCCGGGAGCTTGCTTCATGCAATGCTTTCTGCAAACATAACACTTTACCAAACCAATATGCTCAGCCTTACATAGATCAATATTGTACAATTAAATCAACTATGTCAGCTTATCAAACCTTTATATGCCATATGAAAAACTAATATCTAAATCATCAATATCATTGTAGCAGGTTCTTTTCGAAGAAGTGACAAGTAGACATTACATCCAAATGTCAAGTTACGACTTTATCTATTGTCATGTCAGCAAATTTTCATTTACCAAGCAATGTCAAACCAAACTTCATCAAGTCATCATCATGATCATAATATAAAGCATTTATGTCACTAGATGCAAATGCATACACCAAGGATAAATCATACAGGTTCCATCCATTTATTATGAGATTACTTCATAATGAATCACAATTGTTTACACTTCAACAATTGTGCCAAGGACAATGAGGTGAATAAAAAACCATGATTGAATACCAATATTAGTCAGTGAAAGTTACTATGCTCACATAGCACTGTCATCAAGGCAACTCATCATATATCATCTCAAAACCAAAAAAATTTATGAAAATGAGATCTATAGCCTAAGACATATCTCAACATCAAGTCAAAGTTCTAAATAATTATCAAACATCATGTCAAAACTCGAAACACTTCTTACCTATATCAATCAGCCAAATCTAGTCAAATCCTTGAAATTATTACCAAATAATGTCATACACAAGCCTCAATGGTTAAATCGTAATGGCATATTGATATTCATATTTTGGTCCCCTACAAACACAAGTATAGTCAACACATTCACTTTCTCTATAGTAAGTCAAATATTCAAACTTCCCTGCTCATAGAACTTTTTGTTGTCTGCTCCATGTCTGTAGGTTTGTCATCCTTTAGGTGAACTTTTGATTTCATGTAAAAAGCTTCACTTTTGTGTCCTACATGTATAACTGCACCCATAGGCCTTCTTTGGTGCGGTTGAGAGGCTACAATCATGCCCTTAGGCTTTCTTTCATGCAGTTGAGGCTTAGAGTAAGAAAAAATCTTTCTTCTTAGACCAAAACTTTGTTGAAGACTAACAATATCAGATATTTGTCTATTCATGTCCATAAATCTTAAATAAAGAATCTTCTATACATATAATGCAAATGATAATAGGTGTAGGGATCTTATGCAGAGATGATCCCTTTAAATGAGCAATCCCTTCAACCATTATTATCCATGTCATCAATTTGTCTATCATAATACTATCAGAATGGTTAAATCATGAAATCAGACTAGATCAGGTTCTAAAACATATATCCATCATGTTCATAACACGTTAGCATCATCTACTTCATCATCACATATGAACATGATATCAATTTTTCATCAAGGGATAGAGTCATATTATGAACACAATATTACTTTCATAAAGTCAGGTCATTCAATTTTACCATATGTCATCATTACTAAGCTCGTCAAAACCTAACCACAAACAACAAGAAGATCATGAATATCAATCTCAGTGTTGCACTTCTATCATCATGGTTACCACGCTTATCAAAAACATTATCAATAGTATTAAGTTACCATCTATTAGAATCACGGTGCCATCCTTATTTATGGGATCAAGATATCCAAAATGATAGATGTTAGTCAAACATCAAGTATACCAATATATCAAAGATCAATATTAAGTAGCTTCATAGGATCAAGACGTTCATAATGTCTAAAAGGTAAGATACTTGTTCACTACCAAGTGCATCATTTCATCATAGGTATCATGAATCAAACTTTCATATGCATGAGCCATTTGTGAAGAAGACATTCTCATCATACCTCAGGGCTTACCTTTCCATCCAATATTACAGCTGAAACATAACATTGAAATAATATACCATGCATACCTTGTAATATTCAAATACCTGTGCACCTTATTATTTGAGATAGGTAGCTTGTAGTGCTTTGCCACCTTTTAATCAGGTGCATCTTTACCTTTTCCGATGCTAGTTATTCTCTTCCTGCACTAGCCATGATCCTCAAGAAGGATCCACTTATCACAAATCATCAGCGGGTTAGAAGCATCCAAATACTCAAATATACACGCAAGAAGTATAAGTAATAATTAAAGAAATAATCATAACCATAAGTCTAAACAAAATTAAATACATAAAGGAGCATCATAAATCAAAAAGTACTTATCTTCAATCAGAGGAGATCATGTCCCTCTTGAGCCAGCCTTCAAGAGCCATCATTGTCCATTGTCCACTTGCTACCTTCAATATATATTCATCAAGTTCATCAACAACCAGGCCTAATCTAAACTATCCTATCTAGGGCTTCATCAAATTTGTCATAAGTGCTTGAGCATCTTCACATTGATCATAATAGGGTTTCTAGATTTCATATTTCAAATCTTTGTCATAAACGAGGGTTTCTTTCAAACCCTAAGCTCATCATATCTATAAAACTCTAATAATCAAATTGCCTAGGGTTTCCTTGAAACCCTGGAATTTTTTTAGGTATCCTTCATCCTCTCTTGCTTCCATTAATGGTGTCATCATAGGGGTGATCTCCATGAATTTTCTTTAGCCCATCTCTCATACCATGTTAATTTTCTTAGGGCTATATTGTTCTTTGCTTTAATAATTGTATTTTATCATTTCCATATTATTTTCACTCCATGACATCATAGCATTATTCATATTTACGTCATTATCCATCAACATATGCAACTATATAGAAAGAAAAATATCATCATCAATGCAGCGGAACATAAAGGAACAATAGAATAAAAGCATTCATACATAGAGACATAAAGATTGATCGGAGACCAAAGCAAAACCCGCTATGGGGAAAACCCTTTTCAAATGAATCTTCTTATTAGATTGTCATTGAATGATTTAGCAAAAGAGAGTACAATGATCCATATATTCATCTATACAACTATCCAACAAAATAAACTAAACAACATCCATGAAATGAACCCAAAAAATGCTCATACTGAAAACCCTAATTCAAAAATATTGTAATGAACTATCATTGTTTGTGGACAATTGTTGAACATTACGGTCAACGAGAGAAAAAATTGGACTCATTCGAATGGAGGAGGATTCATGCATGCGATTGAGAGGTTCTAGTTGCTCCCTTGAGCCTGTAATCCAGTGATTGTACTCAAAATCAACCTTTGGAGAGCCTGCGACTCTCACTCAGAAACCCTAGATTCCATTCACATGGAGGATATGTTGTGCACGCGACTAAAAATCTTTAGTCACATGGATGAGTCTGCCAGCGAGTGACTACAGTTGAGATCTCTTTATGTCATGCCTACGATTGAGGACCAAAACCTTAAAACAGAAATGCGAGCTTGAGACCCTGCAATTTCTCCTTCATGCTAACAAATTCTACATGAACGTGTCTCAGACCTGTGCGAGCCAAAACAAAGAAGAGAATAGAAGAATGTCTCATGATGATGTGCAAATGAGTTAGAGGTCACTTGTATTTATATCCTTCCAAGGGTGTCCAATTTTCTTTAGGGCCAACCTGATCAAATATGCACATGTGGGTTTATAATTCAAAAATACACTTTCCCTTGTCGAAATGTGATGATCTTTAAGTCAATTTTGGTCATCTCGAAAATAGGAATTCAATGCAATCGTCATCTCCATAAAATGAAATGTTCAAAGTGGAATTTGGCCCTAGTTTCCATTTTTAACATATACTAATGTATCATATATACTTTTACAAAGTCTATTAATCCAAGATCAAATCTCTTAAAAATCTAAACTTAAGAGTTTGGTAGGAAATTGAACCATTCATTTATGTGTCGAGCAAATAAATCAAAGTTAATAAATAGGGTAAAATTTTGTTGATATTATCGTGCTACATGAAATTTATTGATATTCCAGCTTTGCAGATATGGTAAGATTTTTTAACAAGATATGCTAAGATATTTTTGGTTTGATTCATGACATAAGTCAAAGTTTATGGATCTAATTTCTGGAAAATCTAACTTTGCAAATTTGTTAATGTATTTTTCTTAGTTTTGAAAACTCAAAGTAAACAAATATAATAAGACTTTCTGTGGTATTTTTAAAGAACTTTGAAAGATGTGAGGAATTTTTCCCTTTTAAATCATATTTATAATTTGAAAATTTTAGACTAAATTACAAATATTTATCATAAATTTCTTTAAAACCCACTCTAATTATAACAGATAAAAAATTAAAAAATATTATGAACATTAGTCAAGTTAAAGCTTTAAAATCTATTTTTTAATTTTCCCTTTGTTAGGGCGAAAGAGTTTAAAAATTATATAATTTTAGTGATTTTTAAAAGTAGTTTTAATGAGTTTAATGTAATTAGTGATTAAATACATAGGTAATGCATAAATCCTACCGGGCCTTAACGAGCAATAAGCAATGTTAAATGTTTGCAAATGCAATAGCTCATTGCACATATTCATTAAATACGTATTAAAACAAAAATGATGCAAATATAACGGAAATGGATTATAAATAACTTTACATCAAATGTGCTCTTAACAAGTGCTCACGAGTAAAGGCCTAGACAGGCACGCGGTCCAATCGTCTTACAACCACGACGAAGCCTATGCCAGAGTAACAACCTCGTCGTAATTCAAGCATCCCCGAGCATTGAAACAATAGGAACCCCAACCCTCCGAGGACTATATTCCACGACTGAAAATACTAGATAGTTTGGCCAAGGCAAAAGCTTATTTCACTTTCTAAATATCGGTTGAGAGCATTAATATTTTTCTTCCTAGTTTGTATAGTAGGTTTCATAGTCAATTTGAATTCGATTTTATTTCACGAGCATTAATATTATTCTTCTTATTTTTTATTCTAGGTTTTTACACTGTAAGGCGTTTCTCTCTGAAATCAACTCCCCTCTTTGCCTACGTGTCCTTTTGTGCACCATACGATTAGATGTTAGATGATTACACAAATTTCAAGCGTTAGATCAATGGCAAGGGGAAGAAACACGGGCCGAATGGAAACGGGACTAGGAATGCATGTTGTCAGAACAGCAGTACGTCCTCCCTTCAGTCCAGCGCAGTGGCAGGAACTGGAATGCCAGGCATTGATTTTCAAGTATAGGTAGGTTCTGTAAAAAAATAAAGCTTTATTTGAAGCTGGCAGGCATTTTATGTTATGGGCCTTGTGACTGAAGCATCTGAATCAGATAATCGGTCAATAGGTGATAAGTGAATGGTGTTATTTCAGAGTATTGCATGGCATATTAGTTGATAGTTGAAGACTAGTTGGCATATCAGCTCATAAATTAGAAATGCAATATTATTTAGTTCTGGGTTATTTGCATTGGTGAAAGGTGCTTCTTGTCATTGTATGGTATATATCAGAATTGTATCTTTGGCTGAAATCTAATAATAAGGTTGTTTTCAGAGATTAGGCTTTCACCTTAGGCTTTCAGAGATTAGGCCTTCACCTGTGTAAGGGGCATTTAGGGACATGAAAAGAACTAAAAGAATTTTTCTCTGTTGTTTTAATTTTCAGTTGCAGATATGCCATCTCTTCATGGATTTTGTGATTGATGGTATCAGGTTATAGATAGTTTGTGTGCTATGGTGGGTATATGTTTTCACAGTGGCATTCTCCTCTGTAGATTGTTGGATGAATTTGCTATTGCATATGTTACGGATTGAATCTTCTTGTTTGGGCTTTTGGACGAGTTTTTAATATTTATTTGATGTGTAATGAGTTTTGAACCCTAACACCCAACTTAATATAATACAGTAACCTATTTTAGCATGGCCCCCAACTCAGCATTAACACAATACAGTAATTCATTTTAACATGGATCCCCAACTCTGTATTAATAGGGGTAACGTCGGGGTTCCAAGTTTGCATCAACATGATACAGTAACCCACTATAAAATGGGAAGGGCTGGAACTTTGATCACTTGCCTTGATCTATATATGGCTTAAGCTGAATCATATATTGTTTGTTGTATATTAAGCACAGAACATGTTCTCACCCCAGTTTGGGCACAAGAAAAGACAGTTTTAAACCCTCTAGATATGAGCAGGCCCTGAAGTTTGGCAGGCTCAAGATCTTACATATATCAGGGTCCCAACTAGATAGATATGGGAGATTGTGTAATTTGTTCCCTTGTAAAATATTTTTAGAAAATGTAAACGTGATACCTTTCATTTTTAGTTGTAAAATTTGTAGATTCCTGATATTTAGTTATGTGAGACATGATTATACACAGCTTACAGTAGATATTGATGTCAGACGAAAAGTAGTTGTGTTTTCTCCCATGCAAATTTATAATTTTTTTCATGTTCTGTATTAATTATTTTTCAATTCTGGTTCAAAATTGGGCTGGATGAATGAAAATTAAAAGGGAAAATGTGTTCCAGCATGAAATTTTACTTATTTTCTTGAAGGATTTGATGTATAACCTTGAGTGGTTTTTTCCCACTGATATTTGCTTGGACATATTTTTTTGATTCATTGCCATATTTCTGACTGTTTGATTAAACCATTTAATTTTGCAATTTCTGATATCTTTGTTTCATAGAAATCTTTAATCTTGTGGCTCGGGAGTAGCTGTAGTTTTCATTGATTTTGATTCATTGCCATATTTCTGACTGTTTGATTAAACCATTTACTATTGCAATTTCTGATATCTTTGTTTCATAGAAATGTTTAATCTTGTGGGTCGGGAGTAGCTGTAGTTTTCATTGATTTAAACATTGAAAGCATAGTTCTGTAGTGTTTTTATAATATTCCATTTGGTAAGGGTTAGTTTAATCCAGTCAAATCTTTTATGTTTTGGTGTTTTTTTGTTATATTTTTTTGTTTAATTTGTTGAAATTTAATAAGAAAGAGTTAGAATCACAAGTTTGAGTTGTAAAATCTACATAATCTAAATCTGCATAATCTAGATGTGTGAGTAGAAGGAATTTTCATAGTACTAATCTATTTATCTATTCAAAAAAACATTTTAAATAGTACAAAATCATAATCTTACCGAAAATTATAACCCCAAGTAAAAAAAACCAAAACAAAAAATAATTAAACTGCACTTAATTAAAATGATTTTCAAACCTGAGTACAATGTTAACAGAGTTAGGGATTGTTCCTTAATCTTATTTTTGAAGGAAAAAGGTCTTTAAACCTTTGTGTAATGTTAACACAATTCGGTTTTGTAGATCCTAATTCCTTAGGCCTCTATGTCAAAGTAAATTTGTCTGTAGTGTAAACAGAGAAGGCTCATATATAGGGTCATTTTATATACAGGGATTATCCACTGCACTTCATGCCTTCACAGACCAACCCTTCCTGCTAGCTGTAGTACCAGTACGAGTCTCGAGAATGATTTGTCACGCATGAGATGTTGTCCTCTGACAGCAGAATCAATGTAAACAGGGTTTTTATGGTATGCAAAATGATACAGGAGTCTCACTGGTTCACGGGCAATCCTCACAACCAAAAACAAAATTTGTTTCTAGTTAAGATATTGATAGATTCTTCACTGATCTTAACTGAGCTCAGAATTTATGTTGTGATCAGGATTTAGTTATAGAGATCATACCCTGTATAGAATTCTGGTTTTGTAAAACACTTCCAGGGCTTGCATCACGTTTTGAATTGGATTACATTCTGTCAACAATTGTGATTTGTAAACTTCACTGTTCGGTTGACAATCCACATGTCTGATAATCATTACCATGGAGGAAGATAAATGGTCCAGGATTCATGTTGGGACCTCTCAAGGGACTAATATCAACTCCAACACTTTGTATTACTGATAGTCACTAGACTTTGATAACCATTACCTTGGAAAAAGAGAAACAGTCTAGGATTCATGTTGGGACCTCACAAAGGAATAAGTCATTGAAGTGGAGGTTGGATTCACAATCACCGCATGGTACCTTCGTAAACAATGCCTAAGTTAATTTCGGCTGCCAGGATTTGTAATACATTTTTATTTGGGAATTGAAATGGGTCAACATGGAATCCAGGTCTGAATCACTGATTCACATTTGCTGGAGAATGATAATATAGAAGTCAAACTGCCAACCACCACTGGAAGCTCATAAATAGCATCGAAGGTGTTTTGTCTGGAGGATTAATAGAAGTCAAACTGCCAACCAACATTGGAAGCTCATGTATTGCATCAAAGGTGGCTTATTTAACTGTTGAATGCCTTCTTAACGTTCCAAAGTTTTCTACAGTTTCAATAGTTCCTAAAGTATAGTTTGCCATAAATTAGAAAGGAAACATGTCTTACTGGCTCTTGGGCATATGTTGTGTAGTGGCATTATGGCATCGTCTGTGTTGTTCAAGTTTCTGCTGTGTAAATAATTGACTTGCTTCCAGATTTTTTGTGCACTGACTATTGCAGCCTATAGATGCACCATAAACCAAGTTACAACAAATATAAAGCAGAAGAGTGTTTTGCCTTCACATAGCTGCTGTGTAAACATCCAGCCAAAAAGCCATGCCAAGCCCCAGACATCCATACAAGTTGAAAAGAAATAGGGCTTTTTGATAACACAGTAAAGCTCAAGGAAAAAAATACTACCATATATTTCTAGATTTCAGTCAATACATGGTAATATAAAATTCAGGCTTCAACAAATAGTTTCGGCCTTGGATCTTCAGACAATACACTCTAAGCTTATTTATCCAACTTCGTTTCTTTCTTGAATCAGGTGGAAGTAACACTAAGCTACATTGAGTTAACAACAACAAAATTTTAAATTGAGTAACACACATTCCCAGTTAGCCCAAGGCCTTGTGCAGCAATTATCCCTGAATTACCCCTTTCTAACAAGAGGCAAACAACTAATCATGTTTATTAGGGATAGAAAATGTAGGAAATACATCAACTAAAACATGCAAGATAAATATACTGAATGTTAGATTTTTTGTTAATCTTCACATATCCTCTGGACCTGCATCTCCTAGAAAACAAGGTTTTGTCTTACTGTCTATGTAAGGACAGCTGAATAGTACTTTAGGAAGGTTAACTGACCCTTGCTTTATGAATAGCCCTTTAGGAAGAAAAAATCATTTTAGCCTTTATCTATAGAGAAGTATTGAATACATTTAATTAAATAATAAAAAAATATATAATGAGGCAACAAAAACTGTCACAAAAAAGGACAAACAGAGGAGAATGCAACAGAGAAGACAGCATGATAATCAGGCAACAACTTGAATAAATAAATTGTAGTCACACTCTGTAAGTGTGGGAGAATTCCAAATAATGTAAGGTTGACTCATGCATTTTATTTCCAAAGCACTGCAATTCTCTATCGTATATTTTACTCTCTAATATTTGTCCACTGTGAATACATCATTCTTTCTGCTAAAATTAAAATATTTCAGTGGATGGTATGTCTTTTATTTGTTGTACATTCATGCCTTAATCAATAAATTTGATTCCAATTGCTGAGCACTCTAGTGTTGCGAACACAAGCTCAATATCTCTCTTTGATCACTGAAATTTTTTCCAATATTTGATACCAAAGCTAATGGTCTGTTCATAAGGAAGGCCAGACTTTAATTTTCAGGTTGGTTACCTATTTGAAAAAGAACAAGCAATACAACAAACACCCATGCAAATTAGAAGTCTCAAAGTACACCAGAACCATGGCTGTAGCTAGCTTGACTTTCTTCTTTGTCTAAAACAGATCTGGTTGTAAAATTTAATAGCATGGGATTTCATCTGGAAGCTGCAAATGGGAATTCCATTATTGAACAAGATCATTTAGCATTCTAGAAGAAGATGAAGTCAAACATACCATATGAACTGCAAGAATCAACAAATGGGAAACTAATAATCACAGGACTCTTACTTGTAGCATTTTGAGCATTAATGATCAAATGACTCACATCAGCAGTGCCAAAACACCAAAAGAAAAATGGGGCACACGTGTGTGAAAATAAAGCTGTAACTGTGAGATTTGTCTGAGGGAACTTCACCAAATAAAGAGGAGGCTCCTAATATCTAGCCAAACACAACAATCAATTGAAATTCAAGTTGTTTAACATTTATGAATATCAAGCTGTCATCCTAAGATATAGCTGAGGAAGTTTTCACAAATAAAGATGACAACATAAGATGTGGCCAACAACATCAATCACTTCAAAAAATTGTTAGAGATGCTAGCACCTATTTAGGCACCAATTCAAAATGTACATGCAGTCATCACCTTGCTTGGATTACTAGCCTAATCTTACGACAGTCTGGTCACTTCATTTGACATAGAGCCCAGATCGCCATAATAATGCAAGAGAAGACATGAAAGAAATATTCAAGGTTGATAACAAAAAATGCAGTTTTCTTTCAGCAAGTAGGAAGAAGAAGTTTGAGAAAAAGGTTGTTGATCTAACACGAAAATGAGATTCACTTGCAATTATATTTTTTGTTGCTAAAATAGCAAGGTATAATTCATTTATTGCAGAAAGCAATGCCACCACACTAAAGGAGCATTGGAAAATGTTTTCAGATGAAAAGGAGGATAAAGCAAATGTGGCAACATACTTCAGGCAGTCTGAGCCTACTACTTACATCAATGCTCCACCGGTTGGCGCCCTTGCATTTTTCCGTGGTCATCCTTCCTAGCAAGCGTGTGAAAATTAATGTGCACCAAATTACTCTCACAGAATTGAATATATTTGTACTCAAAATCTCACCCCAATGAAAAGCCCAAATAAACTATGCACCTGGCAAAGTGCACAGGCAGGCACATTGGATGCAGGAAGCTTGCAATGGCAGTGCTTTAGGATTATCTGATTTTCATGGCCTCCATGGCTAAGTGGGTAGTACACAATCAAGCACACTAGATGCAGGAGCTTGAGTTTGCAATTGTAATGGCGGTGGTTTATTGTATTTTTTTCAACTAAAAAAATTGTGTTTGGAGCAGTTTTCAGATATATATAATTTTGCTTGAGATTGGACCGCGTTTGGAGCAATTTTCAAATATATATAATTTTGTTTGAGATTAGACCTCCCTACTTAACTATTAACCATTGAACCACGTCCTAAAAACTATTGAAGATGTCTGAATGGCTAAGTGGTTCGTTATAAATCTGGTAACTGATTACGATGCAATGGGAAAACACCTTCAGCGTCGCTCGAACCTGCGCCCAAATGGAGACCTTGAATGTATCTGTTCCACCAGACGTTGGGAGCTGCCAATGCAAACAATTTATAGTAGCACGGGGTGGGATTCGTATGCATGGGCCTTCCGGGCGGCCGCCAAAATGGTGGATGTCATTGTTCACAGAGTATAATTTACCTTACGCCTGGGGCACAGCCTGCCGGGATTCAACATCGCGAGCGGGCCTGCGAGGTGAGCGAGCACCGTGAGCAGGAGAAACGAATGCTCAAGAGGGTTGCAGAGGACCTGTTCCGGTTGTGCGAATGGAGCAAATGAATGTTTGGCGCGAGGGATCGTTTGAAATTGCGCGGGTGTTGGTTGCCAGCACAGCGGGTGCCAGCGCGGAGGTGGTGGGTCACCCGTTTCCGGAAAAAATTGCCGTCGAGCTCCCGGAGAAATGATGGATGGCATGGGCATGTATGTATGGTGAGGCCGCTATCGGGTGCATTAAAGGCCCGATAGTAGGCTGGTTAGCTCTTGCCATGGTCCTTGCCTTTTCTTTATCTTTGTTTTTTGTCTTTCAACAGGGGACAAAGAATCATTAATTTGTTTTCATTATAGCATGGTACTTTGCCTTTTCTTGATCTTTTTTTTCTCTTTCAACACTTGTCAAAGAAGCATTAATTTGTTTTCATTATAGCATGGTCCTTTCCTTTTTTTTATCTCTTTTTTTGTCTTTCAACAGTTGCGAAAGAAACATTAATTAGTGTGATATGCTAGAAGCATTAATTAGTGTTATATGACATATGACTCATGATTTGTATGGCTAAGAAGCATGTATTGCATATAGCATGGTCCTTGTTTTTTGTTGATCTTTTTTTTTTTGTCTTTCAACCAGGCCTAGAATTTCAAATGTTTTTTGCCTATCAATTGAAACCTTGGAGACGGTTGTTTGTTTTCCATGCCCGTCAATTTACGTTTTCAGTAAATTTATGACTGGTTTTTTTTGTGTGTTACATATTAAATCAATTAACACGAGTTCTTGCTGTCAGAGGTTTGACATTCTGCCTGTGAAGAAATCTTCCATCATGGCCACCATAACACCAAATTTCTTACTTTTTCACAGTTTGTGTTTCATTCTCATCATTTATATCCTGAGCCCAGTGTTAAGTGGATGCAGTTGCATCCGTCAATATAAACTCGCTTGTTACACTTACTCAAGAACCAACAATGGTAATAAAACTATCCTTTCCATGGTGTAATTACTTGTTTGGTGTTATTATTGCAGTTGGGGCATATGCATACGGATCATTTGTAGCGAAACTCTATGGTGGAAATTTGGGAGCTGCTAGTTCGGATCTTTACAAAAATGGCATTGGGTGTTGCATATTGGGTGCTTTGGCATATTTGCAGTTTGAATGGCTTGAGATGTACACAAAAACCACTACAAAAACATTCTGGTATATTAAAATTGTTTAAATCTTGAGTTGCTATGAACTTGTTATAGAGTTGGTGGTAATCATATTTTATAATCAATTATTTTTCAATTCAATAAAAATCCCATAATTGCATTCAAATGATCTTTGTGGTGATGTTTGTGGTGATGTCTCATATGGAATATTATGTCTTTTTTTAAATCTTCTATTTACAAAAATACAAAAATCTCAAAAAAAAAAAGTCATATATCCTCTATTTACAAAAATACAAAAGTCTCAAAAATAAAAAAAAAGTCATATACTTCTCTAGATTGATTCATTTAATGGGATAGTCCATCAAAGTCGAGGAGACTGATTTCCTACGTCATATTATCTTGTTATACAGAGTGGCAGGCTGAGAGTCAGGTCGGCCGTTGGGCAGAGTTAAAGAAGAGTCGTGTGGAATAAGCGATAATGGAAGACTGTTGTTTTGTTTCCTAACATTTTTACTTAATACTAGTCGAAGCATCCAAAGTAAGCCAGCTTGACCGCATCACAGTTCCACACTCATTCAAAACCTTTATTTATTTGAATTCTAATAATATCAAGGGTGAAAATACCACGAAAAAACCACTACACTTCAATTTAACCACTACCCTTTCACCAATTCCTGGGCAAATTAGAATTTTAATCCCCCTTCATTAGATTCCCTCCCTTCCATTTAAAGTTATTCCTTCTCATTACTTAATGTTACCCTTCTATTTTTCCGCCTTTCTTTTCCAAAGCATTTATCTCAATCACATCTAAACTTTTCACCTCCCAAAAATTACAAATATCACTAAAGACACAGGTGTGCCATATGCCAGAATGCCCAATACATGGTGAAAAGACAATCCCAAGCCACCAAGCATTGGGGCAGCCTCAATCAATTCATCTATTGTTTTGAAATATTTACCTGTGTATTCGAACGCTCTAATACAACCACTACAACCATCTAATATTCCATGAAGTATTCCATGTTCCAGGTCACATGACCATCTAGAAAGACTAGACACTAACAATAAAAAAAACCCACCCCTTACCAGGTCCACACCACTGCAAACTCTTCTTTCTTTCTTCTTAATTTTCTTGGCAAATTCTCACCAAACAAGACGAAATCAATGCCACACTCATCTGCATATTTCAGTTACATGAAAATGTCCTTCCATGCTTACCTCACATGCTCATGAAATTTTAATTAGAATTCTTATTCACAATCTAAAATTTTCAATTCACATCCAATCCCAAGACTGAGTTTCGATAGTCGTATGTTTCTTCCTCTTAAACAATAAGTTACTCATGAGTATTAAGTCTGGTCAAAATATGCAAGTCATGACAGAGATTTATTCGGCGAACTTTACAGGAAAAAACTAGCGTGCAACAATAAAAATTTAAATAAGAGTCATAAACGCGCATGTTGTCAAAGATAAGGAAAAAATTTGGTTTCCAGTTTATGTCAAAGATGAAGAGCAAGGTTGAAATTCTCTGTGTCATGAAGAAATCAAACAGGGGTATGTGGAAAGTACTAGATTACTTTAAAGTAGTTGGTGACTCAAATCCAGGTTTGCTCGCAAGTTCCAATCCGAAATCTTCAATTCGTCAGGGAGGACAAAGTAGCATGTCTAGAACTCAGATTACACTTTTAATTTTAAACTGTACAGGTTTCAAGTGGTGACTTACGAAATAAGATATTATAGATTTTTACGTTTTCTCTATGAAATTAGACATCAAAACGACAGGTTGGAAAAGTATACCACACGTCTAACTTGACGTTGAAGATTTTTTCCCTATCGTCAAATACGTTCTAAAATAAAAATACGTCCTGTGGAACGTCAAATTCCAGGCCTGCTTTCAACAATTGTCAAAGAAGCGTTAATTAGTGTTATATGCTATCAATGCCTTACATAGCGTTATATGTTATCTATTGCCTTATGGCGTTTTCTTTGCAACGTCTGGTGCAAATGCTAGTATAGTCAATTTGAATTCGATTCAAGTAGTTGAGTTTAGTTGACTATTTCATTTATTTATTGTTGTTATTTTCTTGTCTTTTATGTATTTTATTTAGTTGTTACTAAATTATGAGAAGATAAGTTCGTTCCATTTCCAATTTTTTTTCATATTTTTTACCTTTGTAATTTTTGACATTGTTGTTAACATAAGATAATTACTCTTGCATGAGGAGTTATATAAACATAGAGAGTAAGTTAAGTGATTGGGTATTTGAGTGTTAGTCAAGTTGAGTTAAGTGATAGACGTATGGTTGCATGTGCATGCATGTCAATGGCAAGTAGTTAGTCCAAAAGAATAAATACCCTTCACTGGGTTCATTGTAATCATTATATTTTGTGTGATCAATAGAAGACCAACAGCTCGTATTTTGTATGAATTCATGCTTTGTTTATTTCGCTTTTCCAACAAATTAGTATCAAGCCGAAGAAGACCATATTTGCAAGTCCGTGTGAGAAGAAAAATCTATTTTTTCCTCGGGGTTTTCGCATTAACACATCCTACGGGTTATACAATAACGGCATTTAAACCGTTAAAGCATTAACGCCCTGCTCCGGATCGTGCACGGCGTTTATCGCGTACCATTCTCACGAGAGGCGCGTTAATCAACAAAACAAAACTCGTGGGATTCATATGCGTTGACTCCATATTCGTTGAGTGGGAAGCTTTATTAAACAGAAGCCACGTATTTTTTTTTAAATTCGTTGGATTGGCTATATAAAGGTGTGAGTGTTAGGATTTTTTTTAAGGTTTTATATTAATGTTTTTGGGCTTTACGATATTGAAATTTTTCAAAAATCTTTTGTGAAATTTTTTTTTCTAATGTTTTTTTATAAAAAAAAAGACATTTAGGGTATTTATTACAAGGGTATTTTTTTGAAGAAGTTTGTTTGTTTTTTTTTTAATAAAAAAGAATTTAGGTTTTTATTGAAAGGGGTATTTAAATAAAAGCACCAGTTTGGGTGAGATTGCCAAGCCTATCCTTGCATCTCTGGAATCTCTTCTCGCTAAAAGCCATTGGAAATGCAATTGGGAAATTTTACTGCAGGTGCCCAGAAACAAAGGAATATGCGAGAACCACCTATGCACACATCTGTGTGGAAATGGACTTCAGCGCCGGATTCCCAGCTGAAATAAACCTAACAAATAAACACTATGTGTGGAACCAGAAACTCGATTATGAAAGTGTCCTCTTCCGATGTCGATCCTGCTTTGAGACAGGGCATCTAGCCAAAAATTGCCCAAAAACCTCCCAGAAAAATTCTGCTAGAAAAAACCACCACAGATCTACATGGTGGGAAGGAGCACAAAAAGAACACTACACTGTCGTCAAAGAAGAATACTCTAGAGAAAACTCTGAATCACAAGAAATCGGGCAAGAAAGAAACAACTCTCAAGAAAAGCAGGGAGAAATCCCTGCCCAACAACAAAAAAGTGGACTCAACAACTCCTCAAGCATCAATAGTTATGAGGATTTGAATACCGCACAAAATAAATCTTCATTTAACAGCAAAGCAGATCTCCTAGATCAAACTTCTTCTCCGACTATCTTCAAAAGGACGAACACAATAGATCGCGAAGCTAAGACACCAATGTCCCAAGAACCAGAAGAGATGAAGGAGATGCAAGATAAAGGAAGTTGGAAGACCGTAGAGAAAAAAAAGAAAGCTACAGCACCAATCTCACCAAGAAAGACGAGGAGCCAGACAATTAAAAACTAAGAAAATTATAGGTCTGATAGACCAATTTGGTCTCAGTGGACGTTAACCACTATCATCATCATCATTAAAAAAAAATTACAAAAGGAGAATTTTAAGGTTTTTTCAAAGCAAATTTTTTGGAGAAAGATGGCTTTCTTAAATTTCCAGCCCCAGTTCCCACTATTTATAGGAAAATATTATGATGTGTGGGCCATTAAGATGGTGACCACGTTGCAAGCACATGATGTCTGGGATTATGTCCAGTTTGGGTTTTCAGAACCTAAGAATGAAGAAGAAGAACAAGCTCTCAGTAATACAAAGAGGGATCAATGGAAGAAAGACAAGAAGAAGAATGCACAAGCGTTGCAGCTTATTCAGCAGGGAGTGGACCGAGCAGTGTTCTAAAAGATTATGATCACGTCTTCAGCAAAAGTAGCATGGGATACTTTGGCGACAAACTATACAGGTATGGCCAAAGTCAATATTGTTAAGTTGCAGAATACTAGGAGAGATTTTGAAAGTCTGCAGATGAAGGAGACAGAGGACATCGATTCTTTCATGAATCGGGTCATAACTGTCGTAAATCAGTTAAAGATTTATGGTGAAGAAATTAAAGATCAAACAGTGGTTGAGAAGATCCTCAGATCTTTATCTACCAAATTTGATGTTGTGGTAGCAGCCATAGAAGAAGCCAAGGATTTGGCATCATTAACAGTTGATGAGTTGATGGGATCACTTCTATCGCATGAGGCAAGGATAGACAGAAATAAGGATTCCACTTTAGAGACCGCTTTCAAAAGTCAGGTTTCTATTTCAAGAGACAAAGGTCGAGGCATAAGTAGAACGAGAGGCAAAGGACGAAGCGGAAGCTGTGGTGGTCAGAGAGATGACCAAGAAGAGCATGAACATGCAAGTGGAAGCAACAACAAAAGCTTCAACAATAATCAAAGATTTGAAAAATCAAAGGTGAGATGTTATTACTGCAATAAATTTGGTCATTATGCTCGTGATTGCAGGAAGAAAATAGTTGATCAAGGGAACCAGAGAGCTAATGTCACTACAGAGAGTACTAACTCCATGTTCCTAGCTTGCCATAACATGCATGAACCTTCTACTAGTGTGTGGATGTCTACGTTAGACAGTGGTTGCAGTGACCACATGACAAGCAATAAGGATTTGGTTGCAAATTTCGATCAATTTGTGAAAACAGAGGTAAAGTTGGGGACTGACAAGACTGTGGAAGTAGATGGCAAAGGAGTGGTCAACATTCTGACCAAGCAAGGGGAGCCAAAGACAATCTTAGAGGTATATTATGTTCCTAGTCTCAAACATAATTTGTTAAGTGTTGGTCAATTGACACAGAAAGGATACAAAGTTATCTTTCAAGGTCAAGAAGTTGTTATATATGACAAGCCCCCAAGCAAGCAACTAATAGCAAAGGTGCAGATGACAAGGAACAAACTCTTTCCTCTAATTTTGAATTACAGTGGTCAGGTGAGTTCTTTTACAGTTGCATGTTCTGATGATTATTGGTTATGGCACTTTCGATTTGGACACTTGCACTTTTCTGGTTTAAGATTGTTGCAGCAGAAATAGATGGTCAGAGGATTACCTCCCATCAAAGAACCTGCTAGTACTTGTGAGTGTTGCATCTTGGGAAAACAACACCGTGAAAGTTTTCCAAAGGGAGTTGCATATAGAGCAAAGCAACCTCTTGAGCTAGTGCATACAGACTTGTGTGGACCTATGAGGACACAATCGATTGGTGGAAGTTGCTACTTCCTCACTTTCATTGATGACTACAGCAAAAAGACTTGGGTTTACTTCTTGAAGCAGAAGTCTGAAACTTTTGCAAAGTTCAAAGAATTCAAAGCCTTAGTAGAGAACCAAAGTGATCGACAGATCAAGGTATTGAGGTCAAATTATGGTGGAGAATATGACTCAAAGGCATTCCATGATTACTGCAAACAACATGGGATCAGAAGATAGTTTACAACCAGGTACACACCGCAACAGAATGGTGTAGTAGAGAGAAAGAACATGACAATTATGAACATGGTAAGAAGCATGTTGAAAGGAAGAAACTTGTCTAATGAGTATTGGGTAGAAGCAGTTGCATGTGCTATTTATGTGATCAACAGATCTCCTACAAAGAGTGTGATGAACAGAGTACCAGAACAAGCATGGTCAGGTATGTATTGCAGCGTATCTCATCTCAGAGTATTTGGATGTGTAGCTTATGCACATGTGCCTAAGGAACGAAGAGGCAAATTGGATGATAAAAGTGAAAAATGCATATTCACTGGTTATAGTGAGCAATCAAAAGCTTACAAATTGTATAACCCTGTCACAAAGAAGACCATAATTAGCAGAGATGTTGTGTTCAAAGAACAAGAGTCATGGAATGGAACTATAGACAAAATAGTTGATGCACAAGTGCCACTGATGGAAGAAGATGATGTAGCAGAAAAGGAGCAGCAAGAATCACAGGTGAAGACACCAAACAGAGACACACCAACAAGGACTCCAAGATTTTCAGAGCAGCATGGATCTTCAAGCAGATCAACAGATCAAGATTCTCCCAGCAATCAATCAGGTGATGAATCAAGCAATGGTAAGAGAAATATGAGAAGTTTGAAAGATATTTATGATGATTTGGATGTTAGTTCAAATTTTGCATTGTTGTCATTCCAACCTTCTTCATTTGAAGAAGAAATTAGAGATGAAAATTGGGTGCAAGCCATGGATGAAGAAATTGAAGCTATTGAAAAGAATGACACATGGGATTTGGTTGATTTACCAAAGGACAAAAATCTCATTGGTGTGAAGTGGGTGTACAAGAAAAAGTTGAATGAAAAAGGTGAAATTGACAGATTTAAAGCAAGACTTGTAGCAAAAGGATTCTCGCAGCAACCAGGAATAGATTTTGGAGAAACGTTTTCTCCGATAGCCAGATTGGATACTATAAGAGCAGTTCTAGCCACGACAACTCAGAACAAGTGGAAAGTATATTAGATGGATGTGAAATCAACCTTCTTGAATGGAATTCTAGAAGAAGAAATTTATGTGCAGCAGCCTCCAGGATATGAAGTTGAAAGTAATGAAGAGAAAGTTTACAGGTTGAAGAAAGTGCTCTATGGACTAAAGCAAGCGCCTAGAGCTTGGTATAACAGAATTGACAGCTACATGATCAAGAATGGATTTTGCAGAAGCAACATTGAGCCTACCTTGTACACAAAGGTAAATGAGCATGGACAGATTTTGATTTTTTTCTTATATGTTGATGACATGATTTTTATAGGTGATTTTGAGATAGATGAATTTAAAGTAGCCATGATGAAAGAATTTGAGATGACAGATCTTGGTCTCATGAAATATTTTCTTGGCATAGAAGTTGAGCAATCTGAAAAAGGAATTTTTATTTGTCAAAATAAATATTCCAAAGATTTGTTGAAAAGATTCAAGATGGAAAATTGCAAACCTGTCCCTACACCAGTTGCAACAAGTACAAAGTTAAGCAAGGATGATGAAGGATCATATGTCAATCCAACTCTATTCAAAAGATTGGTTGGCAGCCTCATGTATCTCACAGCTACAAGACCGGATATCATGCAAGGAGTGAGTTTTATTTCCATATTTATGGAGACTCCAAAAGACACACATTGGAGTGCAGGAAAAAGAATTCTGAGATACATAGCAGGAAATAGAGATTGTGGCATAATGTATGCAAGCAAAACAAATTAAAGATTTGATTGGATACACAGATAGTGATTTTGCAGGCAATTTGGATGATTTGAAGAGAACTTCTGGTTTTGTGTTCCACCTTGGTTCAGGTGTGATTTCATGGCCATATAAGAAGCAGCCCATTGTGACACTTTCGTTAGCATAAGCAGAATATGTAGCAGCAACATCGACAGCATGCCAAGAAATGTGGTAAAGAAGAGTATTTGATGGACTCAAGCAGAAACAACAAGGATCAACATTAATATATTGTGACAACACCTCAACGATTGCAATATCCAAGAATAGTGTGTTTCATCAGAAGAGCAAGCATATTGATACTAGATATCACTTTATTAGAGAACTTGTGAGAAATGGAGAAGTTCACTTGAAGCCTTGTAAGTCTAGTGTTCAATTGGCTCATATATTTACTAAGTCATTAGCACAAGATGTGTTTGAGTTTCATAGAAGAAACTTGGGTGTTGTAAGCCTAGCTGAGACATAAACCAGTAGGCATGTTTGAGTTTTCATGAGTCATGTTTTAGTTTAGCAATCGTAATTAAGGGGGAGTGTTAAAATAAGATAATTACTCCTGCGTGAGGAGTTAGCTAAAAATAGAGAGTCGGTTAACTGAGTGATTGAGTATTTGAGTGTTAGTCAAGTCGAGTTAAATGATAGACGTATGGTTGCATGTGCATGCATGTCAAGGCGAGTCGTTATTCGAAAAGGATAAATACTCTTCATCGGGTTCATTGTAATCATCATGTTTTGTGTGATCAATAGAAGAGTAGCACCTCGTGTTTTGTGTGAATTCATGCTTTGTCTCCTTCGCATTTCCAACAATAGTATCAGAGCAAGGAGTTGCATAAAACTCTTTGAGAGTAACATTTAATATTTCTATTTGCTTGCATAAAAATCACATAGAACAAAAATTCAAGATGGAGAACAGTTGTCAAACCAATGAAAAGCCAAGAAGCCAAAATCCATCCATCAAAGCCAAGGCTAGAAAAATTGTTGTGTTTAACTCAAAGAGAAAGTTGGAATTTAACAAAAAAAATGTGGGGCAACTGTAGTAGCGCACTCCAAAAACATTGACGGTCGCATTATAATGCACTTGGGAAGTTTCAACTACCAAGCTTTCTCGCACAACTTCTGGAATAATGCATGTTGTTTTCATCTCAAGGTGTGTTCACCACAAATTTAAAAAATTACAAATCCATAGTCAAAATTTTGTTTGAAAGGTGACTTGGGAGCATGAATACTTGCAGAATGAAGTCAATTTGCATGAAAAGCAAAGGAAAACACGATTTATTAACAAGGCAAGCCAAAATATAAAATAAAAAAAGTAAAAAAATTCATTCAAATTGTTTTTAAGAAAGAAAGGTTTATTATGTTCTATTAAAAAAGGGTTTTATTCTTTTTTTTTTTTAAGAGTTTGTCATAAAAGAAAAATGGGCGTTGCTTCATTTAAAATAGTTTTTTTTGATTAAAAAAATCGAAAGGGTTTTACTTAAGAAGTTTTGAAAAGGAGTTTGTGATGTTATCACCCAGTAATTTCCCAAGGTTAAGGAAAGAGATCATCGGGGTAATCACAAACCAACTTTTAGGCTTAGGTTATAGCCAACCTAAGTCCAGAGAGGGCTCTCTATATGATTTAGCTTTGTTTTATGGGATATTAGGCTAGTTATGAAAGTTCAAGGGGGGTTTTGATTTGTGTTGAAGATTGGGTGGTGGAATTCTTGGAGCAGATGGATAGAGCTAGGTCTTCAAGCCATTGGGCTATGGAGTCAACAAATGGATAGCATAACTGGACCAGATCATTAAAGGGAATGTTCACAGGGCAGGCTAGCAAAGCAAAATGCAAATCTTTAGGCCTAATGGGTGAAGTGATTCTAACCAGGGTGAAAGGGCACTTAAGAATCCTTGGACCGAGATCAAAATGAAGAACAGAGGGTGATCATGAACAAAGGGCAATTAAGAATCCTTTGCTATAGATCAGAGGAGAAACTACGGAAGCTAAGGAGCAGTTAAGAATTCCCTAGCTAAGATAGTTTAGGAGAAAACATTCAGAATGTAAAACAGTCAAGACAGAGTGCATTCAAGCAATTTCTGAAATATCATTCCTTGTTATACATTTAGATTTTAGAAATTTACACAAAATATTATGGAAAAAACATAAGGAAAATAACATTGAACATAGGAGAATACTTATTTGTATTTCACTTTACACAAGAATCCTGTAAAATATCTGATCTTTATTCCTTGATCCAGCAAGCCAATCCAGTCATTGATACAATAGAACTCTGATTTGAGAGAAAAATTCTATAGAAATGTCTTGGAATCCACCCAAAATACTTCAAATGAAGAAGTATTTATACAAATTCTAAACTGAAATATCTTGAAAAAATATCAAGATTGGTTTTACAAATATCTCAAACTGTTTTACATTAATAGAACTTAAATAAAGGACACTCAAAACTAATGAATCTATTTGGAACTATATTTATGGATTGAGGGTGACAAAGAAGAGAAAGTCGAATTTGATAGCAACTCTTAATTGATGATGAGGCATCCAAGTCACTAACTGCATCCTTTCTTTGTGCATTCTGCCCCAGCAATTCTACAAAATTAGGGTCCATTGATACCTTTGTATATCTCAATCCGAGATAGATATGTAAAAAGTGAAAGAGGTTATTGTAGATTAGCCTTTTAAGAACACAAACCTCCTCCCATTTCTCAAAATTCATCTTGTATTGGCCGAACTAATTTCTAAAAAACTATGACTTAAACAGGAAATTTCTAAAGAATGTACCATTTCTGCTCTGATTTCATCTTTTAACCTTAAATTTCTTTTAACTGTTTTTCACTTTTACTTTGGATAAACTTCATTGTTGCTGGTGAAAGTGTTTTCATCTCTGTTTAACCCTTACTTCCTCCATGTTTACTTTTACCGCTCTGTTTTTTCATTTATCTTCACTTTGACATGAATCTGTATGCTTTGTAACTGTCTTCCCTGCTTTTTGTCTTCATGCTAGCTGCTTTACTTGACTTGGTCTTCAATCTGATACTCTTTAACCCTGATACACTTTGACTATTCTTTACTGTGTCCTTTTACCTTCACTGTATATTTTAGGTTTAAACTGTCTATTTCAATAGTAAATCATTTAATTCCATGTTTCCTCTGCTTGTCTTTTAACTACATGTTTTATTTTCCATCTCTGTTTGAATAGATTTGATAACAATCTCGGAGTAAACAGGCCTTATGACTAGTATTAAGACTGTTTATCTAAGGTTGCGGTCCTTTGATCGCCTGTAAAATAAAACAAACTATTAGGAAAACGTTGGGTTGGCAGGGAGGGTCATCAATGGCTTTATCAAGTTGTATAGGTCTATGTAGTGAGTCCAAAGTTCTTTCGGGAGGTAAACCATGCTTGAATTGGTTAGCAGAGGCTTCAGGTGTCGCAGAAGGGTTACACAGGGTTTTACTGCACAAAAGGCGAAAATGAGCAAAATTGGGGTTTTCGTATTTAAACAGGTAAAGGTTTGATTTTTTTTTTTTGATTTTGGCACAAAGTGAACAGTAGACAGTTTTATAATTTAGCGAGAGGGCGGTAAGCGATTTTTTTCACACCGCTTTTGTGGGCTTGGTGGTATTCGGGAGGGGTCACCCGATTCCATTCATTGAATGACATGTAGCATCGGGGGCCGGGTGGAAAACCACTTTTTCGGGTGGGTATCATTCGGCGGATGATCCCACCCGAAATGGCTTATGAGCGTTGGATGTGAGCCTTCAGATCGGACGGTGATCGTGCTGCGAACAAGCGCGAAGGGTAATGGGGGGGGCAATGGGTTAATTGCGGCGGTATGGTGATTAAGCATGGGTTAATGATGAACTTAGGCGGCAGGGGTGATTTGCGGAGTTTTACTTAACGTAATCGTGAATCGATCAGTTAATGAGATTTGTCAGGGTTTGGGTGAAATTCGTAGTTTTATAGTTAAAACTAGGTCTAGGGATATTAATGTAAGGGATTTAATATATACATACGGGAAAGGGTATTAATGGGAATTAATATATAAAAGTTAGAAGTTAATATGAAAATGGCGAAAATGAATTGCGCTAAGCATAATGTATTTTCTGTGATTTGTTTGCTTTTCGCATATATGCATTATAACTTAGGCTAAAGTGTTTTTGTGGGTTTTTGGGAAAAAGGGGTTTTACATGGGGGTGATTACTTTCCCTAGGCAAATAGTGTTTTAACCTTAGGAAAAGGGGTTTTATTAGGGAAATGAGGGGGAATGAAGGGAGATGAATTTTTGATGAGGGGGAATCTAGTACTTGTTGTCCTTAAGTCATTAAGTCGAGGGTCCAGTCCCTCCAAAAGTCAGAGAAATGCTCTGAGCCTCTTTGACTTAAAGGTTTTTGAGCACTTTGAATTTATTTATGGGAAATTAGTAAAGTAAAGGGGTGAAATGAATGGGGGAAGTTAATTAATTGACTTTGTAAACCTTATGCATGCTTAATTTCCCATTCACATTTGAAATATATGTTGAAAGATGATAAATGTGCTTTTGTCTAATCAATCAACATACTTCTGCAACCTTTCTTCTACTTACCCATCTACTCATCCTACCATTTTTTCTTCATTTTATTTGGGTGCATTTAGGCTAGCAAACCCTTATCCATTTTCTTTTAAAGCAGGAAACTATCTAATTCTAACCTTATATCATCCAAGGGCTCAGATTAAACTGATGAGCTCCTTTTATTTACTCTACCTATCTAATGATCTACCAAGATTAAACAATTTTGTCAAATTTTATTCTCTAACGATCAACATGAAATTTAAAGCATGGCATAATCAAGATTAAATAGTTTGATTACCATGGATTGTGGCATGAATAACAAACTGCACACAATCATTATTATGCATAAAAATAAACAGTAGTGGAATTTTGACTTGCACACTTTCATGGTGCTTTGTTTTTGGGGTTCATATTTTTCACTTTTTTAGACCTTTTCTTATTCTTTTTTTTTGTCCTTTGATTTTTCTTTTAGGACATACCCTCTTTTCATTTTTTGATTTTTCAATATGGAAAACATTTGCAAAAAGCAAAGGTATGTACATATTACAAGGCTTAACTTTAGCCATTCAAAATTATGACTCCTATTGGTATAGGAACCTAACATGTGACAAAAAGGAACACATCCACATTTAAGAAATAGTTTCCTCTAGTGATTTTCCACAAGCACTAATTTTGTTTAGCAAAAATTATGAATTTTTGTTTTTACGGTTGAAGAATTTTTTGCAAGCCCAAGATTGTTGAGATACATTATAGAATGGCTATGTAG
Source organism: Pinus tabuliformis (assembly GCA_031772625.1). Classification (NCBI taxonomy): domain Eukaryota; kingdom Viridiplantae; phylum Streptophyta; class Pinopsida; order Pinales; family Pinaceae; genus Pinus; species Pinus tabuliformis. The sequence goes on from CM062815.1 coordinate 132,536,931, forward strand.
AGTTGACCGAAGAAGTCTTAACAACCATGGAATATATTCAAAGAAACACAGATGATGAATTAAGAAATAAAGAGCACCAAGCCAAATGTTGGATCTATAATTTTGTCGATGACTTGATCTTTGACAAAATAACTAGTGCAACAACAACAAGAGAAGCTTGGTATATTCTCAAATATGCATATCAGGGTAATGATACAGTGATGAATGTTAAATTGTAGAAATTGAGGGCTTAGTATGAAACCCTAAAGATGGCTTCCACAAAGAACGTAATGAGTTCATGACTAGATTCATGGTGATCATCAATCAAATCAAACTTATTGGAAAAATGATTATAGATCATAAGATCATTGAAAAGGTCCTCCAAGGCCTGCTGAAGAAATTTGAAATGGTTGTAACATCCATTCTAGAGTCAAAAGATATTAAAAATTTGTTAGTAGATCAGTTGATTGGATCACTTCTGTCACATGAAACATAACTTGGGAGAAGATTCCATGGAACAAAATTTCAAGGCACAAGTCTCTCTCAGCAGAGGATATAGAGGTATAAGCAAGTGAGGCAGAGGCAGATGCGGATCTACATAACATCATCATGTAGTAGAACAACCAAAGCAATCAATACCCTCATAGAACCATCCATAGAGACACAAAAAATGGACCAACAAATCTAATGTCCAGTTCTATTATTGCAATAAATTTGGACATTATGAACATGAATGAGATCAACAAAGAGGAAATGTCCATATCTCAAACAATGAAGGAAAATCCGCTGAAGTCATGTTTCTTTCTTGTCATGTTTCTGAAGACAATCATAGTGAGGACCTTTGGTTGCTCGATAGTGGTTGCAATAAACATATGATAGGTAACAAAAATGTGATTTCTTGCATTAATCCTTCTATCAAATATGAAATTAATCTTGGAAATCGTTCTCTTGTAAATGCTTAAGGGAAAGGTATTGTATTGATTCTTACTATATAAAATCAATAGAACATATACATGATGTTTATTATGTTCCAAATTTGAAACAAAACCTCATTAGTGTAGGTCATTGATGAAACATGGCTATGCTATAGTATTACAAGGGAAAACTTATTATATTTATGGAAAACCTCCTAAGAATACTTATAGCCAAGGTAGAAAAAACAAATAATAGGATGTTTCCCATGACTCTTAGAAGTACAAATCTGTCAAAGTCATTTGCACACAATGTTACAAATATAAATGAGTCATAGTTATGGAATTCTGGCTATGGTCATATTCCATTCAAGAGTCCAAGTCTTCCTTAAAAGCATTCTATGGTCATTGGTCTCCCTATTGTGAATGAATAAAATTGTTAATGTGAAATTGTTATTCTTGCAAAGCATAAAAGTGATGACTTTCCCACATCTTCCAGTAGAGCAAAAGAACCCTTAGAGCTTGTCCACATAGATTGTAACAACCATGGGTTAATTTTCCATGTAAATAAAATAAGACCAAGGTCATGGGACACATATTCCAAGCTGAATGGAGGGAAAAAAACTATAGTGGGCATCACTTGTGGTTTATTAATGGCTATGGAAATTGGCAAAGGCAAGAGGAAATAAATGGAAATTTAATATAAGAAATAAAGGAAAATAGGAGAAAAGGGAGATGAAGAGACACAAATATGCATGCAAGGGAAATTAGAGAGAAAATGAGAGGAAATGAAGAAAAAAGGGGAAAAGGAAAGGAAGAGACTAGACATCAATGATTAAAAGACATCAGAGAAAAAATTCACAACTTTTGGCTCAGCTTTTGTCAGTTCTAGCTTTGATCATTTTCAGAAAGAGAGCTCTAAAGGAAGAGAGAGGAAGCACTTGGACACAAGAAAGCAAGCAAAGGAGAGAAATGAAGCACAAGGAAAAGGTTGGAAAAGAAATTACAACAAGAGGACATTGCAGGTAACAGATTCCAATTGTGATTTCATTATTGAGATTTGGATGGATGGTGCATGCATTCAGTTATTTGGTTGTTTTGTTATCATTGACATGGGATTTGTGTAAATTGCCAGTGGTTTCCAACCTTTCCTTTCCATTTCCTAGATAGGCAATGTGTTGTGGGTATCTTGTCTTGGTTTAAGCTTTGGATTTCCAGTAGACTTTGGATCCTGGTGAGGTGGTCTCCAGAAAATTCCCAAGGGTCAAGGGTGGAGATGGGATTTCTCCTAGAACTTTTGATGGGTGGGTGGAGATAGGAAATTTCCTCTAGGTATGGTGAAGAAATTTGGAGGCATCCAAGCTTGTTTTCTAGACTAACTGTTACGTGAAATCACTGTGGTTCAGGGTTGAGTTGGTTTAGCCTTTGGAAGCCATAGTTGGTTTTTTTTTCATTTATCCCATGAGATCCCACATTCATGCTTTGAATATGGCACAGGGGTGATTATATGAAAGAGAGATTTGATTCAGCTCAATTTATGGTTGGTTGGTATGTGGAAGTCCTTGACCTAGTTGGCATTTGCATATGTCAATATGAGTTATTTCCTTATTGTGATCAATGAGCACATGTCTTGGTTATTATGTTGGTTTTACGACAGGCTCATCATGGGTTCATTCTAGTTATATGCTGGTTATAGGCATGGTTAAATGATATGCTCTTCCTATAGATCTTTCTTATGATTCTATTAGTTAATGAATGGTTATATGAATTCATTGGCTAACAAGTGTTATTGAAACTAGTTTGAGAGGGAATTGATCCTTCTTGATTATTCCTTATTGAAGTTAAGGAGACATTGAATTTATATGCATTTATGACTTGTAGTTATTATGTTTACCATATGTTTGACAAAATGTTCTCATGTGTTTAGAAACTTCTAAGTAAGATATAGCCTTATTACTTATCATATATACTTTTCATCACCTTAAAATTGATTTTGGAAGGTTCTGGGTTTTTCTAGACAGTGGCCTGTAGGCTAGCCCTAAAAATGTGGCACTGATTTTGCAATTGCATGCATGGAACTGGGAAATTTTGGTTGTAACCACATAGAGGGAGGCATGTAAATGTGGTTGGATCCTTCCAGCTGTACTCATAGTAGCTTATGCATGCGACTGGGCTATGAGCTCAGTTAAAAAGATGTTCCATCTTAGGTACTGAGCACCAGGCATTGTGGTCTGACACTTAGGTGATTTGATGTCCCTGAGAGGTTTCAATAAGTTTCCGGTTAGTATCTACCCCACTTCCATAACTGGAAATTAGATGTTAGGTCATGTCATAGTAAATCTCAGCTCATGTTTACTTGGAAAGCCTGCAAAAGTGGGTAAATGTGGGATGGGGTTGTTACAGGGTGGTATCAGAGTGAGGTTGTAGCACTGAACCTTGGGGTAAATGCAAATTTTTATATATGCATGAAAATTATTTATATGTTTATCATGCATGCATGTTAGCTATTTATTGTTATGGTTATGATATACATGTATGAGCTGATATGTTTGAGATGTTGTATCATGTTAATCTAGATTGGCATGTGCAGATGCAATATCCTCCCCTGAGATACATAGAGATATGATTTTGATTATGTTTTATATAGCTAAAAATGGCATATTGCTAGATAGAAAAGGCCAAGAGATGAAGAGCATAATAGTTGAGTACAATTCATATCTCTCCGTATAGGCCTAAAGAGACCTTGGTAGGATGGGAGAGATCAGTTAAGTAGTAGGGAGACATACATTCTCCTATTTTGGTAGACACATCAAGAAGTTTGAAGACAGAAACTGTGAGTTGTAAGACAGACAATGAGAAGTTGATTGAGGCATAGGAAATTCTTTCCATAGCTCAACAAAATAAAGTAGAGGTTAATGCAATGACTCTTTAGAGCCTAACAAATATGTAGAAGCAGGGACAACTAAGAATTAGTCATGGACAAGAGGAAAAGAAAAATGGTGCAGATGTAAGCAGGTCTCAAAAGGGGTACAAGATGGATAGGGACGATACGGTGAGAGGTTGTATATACTTGATACACTTGAAAAGAGGGTTGACACTCATAGATCTTATTCTAGCTCTAGTTCCGAGAGACATCATTGCCATTACCGCCAACATCCTTATAGGAGGAGTGAGAAGGGTGTAATTTCCAGAGGAGTTCAAGAAAGCCAAGCCTCCTAATTTTAATGGAGAAGTGAAGAAATCAGAATATGCAAAAGCATGAATGCTTAGGATGAAGAAGTTATTCAGATTGTATGATTACTCAAAGAACAAGAAAGACAAGATAGCTACATTCAGTCTCAAAGGAAAAATAGATATTTGATGAGAGGATGTTCAACATATTAGAGGCATCTAGGAAGAGGAGTTGATTTGGAATGAGTTTGAAAGACTCTTCAGGAACAAGTACATGTCTGAGAGATATTATGATGGAAAGGCCAAGGAATTCTATGAGCTCAAGATGGGTTCCATGACAGATGAAGAGTACACAACCAAATTTCTAGAGTTGTTGAGGTATGTTCCCTACCTCAAGGGTGAGAAAAAAAAGGTCCAAAGGTTCATCAGTGGACTTTCATTAGCATTCAAGGATAAAATTAAGTATGATGAGCCTTGGTCATTGCAGGAAGTCGTAAAAAATTTGAAGCATTGTTATGACCAATCTAAGTGCAAGCCTGAGTTCAAGCATGACTAGAAAGGTAATGAGAAGACAAAAGGAAAATGGCCTAAGAAGAGAGGAAGGCCGCATGATGGAGGTGACAAGGAGGATGTGGGACCTCATAAGAAGTTTAATGCAACTGAGATAGGACATGGGTCTCAACTTGAGGAGAAATAGAATAAAGGCGATGATAGGAAACCTTTGAGGTGTTGGAATTTGGGTGGAGAGAATTATAGGAGGGATTTTCCGTCACATCAGAGTGGCAGAACTCAGATTTACAGTACTAAGGAGGAGAAAAAAATTGGGGATGTAAACCATAGCATTCCCGGATCTATGCAATAGTGGACAATATGTAGGCAGATCATCATGAATTTATATCACGATGGAAGGTAAGATTTGTGATCAAGTTGTTTCTATTTTGATATTTCCTAGATAGAATTATAGCTATATTAGTCCTAACCTAGTGGATTAGTGTCAGTTGAATAAGGACCTGCATGCAAATTATTGGTCAGTGCAGTTGGCTACAGTGACCAAGAGAAGAGTTCATGACTTGGTGTTATCTTATTCATTTGAGCTTAATGGCATGCCTAAATAAGCACATCTAAATGTGCTTCCTTTGGGTTCATATAGCATTCTATTGGGCATGGATTGGTTATTCATTCACAGGACCAAGGTAGATTGCTATGAAAAGGCCATTGAGTTCCTCGATGATGATGGAGAAAAGAGAATCTTGCAAGGAAAGAAGAATACAACATTAGTGAGAATGGTTACAACTATGCAAGCCAAGCATATGCATAGGAAGGGATGTGCATTATTTGTAATGCATGTTTCCAGTGATAAAAGGAAATAGGATGAGGATGATGAAGTCCCGAGGAAGTATCCTTCCTTGTAGCAGTTTCAGGATGTGTTTCATATATAGATTCCAGACTTACTGCCTCGTAGGGAGTTGGAAGGTTCTATTGAGTTGGTATTAGGAGAAACACCAACATTTAAGGCACCTTATAGGATGAGCACTCTAGAGTTAGTGGAATTGAAGTTGCAGCATAAAGAAATGCTTGATAAGAGATACATAAGGCCAAGTGTGTCACCTTGGAGTGCACCAGTGTTGTTTGTAAGGAAGAAGGATGGTACTCTCAGAATGTGCATTGATTCTAGGTAGTTGAACAAGGTGACTATCAAGAACAGGTAACCATTATTGTGGATTGATGATTTTTTTGATAAAATGAAGGGAGTTGGAGTAATTTCAAAGATTGATTTGAGATCAGGATATCATTAGGTGTTCATCAAAGAAGAAGATATATACACGCCTGCATTCCATATAAGGTATGGGAACTATGACTATGGTGGTTCCTTTTGGTCTTACCAATGCTCCATCCACCTTCATGTGTTTGATGAACAATGTGTTACACCCTTATATGGATAAGCTTGTGATAGTATTTTTTGATGATATATTGGTATATTCAAAACATGAATAAAAGCATTCAAAGCACCTGGCAGTGGTATTGAGATTGTTGATAGAGCATCAGTTATATGCCAAGCTCAACAAGTGCAATTTCTTTTTGACTCTGATTCATTACTTGGGGTATGTTGTTTCCAAGGAAGGGATAGTAGTGGATTGAGAAAATATTAAGGATATCATGGAGTGGCTAGCTCTGAGGAATGTGGATGAAATCATATCATTCATGGTCCTAGCATGTTATTATAGGCAATTCATCAAGAGGAAAGGGAATAATTTTGAATGGACAATTGAGTTTCAAGATAGTTTTGAGAAGTTGGAGCAGTTGCTTACAAATACTCTATTTTTAAAGATTTCAAATCCTGATAAGAAGTTTGTGGTTTATAAAGACACTTGCAAGGAAGGACTTGGCGGAGTTCTGATGCAGTAAGGATGGGTGGTTTGCTATAAATCAATGAAGGTAAAAGAGCATGAGAAGAGCTATGTGTCTCATGCTCTTGAGTTGGCAGTGATCATTCATGCATTAAAGATGTGGAGACATTATCTTCTTGGTAGGAGGTTCGTCTTGAAGAGTGATCACAGTGGACTGAGGTACTTGTTTAATCAACCCAATTTGAATGTAAGGAAAGCTAGATGGTTGGCTACTCTTAGTGAGTTTGATTTTCAGATCAGGTACATCAAGGGCAATGAGAACCAGGTTGCAGATGCTCTCAGTAAGAGAGTGCAGGTAAATCACATTTCATCTATGAGCTCTTATGGGATATATTTATAGGAACATATCTTGCATGCATGGAAACATGATGAGAGGTATCCGTAGCTAAAGTAGATATTGCAGCAATAGGGTGCAGGTGATAGGGATGAGGAGTATCACCTCATAACAGATGGCTTGGTTAGGTTCAAGAGCAGGATTTATGTGCCAGATAGAAGCAAGATGAAGAAGCTTATCTTAAGAGAGTTTCATGTCAAGCGGTATGCAGGCCACCCGAGATACTAGAAGACTTTGATAGCCATTAAGAAGTTTTATTATTGGTCAGACTTGAAGAAAGAGGTGGTTGAGTTTGTTGCAAGGTGCTTGGAATGTCAACAGGTGAAAGATGAATGTGAGCATCCAACTGGTTCTTTGCATCCTATTCGTATTCTAGAATGGAAATGGGAGGTCATTTCTGTGGAATTCATTACAAGTTTTTCAAGTAAATCAAGGCAGGATGATTCCATCATGGTTGTGGTTGACAGGTTGAGCAAGGTAGCTCACTTCATTGCAGTGAAGTCTGCTAATTCATCTAGTGAGGTAGCTCAATTATTCATCAGGTAGATAGTGAGATTGCACGGCGTTCCCAAGAATATCATATCATACAGAGATGCCAGCTTCACTTCCAAGTTCTGGAAGGAGTTGTTTTCAGGCTTGGGGAGAAAGTTATCCTTCAGTACAACTTATCATCTATATATGGATGGAAAGAAAAAGAGGGTTAACAAGATTTTTTGAGGATGTATGTCATGCATCAGCAGAGGAAGTGGGAGGAGTATCTTCCACTGGTGGAGTTTTCTTACAATAATGCATATTAAGAATCCCTGAAGATGAGTCCATTTGAGGCTCTCTATGGGTGGAGTTATAATACCCCTATCAACTAGAATGATCCAGTGAACAGGGTGTTGATTAGAACATATATGTTGCCTAAGATGTAGTAGGATATGTAGGTTATTAGAATGAATTTAAAGGAAGCATGGGAAAAGTAGAAGATATATGTGGATTAGCATAGATAATTCAAGGAGTTTCAAGTTGGAGAACATATGTACCTGCACATTAAGCCTAAGAGGAGCCCTTTGAGGATTGGGTCATGTGCCAAGCTGGAACCTCGATATTGAGGACCTTTTGAGATCCTTGAGAGGATTGGATCAGTGGCCTACAGACTTGCATTGCCACCAACAATAAAAGTCCATGATGTTTTCTATGTTTCATTGGTTAATAGATATGCGCATGATACTTATCATGCGATTGTCTGGTATGTATTGTAGGTGAAACCATAGGGAGAGTTCCATTCAGAGCCACAATGCATATTGAAGTGGAAATAACGCATGCTACCAAACAGAGAAATAGAGTAGGTTAAAGTGTAGTGGAAGCATTTTGGGCCCGATGAAGCTACATGGAAGATGGTTGATTAGATGTGGGCATTATATCCTTATTTATTTTCCAGTTGAAGCAAATTAGTTTCGATATATATATATATATATATATATATATATATATATATATATATATATATATATATATATATATATACATATACATACATACATATACATATATACATATACATATATACATATATACATATACATATATACATACATATATATATATATACATATGTATATACATATATATATACATATGTATATATATATATATATATATATATATATATATATATATATATATATATATATATATATATATATAGTTGTGCTATAAGGCTCAATAAGCGATATGTTTGTCATGATTGTCATGTTGTCATGTTTTTCAGGAGTTGTCATTGTAAATATTGCAACGAGCTATGTTATAAATCTCCATAGACAGTGTATTTTTGTTGGTCATAAGTGTCTAGAACATCGAGGACAGTGTTCCCCTAAGGGGGAGGGGTTTGTAACAACCTAGGGTTTATTTTCCATGTAAATAAAATAAGACCAAGGTCATGGGACAAGTATTCCAATCTGAATGGAGGGAAAAACATTATAGTGGGCATCACTTGTGGTTATATTAATGGCTATGGAAATTGGCAAAGACATTGGAAAAGGAAATAGGAAATAAATGGAAATTTAATATAAGAAATAAAGGAAAATAGGAGAAGAGGGATATGAAGAGACACAAATATTCATTTAAGGGAAAATTAGAGAGAAAATGAAGAGAAAAGGAAAAAGGAAAGGAAGATACTAGATATGAATGATAAAAAGGCATCAGAGAAACAATTCACATCTTTTGGCTTAGCTTTCGTTAGTTCTATCTTTGATCATTTCCTGAAAGAGAGATCTAAGGGAAGAGAGAGGAAGCACTTGGACACAAGCAAAGGAGAGCAAGGGAGCAAAAGGAAAACATTGGAAAAGCAACTATAATAAAAGGACATTACAGGTAACAGGTTGCATGTGTGATTTCATTACTGAGATTCGAATACATGGTTCATGAATTTGGTTATTTGGTTGCTTTGTTGTCATTGGCATGGGATTTTCTTGGATTGACAGTGGTTTTCATCCTTGCCTTGCCATTTCTTAGATAAACATGGTATTGTGGGTGCCTTGTTTTGGTTTAAGATTTAGATGGGCAGTAGACTTTGGATCCTGGTGAGGTGGTCTCAAGAAAATACCCAAGTGTCAAGGGTGGACATGGGATTTCCTCTGGAACTCTTGAAAAATGGGTGGAGACAGGAAAATTCCTCTATGTATGGTGAAGAAAGTTGGAGGCATCCAAGCTTTATTGGTGTTAATGATTTCCGGATCGATTAGGTGAAATCACTATGGTTGAGGATTGAGATGGTTTTGCCTCTGGAAACCCTAGTTAGTTCCTTTTTTTATTTATCCCATGAGATCCCACATTCATGCTTGGAATATGACACAAGGGTGATTGGTTGAAAAAGATATTTGGTTCAAGCCAATCTATGGTTAGGTGGTACGTGGAAGTCCCTGACTTGGTTGACATTTTCATATGTTAATCTGAGTTATTTCCTTATTGTGATCAATGAGCACATGTGTTCATTATTATTTTGGTTTTATGACCAATTTGTCATGGATTCCTTTTGGTTATATGTTGGTTATAAGCATGGTTAAACGATATTCTCTTATTATAGATCTTGCTAATAATTTTATCAATTAATGAATGGTCATATGAATGCATGGGATAACAAGTGTTATTGTAGCTAGTTTGAGAGGGCATTGAGCGTTATTGATGATTCCTTGATGAAGTTAAGGAGACATTGAAAATATATGCATTCATGACCTCTAGCTATTATTTTTACCATGTGTTTGACGAAATGATCTTGTGTGTTTGATAACTTCTGAGCAACATCTAGCCTTATTACTTATCATATAGACTTTTCATCTCCTTAAACTTGATTATGGAACGTTCTAGGTTGTTCTAGGTAGTGGCATGTACGGTAGCCCTGAAACTGTGGCACTCATTTTGTGAATTCATGCATGGAATTAGGAAATTTTAGTTGAAACTACACGGAGGGAGGTTTGTGCGTGCTACTATATCCTTCCAACCACACTCAAAGTGGCTTATGTGTGCGGCTGGGTTGTGAGATCAATTAAAAAGAAGTTACAACTCAGGGTTTGAGCACCAGGGGTTGTGGTCTAACACCTAGGTGATTTGATGTCCTTGAGAAGTTTCAGTAAGTTTTTGGTTAGTAGAACCCACTTTCATATCTGGAACTTGGATGTTGGCTCATGTCATAGTAACTCTTAACCCATGTTTACCTTGAGAGCTTGTCAAAGTGAGTAAATGTGGGATGGGGTGGTTACATAAATATCTATGTCCCAATGCAAAAACTATTCATTGGTGGAAGTATTTATTTTCTTACCTTTATTTATGACTATAGAAGGAAAATATGGATTTATTTTCTAAAAGATAAGTATAATACATTCTCAAGGTTCAAAGAGTTTAAAGCAGAAGCATAAAATAAAAGTGGCGAGCTTTTGAAAGTACTAAGGTCAGATAGAGGAGGAGAGTACATTTCCAAAGATTCCAAAACAATTTGTCGACAACAAGGCATCATTATGTAGAACAAAACCAAATACACTCCACAACATAATGGATTAGCAGAAAAAAAACCTATCGATCATGAATATGGCAAGATGAATGCTTCACGAAAAGGATTTGTCCAATGAGTATTTAGTTGAAGTTATTGCTACTACAGTATATGTTCTCAACAAATCTCAGACAATGAGTGTCAAAAATATAGTACCTTAAGAGGCTTGGGATGGAAAGAAGGTGAATGTGTCTCACTTTCAAATATTTGGTTGTGTAACATTTGCACATGTTTTAGAGAAGTTGCGAAATAAACTTGATGAAAAAAGTGAAAAATGAATCTTTCTAGGCTACAATGAACAATCAAAATGTTATGACTCTACAATCCACTCACCAAGAAATTTCTATTAAGTAGAGATGTCAAGTTTCGTGAGGATAAATCTTGGTGTGAGAAAATTGATGAAGCTTTATATCAGTATGTTCATCCACCAAGGCTACCAAGATTGCGGGCACAAGAAGAGCCACAACACTATGAAAATGGTACTTCTTCTAGTAGTGAATCGCCATCTTCTGAAGATAACTAGAAAACTAGAAGCATTAAGGACATATACGAGCAAGAGCATGATTTTGAGTAGGAAAATCTTTTTTCCTTTCTTTCTTGTCAGCTAACCCACTTTGAAGAAGAAGTAAAAGAGAAACACTAGGTTGTTAAAATGAATCATAAAAGCATAGCCATAGAGAAGAATGAAATGTGTGAACTGGTTGATTTCCCAAAAGACAAAACCAACATTGGTGTCAAGTGGGTCTACAAGAGAAAGTTGAAAGAAAAAAGAAAAATTGAGAAACATAAGGGAAATTTGGTTGCCAAAGGGTTCTCTCAACAATTTGGCATTGATTGTGGCGAAACATTTTCTCAAGTAGCAAGGTTAGACACAATCAAAACTATTCTGGCCACTCCAACTCAAAATAAATGGTAAGTTTTTCAACTAGATGTCAAATGTGCTTTCTTCAATGGCATATTGGAGGAAGAGGTTTATGTGGACCAGTCACTTGGTTTTGAAGTTCATGACAATAGCATAAGGTTTATAAGTTGAAGAAAGCCTTATATGGCTTGAATAAGCTCCTCATGTTAGGTACAGTCGAATTAACTCTTACCTCATCAAAAGTGAATTCTTGAGAAGCAATTGTGAGCTAACTCTTTAAACAAAAAATCATAAAGGAAAATTTCTCATTGTTTTCCTTTATGTTAATGCTTTTCTTTATATAGGTAATCTGAGGTTGGAAGAATTCAAAGATACCATGCAAACAGAATTTGAGATCACTGATCTTGGCCTAAAGAAGTATTTCTTAGGAATTCAAATTGAGTAATCTGCAAATGGCATTTTTGTCTTTCAGCAAAGGTATGCCACTTACATACTGTAAAAGTTTAGAATGATCAGCTAAGTAATAAGCTAATCAAACACGATGAAGGACCATCAATTGATTCTACTTTTTATAAGTCTAATTCGTAGCCTCTTGTATCTCACTACAACTAGACTTGTAATCATGTTTGTAGCTACTTTTGTTTCAAGATTCATGGAATGACCCAATAATTCTCATTGGAAAGTTGCAAAAATAATTTTAAGATATATTGTAGGGACACAAAAATATGGCTTATTCTACAAGAATCGAAAGATTGCTCACTCTCAAGCTACAAATAACGACTATGCAGGAAGCTCAAATGACTGGGAAAGCACCTCAGGGTTTGATTTTCACTTGGGAACGAGTCTGATCTCATGGGAATCCAAGAAACAACCCATTGATTAAATGTCTTCTATAGAGGCAGAGGATGTAGTTGCAACTTCAACAACTTGTGAAGCAGTGTGGTTGAGAAGGCCATTGAATGATTTTTCACATGTTCAAAAGGAGCCAACTCCCATTTTTTGTGATCACGACTCTGCCATTTCATTATCCAAAAATAATGTGTTTCATAAAAGGAGAAAATATATTGACACACAGTTTCATTTCATTTGAGAGCTTCTCAGTAATGGAGATATATTTTTTTATTTATGTGGATCACGAGATCAACTTGCATATATTTTTACAAAACCATTAGGAAAAATTGTATTTGAATTTCAAAGAAAGCACTTGGGCATTGTAAGTGCCAATAATTGTAACAATTGAGATTAGGACGGGGCCTTGAGAGCATTAATCCCACTGTTCCTAGTTGAATTTAGTACAACTAGTTGATTTTAGTCGAGTTCTAGTTGGTTCTTACTCTAATTATTTATTGTTGTTGTTCTCTTGTCTCCTATGTAGTTAATTTAGCTATTACTCAATGATGAGAAGAACAATTCGCTCCATTTCTAGTTTTGAGTCCATTCCTTTTCATGTTTTCCACTCATGTAATCTTTGTCAATCTCCTTACATTCCTAACTGGATGGTTCATCCAAGTTCATTTCCTTAGTAGCCAGGGTGAAGAATTAGTGGTAGACAAAAATTATTGGTTCTAGAGTTTCCTTCTCGATAAGAGAGCCTTATTGGTTAATCAGAGGGAGTAAGAAAAATTGAAGCAAGGTGTGAGAAAGGGGGTTGCCTTAAATCCCTTAGCCTACTAAAGGAAAAGTTACGACCAGAAAAATACCAAATTCTTTGAGATTTTAAGATGGGCTAATTTCGCTTAATAGGAGTAGTGAGGAACTACCTATGGATCCTACATAGAGGATTACCTCCCTTGAACGTGATGATGCTTACCTCCTTTGAACATGATAAGATATATAATGGACGTTTATGAATTTTACTCCTCGGGCTTTCGGCTTTGAAACAAAGCCACCCTCCTTTCTTGCAAAGTTTCATATGGCTTCTATGATCATCAACTCTCCAGACATTTACAACAGTTAACAAGCTACACCTTCTGTTTTATTAATTGTTTTAAGACTGAATAAAGACTCCGACTACGTATAATTCTTGTTAAATTAAACAAGGTGAAAATCATGTGATGCCCAAACTTGTTATTCTATTATTAACTTAAACGGTAGAAAGACCATGTGAGGTCTTATTATCTAATTGTTTCAAAGAATTTCTATAATGTAAAAAAACAAACAAACATTCCCTATATAATATAGGTTATAATAGTGTAGTGCCTTATTCTTCTCTTCTTATATAAATAATGTAAAATACCAAGTAAATTATAATTGATTTTGTTCTTTTTATATTATTGAATTTACTTAAAAAGAAACATTTGTGTTTTTGTTAAGGTCCCCATTTCAATTTCACTATTTTTAAAAGGAGCGTTTTTAACATATACATATGCAAAAATGTGTTTTTGTAATAATCACTGCATCTTAGGTACCATTCCAATTTCACTTTTTCCCGTGAATATTCGAAGAGTCTATTTCGAGTTGTGGCAAATTAAACACATCTAAACCTTACTTTGAATAGCATAGCTACATGCATGTAAAATAAAAATGGAATCCTTTAAATTTGTAAAAGAAGTTTTCTTTTTTCGTTTTAATCAATACACAATGAACATGTGTCTTCATTACATGTTATGTTTAAATAGTTAAATTTATTAGCAAAGGAGTTTAGTTATTTAGTAATAAGAGATGAAGTGATTTAATAAAATAAATGTTTCCGATCCTTGAAAATGTACACCTTAAATGCTTTGAAAAACACATTTTTTTAATGAGTACGTTAATTGTAGTTAAATTTGCAAAATTCAAAATTTAATTATTTTTTAGAAATGTGAAGCAAATCCAAATTTAAAGTATTGCTTTCTCCATGTGCTTAACAAAATGTTGGTCATAGAAGTTCAAGCGTTGTAGTGAAAATTAATATAAATCTTATTGTTTGCTTTGTTGTCACACAAAAATGGTATCCAATATATTTTTATTAAGGTAGAATTACCTTAAGTTGGCTTGGATTAAATTTTTGTTTTTATTTGATACTATGTTATTTATATATAGTTATTTTTGTATGATTTAATATTTAATATAATTTATTTAGTTTAATAGTATAGATTTAAGTTGTTTTAGATTTTTGGGAAGTTTTTTTGGTGGGTGTTTCTGGTCTAATTTCTTTAAAATTTGGTAGAAATTTATTGAAATCACAAATTTAATGGGTAACCCTTGCACAATCCAAGTGCCCTAGAGGTTTTTTAGGGTGCTGAATCCATATATAAAATAAAAAAAACTAGTTTAAATAACACAAATCAAGATTTGACCTCATTTTTTTCCACCAAAACACTAAAAAATCTAATAAATTACACTAAAAACAACTCCATATAATTTTTATTAAAATAATTTAACAAAAGCTATTTTTATTTAAAATAATTAGTCATAATAAATATATAAAATCTATAGGCTGCTTTCCTCTAATAAATGGATGCATATGGAAAACAATATTTTTTTAGATGACTATTCCTAATGAATACATGGTATAAAGTGCATATGCCATTTCCCTCTCATAAAGGGGTGCATATGAAAAAGTTTGAACCTAACTTTATTGTATTCAAATTCAAATTTTAATCTAAAATTATATATTAAAATTTAATTTTTAATTATATTGTATATTTAATAAAATAAAATAAAAATAGAATTTTTAATTTTTATATTATTTATTTTTAAAAGATTGATTTTTTTATAATAAATAAGCTATAAATTAAAGTATATTGATGATGATGATGGTTAACCTCCACTGAGACCAAACTTTGCTCTATCGGATCTAAAGAAACGAATTATTTAGTTTGATTTAAGATTTTATTCCTATGCTCAACAAGTTTGGAGAGAATTTTTTGAGTATTTTTTGTGATCAATTTTAACTAATCAAAATTTAATATAAATTTTCATAAATTTGAGTTTAAGTTGATTAATCTATACAATTTGAGTGTCTAAGAAAGTTTTTTTTAGGTAATCTCAGTACAATTCCAATGTCCAAGAAGTTTTTTAAGACGTTGAATCATTTATGTATTCAAAAATGTATTTTAAACAACAAAAAATAATAATCTTGATTGAGATTGTATCACCCTATTAAATGAAAGAATCATTTTATGTATAAACTAGACTATACCCTAGACTAATATAACATTCAGCAATAAACTATTCAAAACCCTTAACCCAATAAATATTTATTCTTTTCTAAAAAAATATCTATCGCCCAACAATAAACCTAATAAATCTTACCCTTTACCAGAAAGCAAGATTAAAATTGCAATAAATTATTAAGAAGCTTTTAAACTTTTACAATTTTTTTCCATTTCTTGCTAGCAAAAAGAAATCTGCTAAAAACCATTACAACAAAATACATAAAACTACCCCACTTATAATATCACTTACAAAAAATTATATCAAAATAAAGAAAATAATAATCATTCGACTCAACCAACTTTAAAAAAACTAATTAATCCTTAGCCTTTATAAATGGTATAAATTATCTCCGCAAAATCCCATTTCCACACATTTACCCTGTTCCTTATAAATTATTCGAAATATTAAAGCAGGTAAGTCAGATATTAATAACTGAATTATATAATTTCGGATACATAATAAGCACCACATCCCGCTGGATAGATGGGATATTATCATTTACTTCTTGTAGTTTGACCGATTAGATATCATTAACTATTTGTCCATAGCTTGACTCAGAGGAGGCGCTGTGGCAATCCTTGCCTGGGATACTGATTGATTCTGCTTTTCCAGATTTCCCACCCATCCTGCGTATCCAGATCCATATTTACAACATAAGAAACAATAAAACCAAGTCCCATCTACAGTTATCCCATGAAGTATGGAAATAAATAGAAGATGACGTACCGAGAGAGGGATCAAAGCCTCTGCTTTTGAGTTCTCTGTATTCCTGGCACAGAGCACAACACTCGCAAAAGAAATGAACAAGGCAGTCTCCACAAGGCTTCTCTTCCAAATTGAATTTGGAGCGGAGTCGCTTTCTGTAAAAACACGAATAACAGCAGGCGCAGCCCGTAAAATGGAGTAACAAAGCGTACAGAGTTCCACTAACACCGCAAGCTGCAATGGAAGAAGATAATATGAAAATATGGAGGAGAAGAAAAATAGCCCGACTGCTATTTTTTAGTGTTAATAAAATCATGAATGGGATGATAACACATTCTTCCCAATCTAAATGAAGATTCATCTTCAAAATAATATCAATTTAAATTAATAGCAGAAGAAATGAATTACTTACATGTAGAACCACTATCAACTATCTCGGCAATCTGCCCGAATGTTATGCAGGGACACCAACATGTGAGACAACCTACAATAATTATCCAGTTAATAATGGGGGTTATATTATTAAATATATATATTTTTAATAGAAGAAATTGTGTTTGGAGTAATTAATCGCATACATAATTTTGTTAGAGATGGAATCATATACTAAACTTTCCCACTTAGCTATTAAACCATATATACTAAATACTTACTATTCAATAAATCATAAAACAACTCTACAAAATTGAGTGTGGCGAGAAATGAAAATATACGTACAACTGCTACAATCATCACCGCAGCCACAGAGTCCAGCGGTCCATGCGGAGGGATGTCCCAGCCGCTGCTGCTGCTGCTGAGGAATTTGAGGCATTTGAGGGTAATTATTAGTATTATTGTACGCATCGTAAGCCGGAACACCAACAGCTGCTGCAGGTTGCGGGTACCCATGAATTGGGTGGGAAGGATTCTGATAATTATGAGACCCACCTGCATGCTTAGGCTGTCCATCAACGGAGGGATACATTCTTCCCTTCTTTTCTGAATTGAGTTGAGTTGCAGGGAAAAGTTAGTCAACGCTAACCTACTCTTCTTCTGCCCCATATCGCTTATGCCTCAGGGTTTTTAAATAATGGCATTCCGTGTTCGATACGAGTAAGGAGAGAAATTATTTGACTGAGGTTCAATTATTGGCTCACTGACGTTGAAGTTTCACGCGGAGGAGGGCGCTCAATTTGACTGAAATTAGGGAAGTAAACTGACGTTGAAGTTTCACGCGGAGGAGGGCGCTCAATTTGACTGAAATTAGGGAAGTAAGCCGGGGGTCGACTTTTACGGAAAAAATTGTCCGTCGCTGTCTGGTTCATTCGCTCATTAAATACGGATTTAAAAAAAAATTCCTTTCAAGTCAAACTTCTTTGTTAAAGATAATAAAAAGAAATTACCTTGCACGTCAACATCTTATGTTTTGTTTAAGTAATTGAAACGGTTGAAATCATTTAAACTTAAGATAATCTAAATCTTATGTTTTGTTTAAGTAATTGAAACGGTTGAAATTATTTAAACTTTTTTGCTTTGCAACTCCATATTCTTACATTCTTTGTTAAGATAATCTAAATGTCGTCTCTTTTTTCCCTTCAAATAATTGAAACTAGAATTAGAGTTGCAACGACTAAACGGTGACGAAAGGAGCGTTAAAGTCCAACCATTTAGATTATTTTACGAATTCTTTTAAAAAATTTATGGTTTAAACTATGTTTTCAAACTTACAAATAAATTTAACATTTTTAAATTCATGAAACATTTAAATTTATAAATTTCATAATTCAGATTTATTATTCTAAATTTTTCCACAAAATCTACCAAAATATATAATTAAAAAACAAAAATAATAACAATATTTAAATTACTTAAATCTAAATATTTTTAATAAAAATAATTAACATAAAAATAAAAATCGTAAAACTAAATAAAATTAAAACTACAAACATTTAACAAATGCTTTATATTTGAAATTTCTACCTTACCTTAAAAGAAGCCTCATTGAGTGGCTCTAAGGAAACCATATAGCCAATGTACGACAAATATAATAATAACGGTTGAACATCTTGGCCAGGATATATTGGTTGACCCCATTAATGGGTCAATGGC
This sequence comes from Pinus tabuliformis, assembly GCA_031772625.1. Classification (NCBI taxonomy): domain Eukaryota; kingdom Viridiplantae; phylum Streptophyta; class Pinopsida; order Pinales; family Pinaceae; genus Pinus; species Pinus tabuliformis. Next base: position 132,555,559 of record CM062815.1, read on the forward strand.
CCACGATATATTGGTTGATCCCGGCCCAGACTTTCATCATAACAAGATCACATAGTTACCTCAGTGGGGCAAGTCTCATGATAAGGCATGGAAATTTAATCTCCCCTTTCCTCTTTGATTTTTAGTTATTGATTTCAATTTTGTAAATTTTTATTGTAGTTATATTCACACCATATAAATAATTATCTTCATATAACTATAATTATCATTGATCATCATACTTTAAAGTAACTTCTATATATAATTTATTTTAAAAATATCATATAAATAATAAAGATATCAACTTTCACCGTCAACTATATAATCAATTATAATACACTCTTCCAGACCATTTATTAAATAAAAAGACTATATTAAAAAATTGATAGTAAACATATTCTTGACTTCTGACCCAATTTTTGTACCATCAATAAATAAATAAAACCGAAAAAATTTCACATGGTGTACTTCTTCTGGATTTCAATTACGTGTACTCTATGTGAACCTACTACGATGTTTATGTTTGGTAGATTGTCCCATCCCTTCTGTAAATGAAAAAGAAATTAATGGCATCAAACCGACCAAACCTGCTCCTTCTCGGAAACATCGATTCCGATCAGTTTCCACAAAAAAGCAAACTCACCAAATCTATGACCTTGGAATACTATCAATATAAAATGGAAATGAGGTTTTTCTTAGGTTTAAGTTGATTTAGGTTGGAGTCACTCTAAATTTAAAATTGATTCGTTTAATTATGAGTATTGTTATCATGATTGTGTAAGAATTTGTACAACTTTTTTATAAAATCATCTCTATACTTAACGATTCCGATCGGTTTCCACGAAAAAGCTAACTCTATGACTTTGTAATACTTTTCGTACAGAATGAAGGTGACCTTTTTTTTAAGGTTTAAGTTTTGATTAAGGTGGAGTCTTTTAAAACTAGGTTTGTTTTTTAGGTCCAAGTAAACCTGGGTTGTAGTCACTAATGCAAATTCAAAATCGATTCGTTGAATTATGAGCGTAATTATAATTTATTTTATAAAATGGTTTTTATTTTTGATAATTGATTTCTATTTTCAATATGTTATTCTAAAATTTATATTTAAAATTTAATAAATAATTTTATACAAATTATTCATAAATAGTAAAATAAAAATTAAATAAAAAATTAGTAATAATCATAATAATAAATATTAAATTGAGATAAATTTAAATAAAAGAGGGATATATTAATCACAAGATTAGTTTAAGTTAAAAATATTTATTACTATCTAAAAGTCACACTCAAAGGTGTAAAGGTGTTCTGCATGTCTCAAATGTGTGAAGGTGTTCTGGGTGTTAAAGAATATAAAAGTTATTGACATTTTTGTGGGAGATAAAAAAATGGGGCATAGGTCATTGCCTATTGAGACTTTTCATTGAATTTGATAGAGTAGGTTGATTAATAAATATTAAATTGAGATAAATTTAAATAAAAGAAGGATATATTAATCACAAGCTTAGTTTAAGTTAAAAATATTTATTACTATCTAAAAGTCACACTCAAAAGTGGGAAGGTGTTTTGCATGTCTCAAACGTGTGAAGGGCTCAAAGATGTGTCTCAAAGATGTGAAGGTCTCAAAGATGTGGAGGTGTTCTGCATGTCTCAAAGTGTGAATGTTTTTTTGCATCTTAAAGAATATAAGAGTTATTGACATTTTTGTGTGAGATAAAAAAATGGGGCATTGTTCCTTGTCTATTGAGACTTTTCATTGCATTTGATAAAGTAAATTGATAAATCATTGAATTTGATAAAGTAGGTTGATTTATCAATTGAGATGTTTATTTTTTTCTCCTTTATTTTTTCATATTTATAAATTTTAAGTGCTTAAGTCATTTCTATAGACAAAAGTGAATAGAAGGGATTTGAACCTTAAACATTCTCCTATAGAAGATTTTATTTTCATGGCCATAGCTAATTGACCTACTCGGTGGAGTTTATCAATCTAGACTTTTAGTTAATTTGGATGATTTAAATTAATTTAAAATTAAGTGAAATTTATAAAAATATTTTTCACCATATATGAAATTAAAATCTGATTATTTTAACATTTTAATTGGGCATTAATTTTATTATGCAATTTTTTTATCACATTTGATGTTTTGAAAAAAAAAAACCAATAGAATTAATCTAGTTTCACATTAAAAAATTTAAAGTATTGTAATTATTATTGTTATTTAAAGTTAAATTTCTATTGATAAATATAAAAAAACAATGCAACTTCAAAGCCAAAATTGAACTTTTCAAACTATATTGTTTACAAGCTATCTAGTTCTTATGAACCCTTATACAAAACCTAAATTTATCATAGAAACAAGTTCCATATAAAACATACAAGCTCAAAGTTAAGATAAACATATAGCAATTAAGAGGAGAGTGATGATTCCATTTGGCTACTTCCTTGATGTTGATGTGACAAATAGGGCCCGCTCTAATACGGGTAAGGTTTCTCTCGTAATTGGATTTGTTTAGGCAACATCATAGTTGTAAGTGTGACTTTTTAGAGTTTTTGATTGATTTGTAGACTGAATTAGATGGAAAAATTTGTAGTGAAATATTGATTTGTGTTGTTTACATTGATTTATTAACTATATATATAGATTCAACACCCTGAAAAACTATTGAGACACTTCGATTATGCAGAATTCACAAGGTCAAACTTTTAATTTCAGTAAATCTCTATCAAATTGTAAAAAATTAGATCGAAAAATTCATCCATTTTTTATTCAAAAAATCACAATTAAAACAAGTCAATAATTTTATCCATCACAATATAGCATTCTAGAAAAACCTTTTCAAAAAACATTTCAAGTTTCCCATATAAATCAATTGTGTGAAATATTGATTCCGTTTTTCGTGCGAGTGCCAAATATAGCACAAAACTAATATCGCGTGCCACCTAGAAAGCCTCACCCCCAACGACCTCTTACATGCTATCGTGTCATGCCAATTGTAGGAAGGAATAAAGGTGAAGGATCGAGAGACCAGTCTACTAACGGTATGAGGAACTGTAGCTATGAAATTTCAGACGCCAACCTAAAAGCCTATCTCTTCTTTACCCAGGCCAATGCTTCGTGCGTTAAACAACAAAGATAATGGAAAGGTGAATAGAAATTGGCAACTAGGATGTCTTCAAAAAAAAAGTTCACTGCCAAGAAAAATTATCACATGAAGGCCAAAATATCGGGAATAGAGCAGAGTGAATGAAAATAGCAAAGTTTGGAGAACGACACGTGATTGACACCTTCCAATAAAATAAAATAGGGTGGGTAATAAAAATAATATAGGATGGATAGTAAAAATACGAGTGATTCAAAACAGTTGAATGAGATTGACACCTTCCAATAAAATAGGGTGGACAATAAAATTAAAATAGGGTGTTCCCTAAAAATTATATAGGGTGGGTGAAACTTAATCCTTATATTTTATGAGGTTTTAGTAATAATGTAAATATAAATAATATAAATGTAGGAAAGAGTGTACTTTTATAATGAATTTGATTATGGTTTAACAATATGAAATTTAGAAAATTTAATTAAATTTTCAAAAATATAATTTATTTATAATTATATTAAATTTTAGTTTTTATAATAGTAATATATTATATTTCTTCCATATATTTTTATTAGTGCATATGACTTTAAGTATGGGGTTTACGCAGTGTATTATATTAAATATCATTTTGGGATTCAACTGCATTAAGTAAGTCATTCACGTATTTAGAAAATTTAATTAAATTTTCAAAAATATAATTTTATTTATAATTATATTAAATTTTAGTTTTTATAATAGTAATATATTATATTTCATCCATATATTTTTATTAGTGCATATGACTTTAACTATGGGGGTTTACGCAGTGCATTATATTAGATATCATTTTGGGATTCAACTGCGTTAAGTAAGTCATTCACCTATATTTCTGGCCTCTTAACCAGGACTTCTCGGGAGGTCACCCATCCCAAATGGCCTCTGGCTCAAGCGTGCTTAACTGTGGAGTTGTCCCCACAATCAAGCCCACTTAGCTTGCAAATGGGGTAGCAAGCTAAGTGGGCTTGATTGTGGGGAAAACTCCACAGTTAAGCACGCTTGAGCCAGAGGCGATCTAGGATGGGTGACCTCCCATGAAGTCCTGGTTACCGAAGTGATGATTGATGCTATGTGATTCATTTCACAAGTTTCAATCTCACTTCTTCACCCTTGTGAGCATCACCCGATACAATGAGTGCTAAGTGAACTATTCAAACATCATGAGAAATTAGTTAGTTAAGACTACCTCTCTTGGAAATGATCATACATGAATGATTTAACACAGTTGAATCCCAAAATGATATTAGTACATATGAAATTTAGAAAATTTAATTAAATTTTCAAAAATATAACTTTATTTATAATTATATTAAATTTTAGTTTTTATAATAGTAATATATTATATTTCATTCATATATTTTTATTAGTGCATATGTTGAGTAACTAAATGATGTAATTTTTTAACAATTTTTTTTAGAATGGTATAAAACATGTTTTTGTGTAAGATTGTTTTTAAACTTTATAATGTTATTTTTATATTTTTTTAAAAATTATGGTAGTGATTATATTTTTGAAATTATAAAGTTTTATATTAGTGTGGGGTTTTAACATAACTAGCATTTGCACCTTATGTTGTAAAGGAAACGCGGTAAGGCATAGAGTGGTAAGGCATAGAGTGGGGAAGAATAGCGACATGAGAATGGAAATTGTTGAAAGCAAGGGTGGATGATAATGTGTATTCTGAAAATGGATATTTTGTTATGGTCAACCTAATGCATTCATTAATTAGATGACAACCAAAAAGTTTTGGGCCCAGGCTGAACCAACACGAATCTTTTCTACAAAACTTAAATTGCCTAAATGATTCCTCAATCAATGGAAATAACCGTTTCCCTCCTCAGATACTTAAAATACATCGTAGGAGACCAATTTTTCAAGTAACTTAGTATAACTAGCAATTGCCCCAAAAGGTGCAAAGAGAGGCCGATAGAAATGTTAAATTGAAAGAATTGTATTTTGGTTCAAAATAATAAATATTATAATAATTCAATCATTCAAACTAAACCTAGTCAATAAATTTCCCAAAATAAAATAAATCCTTAGTCAAAATTATACAAATTATCATTCAAGCCAAACCTAGTCAATAAATTGCCCAAAATAAAATAAATCCTTAATCAAAATTATACAAATTATTATTCTTCATTTCTCTCAATTATTTATATAATAAAATCCAATCAATCATTAAAAATTAGGCACATCAGGGCAGGCCAGTCCGCTTTGCCCACAATAAAACTCACTGGGCTTTCAGACCCATAGGTTGAGATTGAGCCCCCGCTTTGCCCACAATGAAACTCACTGGGCTTTCAGACCCATAGGTTGAGATTGCGCCCCAGCCTGTTGCTACTGGTTTTGCTGGTAATTCAAAGGTCTTCGAATAACATGATGTGTGGCTCAGGATGATGAATGGCATAGTGCACCCATCCACGAGACTGCTGAACTCCAATGGCTCGCCATTCGTTCTGGACCAAAAAGAATATCAATTTGGTTAAAATTATTAATATGTTTATAATAATAAAAATAAAAAATAAAACAAGCAAACAGATTATCGCATTAAAAATGACATTTGAAAACAAATTAGGTGCTGATTACCACATTGGGAAGTTGGCAAAACAGATGCATTTGCATTAAAAATAGCATTTGAAAACAAATTAGGCGCCGATTACCACATTGGGAAGTTGGCAAAACAGATCATTTGCATTAAAAATAGCATTTGTGAACAAAAATGCGGTGCTTACTTCATTGAGAAGTCGGATCTTGGGAAGCAATTTGGTAGTTTCCGGAGGGAGAACCACATGTCTAGATGACACAGAACGCTCAATCATCAAAATAATCCATTTGGGTGAAATAAAACCCTAATTACAGATATTCAACTCACCACCTAGACAGCCAGCAATCAACCATACCCACACTCAAAGATAAAACTATAAATATCTCAAAGCAACTTTGATATGCATTATCTCAAAGAAACTTTGATATGCATCTGATTGTAACTGACCAAAAGCAGTTATCGGGCATTTATTTAATATATGTCCAAACTTCTAGGAAATGATTTGCAATGTAAGAACAACATGGGCACATCGTCTCCTTCTCTACATTTATTTAATTCCTGGTCTGCAAAGTAGACTGAATACCAATACCTGGAGAAGAGATATTCCCATCAAGGTTAGGCAGAGGAATTTGCATAGAAGACAATTTACCACCAGAAGTGGAAACATCCTGCTCTGTTGCTTGATCCTCGGGGTTCTTCCGCTTTCGATCATTTATTCCTATATTACATCATAATTGCAATAAAAAGGATCTTAGTCCACATTAATAAACTGAACAACTTTTTTGTAGCCAACACTTGAATCTACAGGTATAGACATTTGCAGAATTTGTTGCATGGGACACTGTAAAATACACTGAATACCAGTACCTGGAGAAGAGATATTCCCATCAAGGTTAGGCAGAGGAATTTGCATTTGGTTGAAATTCTTTCTCTGACTCAGAATTCGAACAAATGCACCGAGACTTAATAATATATTTTTTCTTGCTCATAAAATTGCAAGTCTTGCTGCCATGAAAAAAAATGAGGGTTATGTCAAAATGTTTAAGTATCTTTTGTTCCAAAATCAAGTTTTTCACTTTGTCTCCTTGCACATTATAGTGTGAGCCTTCAAGGTTAATCCTTGGGCACAGAACACCTAACACCTCCTTCAAAGATCCAGGATTAACATGCATTCTCACGAATCATTATAATCTTTACTCATGGTTTCTCATGCAAAGGTGGGAACTCTATTTGTTTTAAAATGGTTTAAACTCCACTTTTATTCATACGATGAACACTATCATATTTTAGTCAAAGAAATATGTATTTTTCCTTGCCAAATATTTAGTGAGGGGTTACTTAATTTTGAAGTCAGTTTTTCATTCATTAAAATTTTAATTAAAATTAATAAGGGTTTGTTACATGATTTTTATTAGTAAAACCCTAAAATCGTGAATATCTAACCTAACCCTCATCCATGGGAGCCTTTGAGACTTCGTTGTCCTGGGAAAAAAACTATGTGACGCCATCGGTGTGCAAGGATTGGTCTTCTTTGCCATACGTGCCTTGGGCAATACGCTCCTCCATGTCATTACAATGAGGTCCATATTACATAAACAATTAGTATACGTGGCCTCTGTCAAGGATGTATGTGCTCCTTGTCTCTGTGAAAAGGAGCAGAAGCTGCTTAGCAAATTCAATCATGCATTTTCATACTTTTAGCCACCTTTTTTCAAATGAATATATATTTTTTTTCTTTTTCTTCGTTTGCGGACAATTAGCGTGAACAAACATTACTGCAATTTCAAACATTTTAATCTCTAAAAAACGCATTGAGATATCATTTCTTTATCAAGGCAAACATTTATGTCACATGATTTTTATAGTGTGCATAACATACCCATTTATTTTGGCAATGTTTTTACTTTTTTTAAGATAGAAAAGATTCAAAACATGTACCTGAGAAAAATTCTATTTCTTGCTTTGTCTCTGCAAAATTATATATATAAGTCAAACTTGATTCTTCCAGCCTCTGAGGCATATTTATATATCTAGATATTTGCACCTCTGGAAAATTTTAAGAGAGTTTTGAGTTATTTTTTTTTCATTGTTTGTGTTTGAATTAATTTTGTCAATCTTCCAATGCAACTCCCTTCAAGCAGGTCTAAAAACAAAGGCTTGTCCAACAAAGAATGAAAAGCTCAAAATTGGATGCAGGGTCTGCCTGGCTTAAGGCCTACTCTACGACTAAGAATACATGTTAATTCATGACAGGCATCACTAACATGATTTGATAGTGTTGATAAACTCACTAGGCTTTCAGACCCATAGGTTGAGATTGAGCCCCAGCGTGTTGCTGCTGGTTTTGCTGGTAATTCAAAGGTCTTCTGAATAACATGATGTGTGGCTCAGGACGATGAATGGCATAGTGCACCCATCCACGAGACTGCTAAACTCCAATGGCTTGCCATTCGTTCTGGACCAAAAAGAATACCAATTTGGTTAAAATTATTAATATGTTTATAATAATAAAAATAAAAAATAAAACAAACAAACAGATTATCACATTAAAAATGGCATTTGAAAACAAATTAGGTGCTGATTACCACATTGGGAAGTTGGAAAAACAGATGCATTTGCATTAAAAATGGCATTTGAAAACAAATTAGGTGCTGATTACCACATTGGGAAGTTGGCAAAACAGATGCATTTGCATTAAAAATAGCATTTGAGAACAAAAATGCGGTGCATACTTCATTGACAAATTGGTTCTTGGGAAGCAATTTGGTAGTTTCTGGAGGGAGAACCACATGTCTGGAGATGACACATAACTCCCAATCATCAAAATAATCCATTTGGGTGAAATAAAACCCTAATTACAGATATTCAACTCACCACCTAGACAGCCAGCAATCAAGCATACCCACACTCAAAGATAAAACTATAAATATCTCAAAGAAACTTTGATATGCGTTATCTCAAAGAAACTTTGATATGCATCTAATTGTAACTGACCAAAAGAAGTTATCGGGCATTTATTTAATATATGTCCAAACTTCTAGGAAATGATTTGCAATGTAAGAACAACGTGGACACATGGTCTCCTTCTCTGCATTTATTTAATTACCTGGCATTCTAACTAAAGGGACCTACATAAATTCATCCTTCAATCTAGACATCAAGAGGTTGTCTTGGGTGGAGGGCCATGATGACAGAGAATTTCGAATACATCTTATAAGGATATTTTGAAGTTAACAGATATGATTGCGGGATTGGAATGGTCGTCGATCCTTCAGCTTGGCAAAAGAAAATTTGTTAATAAATTCCAGATATCATGGGCAACGATTCCTTAAATTTATTAAGATATTTGACATTACGTCCTTTTATATACTGACTGTGAGGTTCTTATTTTCACTAGACAGAAATCAAGCAGGTATAAAAACAAAGGCTTTTCCAACAAAGAATGAAAAGCTCAAAATTGGATGCAGGGTCTGCCCTGGCTTAAGGCCTATTCTACGACTAAGAATACATGTTAATTCATGACAGGCATCACTAACACGGTTTGATAGTGTTGATAAACACACTGGGCTTTCAGACCCATAGGTTGAGATTGAGCCCCAACGTGTTGCTGCTGGTTTTGCTGGTAATTCAAAGATCTTCTGAATAACATGATGTGTGGCTCAGGACAATGAATGGCATAGTGCACCCATCCACGAGACTGCTGAACTCCAATGGCTCGTCATTTTTTTTGGACCAAAAAGAATATCAATTTGGTTAAAATTATTAATATGTTTATAATAATAAAAATAAAAAATAAAACAAACAAACAGATTATCGCATTAAAAATGGCATTTGAAAACAAATTAGGTGCTGATTACCACATTGGGAAGTTGGAAAAACAGATGCATTTGCATTAAAAATGGCATTTGAAAACAAATTAGGTGCTGATTACCACATTGGGAAGTTGGCAAAACAGACGCATTTGCATTAAAAATAGCATTTGAGAACAAAAATGCGGTGCTTATTTCATTGAGAAGTCGGTTCTTGGGAAGCAATATGCATCTGATTGTAACTGACCAAAAGCAGTTATCGGGCATTTATTTAATATATGTCCAAATTTCCAGGAAATGATTTGCAATGTAACAACAAAGTGGACCCATCGTCTCCTTCTCTGCATTTATTTAATTATCTGGCATTCTAATTTTAAAGGGACCTACATAAATTCATGGAAAACCTTCAATCTAGACATCAATAGGTTGAATGAATAATTTTTTTCCTTTTTCTTCGTTTGCGGACAATTAGTGTGAACAAACATTACTACAATTTCAAACATTTTAATCTCTAAAAAGCGCATTGAGACATCATTTCTTTATCCAGGGCAAACATTTATGTCTCATGATTTTTATAGTGTGCATAACATACCCATTTATTTTGGCAATGTTTTTACTTTTTTTAAAATAGAAAAGATTCAAAACATGTACTTGAGCAAAATTCTATTTCTTGCTTTGTCTCTGCAAAATTATATATATAAGTCAAACTCGATTCTTCCAGCCTCTGAGGCATTCTTTATATATCCAGATATTTGCACCTTTGGAAAATTTTAAGAGAGTTTTGAGTTATTTGTTTTTCATTGTTTGTGTTTGAATTAATTTTGTCAATCTTCCAATGCAACTCCCTTCAAGCATGTCTAAAAACAAAGGCTTGTCCAACAAAGAAAGAAAAGCTCAAAATTGGATGCAGGGTCTGCCCCTGACTTAAGGCCTATTCTACGACTAAGAATACATGTTAATTCATGACAGGCATCACTAACACGGTTTGATAGTATTGATAAACTCACTGGGCTTTCAGACCCATAGGTTGAGATTGAGCCCCAGCCCGTTGTTGCTGGTTTTGCTGGTAATTCAAAGGTTTTCTAAATAACATGATGTGTGGCTCAGGACGATGAATGGCATAGTGCACCCATCCACGAGACTGCTGAACTCCATGGCTCGCCATTCGTTCTGGACCAAAAACAATATCAATTTGGTTAAAATTATTAATATGTTTATAATAATAAAAATAAAAAATAAAACAAACAAACAGATTATCTCATTAAAAATGGCATTTGAAAACAAATTAGGTGCTGATTACCACATTGGGAAGTTGGCAAAACAGATGCATTTGCATTAAAAATGGCATTTGAAAACAAATTAGGTGTTGATTACCACATTGGGAAGTTGGCAAAACAGATGCATTTGCATTAAAAATAGCATTTGAGAACAAAAATGCGGTGCTTAATTCATTGAGAAGTCGGTTCTTGGGAAGCAATTTGGCAGTTTCCTGAGGGAGAACCACATGTCTGGAGATGACACATAATGCCCAATCATCAAAATAATCCATTTGGGTGAAATAAAACCCTAATTACAGATATTCAACTCACCACCTAGATAGCTAGCAATCAAGCATACCCACACTCAAAGATAAAACTATAAATATCTCAAAGAAACTTTGATATGCATTATCTCAAAGAAACTTTGATATGCATCTAATTGTAACTGACCAAAAGTAGTTATTTGGCATTTATTTAATATATGTCCAAACTTCCAGGAAATTATTTGCAATGTAAGAACAACGTGGACACATCGTCTCCTTCTCTGCATTTATTTAATTACCTAGCCCGCAAGGTAGACTGAATACTAGTACCTGGAGAAGAGATATTCCCATCAAGGTTAGGCAGAGGAATTTGCATAGAAGACTATTTACCACCAGAAGTGGAAACATCCTGCTCTGTTGGTTGATGCTCGGGGCTCTTCCGCTTTTGATCATTTGTTCCTATATTACATCATAATTGCAATAAAAAGGATCTTAGTCCACATTAATAAACTGAACAACTTTTCTGCAGCCAACACATGAATCTACAGGTCTAGACATTTGCAGAATTTGTTGCATGGGACGCTGTAAAATATACTGAATACCAGTACCTGGAGAAGAGATATTCCCATCAAGGTTAGGCAGAGGAATTTGCATTTGGTCTGAAATTCTTTCTCTGACTCAGAATTCGAACAAATGCACCGAGACTTAATAATATATTTTTTCTTGCTCATAAAATTGCAAGTCTAGCTGCATGAAAAAAAATGAGGGTTATGTCAAAATGTTTAAGTATCTTTTGTTCCAGAATCAAGTTTTTCACTTTGTCTCCTTGCACATTATAGTGTGAGCCTTCCAGGTTAATCCTTGGGCACAGAACACCTAACACCTCCTTCAAAGATCCAAGATTAACATGCATTCTCACGAATCATTATAATCTTTACTCATGGTTTCTCATGCAAAGGTGGGAACTCTATTTGTTTTAAAATGGTTTAAACTCCACTTTTATTCATATGATGAGCACTATCATATTTTAGTCAAAGAAATATGTATTTTTCCTTGCCAAATATTTAGTGAGGGGTTACTTAATTTTGAAGTCAGTTTTTCATTCATTAAAATTTTAATTAAAATTAATAAGGGATTGTTACATGATTTTTATTAGTAAAACCCTAAAATCGTGAATATCTAACCTAACCCTCATCAATGGGAGCCTTTGAGACTGCTTTGTCCTGGGAAAAAAACTATGTGACGCCATCGGTATGCAAGGATTGGTCTTCTTTGCCATACGTGCCTTGGGCAATACGCTCCTCCATGTCATTACAATGAGGTCCATATTACATAAACAATTAGTATACGTGGCCTCTATCAAGGATGTATGTGCTCCCTGTCTCTGTGAAAAGGAGCAGAAGCTTCTTAGCAAATTCAATCATGCATTTTCATACTTTCAGTCACCTTTTTTTGAATGAATATTTTTTTTTTCTTTTTCTTCGTTTGCGGACAATTAGTGTGAACAAACAATACTGCAATTTCAAACATTTTAATCTTTAAAAAACACATTGAGATATCATTTCTTTATCTAGGGCAAACATTTATGTCTCATGATTTTTATAGTGTGCATAACATACCCATTTATTTTGGCAATGTTTTTACTTTTTTTAAGATAGAAAAGATTCAAAACATGTACCTGAGCAAAATTTTATTTCTTGCTCTGTCATTGCAAAATTTTATATATAAGTCAAACTCGATTCTTCAGCCTCGAGGCATTCTTTATATATCCAGATATTTGCACCTTTGGAAAATTTTAAGAGAGTTTTGAGTTATTTGTTTTCCATTGTTTGTGTTTGAATTAATTTTGTTGATATTCCAATGCAACTCCCTTCAAGCAGGTCTAAAAACAAAGGCTTGTCCAACAAAGAATGAAAAGCTCAAAATTGGATGCAGGGTCTGCCCCTGGCTTAAGGCTTATTCTACGACTAAGAATACATGTTAATTCATGACAGGCATTGCTAACACGGTTTGATAGTGTTGATAAACTCACTGGGCTTTCAGACCCATAGGTTGAGATTGAGCCCCAACGTGTTGCTGCTGGTTTTGCTGGTAATTCAAAGGTCTTCTGAATAACATGATGTGTGGCTTAGGACGATGAATGGCATAGTGCACCCATCCACGAGACTGCTGAACTCAAATGGCTCGCCATTCGTTCTGGACCAAAAAGAATATCGATTTGGTTAAAATTATTAATATGTTTATAATAATAAAAATAAAAAATAAAACAAACAAACAGATTATCGTATTAAAAATGGCATTTGAAAACAAATTAGGCGCTGATTACCACATTGGGAAGTTGGCAAAACAGATGCATTTGCAATAAAAATAGCATTTGAGAACAAAAATGCGGTGCTTACTTCATTGACAAGTCGGTTCTTTGGAAGCAATTTGGCAGTTTCCGGAGGGAGAACCACATGTATGGAGATGACACATAATGCCCAATCATCAAAATAATTCATTTGGGTGAAATAAAACCCTAATTACAGATATTCAACTCACCACCTAGACAGCTAGCAATCAAGCATACCCACACTCAAAGATAAAACTATAAATATCTCAAAGAAACTTTGATATGCATTATCTCAAAGAAATTTTGATATGCATCTGATTGTAATTGACCAAAAGCAGTTATCGGGCATTTATTTAATATATGTCCAAACTTCCAGGAAATGATTTGCAATGTAAGAACAACGTGGACACATCATCTCCTTCTCTACATTTATTTAATTACCTGGCATTCTAACTTTAAAGGGACCTACATAAATTCATGGAAAAACTTCAATCTAGACATTAATAGGTTGTCTTGGGTGGAGGGCCATGAAGACAGAGAATTTCTAATACATCTTATAAGGAGATTTTGAAGTTAACAGATATATGATTGCGGGATTGGAACAGTCGTCGATCCTTAAGCTCGGCAAAAGCAAATTTCTTAATAAATTCCAGATATCATGGGCAATGATTCCTTCAATTTTATTAAGATATTTGACATTACATCCTTTTATATATTGACTGTGGGGTTCTTATTTTCACTTGACAAAAATCAAGCAGGTTTAAAAACAAAGGCTTGTCCAACAAAGAATGAAAAGCTCAAAATTGGATGCAAGGTCTGCCCCTGGCTTAAGGCCTATTCTACAACTAAGAATACATGTTAATTCATGACAGGCATCACTAACACAGTTTGATAGTGTTGATAAACTCACTAGGCTTTCAAACCCATAGGTTGAGATTGAGCCCCAGCCTGTTGCTACTACTTTTGCTGGTAATTCAAAGGTCTTCTGAATAACATGATGTGTGGCTCAGGACGATGAATGGCATAGTGCACCCATCCACGAGACCGCTAAACTCCAATGGCTCAAAATTCGTTCTGGACCAAAAAGAATATCAATTTGGTTAAAATTATTAATATGTTTATAATAATAAAAATAAAAAATAAAACAAACAAACAGATTATCGCATTAAAAATGACATTTGAAAACAAATTAGGTGCTTATTACCACATTGGGAAGTTGGCAAAACATGAGATGCATTTGCATTAAAAATGGCATTTGAAAACAAATTAGGTGCTGATTACCACATTGGGAAGTTGGCAAAACAAATGCATTTCCATTAAAAATAGCATTTGAGAACAAAAATGTGGTGCTTACTTCATTGAGAAGTCGGTTCTTGGGAAGCAATTTGGAAGTTTCCGGAGGGAGAACCACATGTTTGGAGATGACACATAAACCCAGAAGTAATCCCCGTAAAGCCTGATTAAATATATAAAATGAAGGAATCTGCATCACGTTTTAGCACAGGAAATGTAAAACAAATGTGACAGAGAACAGACTTACTCCAAACACTTAAGCGATAAAAACAACACAAGATTTCAAGTATTTAAAGATAAAATGCATTAGATGTTTTTCATAAAATAAAACCCTAAAACCTACCGCTACAGACTGTAAAGGCCGAGAAGAATTAACCACTAAATTTTTCTACCGTGATCAATTTAGAGCTTGAAATAAAGAAATTTAAAAAGGCTTTTTGTAGATCCGAAAAATGTGGGTAAAGGGTTAGTTAATTCCAACTTGGCAGATAACAGACAGGTCGAATTCCGCCCTGAGAACTTGAAATGCCTTGCAAACAGCAGTGGAAAGCTCTGATAAAACCTTTGAATCGAAAATTAGTGAGCCAGAACCTGAGATTGGGCGAATGAGATGGCGCGTAAAAGGTCGAAATGACGAACTTAATGAGGAATAAACTAAGCAGCTCGTAAGGGCAGAAGGAATACAATAGGAGAATGATAGGAAAACTGCTTTTAATTGTTCGACTTCCAATTGAATTCAATACTGAGAACTCTGGTCCACTGCGATTTCCACAAGCAGCCAAGATTTCAAAATGAGAACAATCTTTGAATCGCAAGAACCGAGAAGCGCGGAACACGCTTCTTCATTAACCGTTTTCATAACTTATTTCAGTTTTGGATCAACGATCAAACTTTGTTCAATCGTCTAACACCACAAATCCACGATCAACAATAGGACACAGCGTCGGCTGGGGCAATTCATTTCAAAGGGAAACGCCTTACAGCGTAATTAAATAATTTTTATGTTTTTAATTTTCACGTTTCTACGGACTATAGCATCATAACCAAAATTTTGGGAAAATGATTAATATTTTTTGTCTTCCCCCAAATTCAAAAATAATTTTTGACCTTTCTAGAATTGTTATTTCTAATTTTAAATTGGCGGAACGATCCATTATTGGACATAATTCCCATAGTGGAAGGTATTTTATTTTCAATCAATTGATGATAATTCATTTTAAAATAAAATTAAAAAATTATTTTTATGAGTGATCATTCCATGTGTGAATGCTTTGACATTGACACTGACACTATGCGCTCAACACTGTTGTACATAAACAAAGCTGAGAAAAAAGATTGAACAAATCTACAATTAAAATTATTATGTTTCATTATATAAAACTTCCTTTACGGATATTTGTTTCTGTGGAGCTTTTATTACATAGAGAAAACTTCCTTTACAAAGTGAAAATTCCGCACAAAACTCATGGAGTTTAGGCATACGAAGAATTTTATTTTTGTTTAGAGGTCGTTAGAAGGTAAGCCACTCTGCACAACACCAGCGATACGGGTCACTACTTGTATTTGCAGGTAATTGCATCAATTTGCATTCGATACAATTTGCAAAGTTGCCTTTGGTATGGATCCTTTGTGGTTGGTGCACATTTTGATGAGTTGGAACAGTCGACGTGGCACCAAAACTTAGTGTTGGAAGGTCGTCAGCACCAATTTGGATTATTTTTTCATATTTACGTGGTTAAACGAATGTTTAACCTTCATTATAATTAAATCACTGATTTTCATCATTCCAGCAACACTCAAGAAAATGTATACTAGCGACACTCGAGAGAAAATTTATAGAGCTTTGGAATGACATTATACACTTCCATATTTACGTGGTTAAATGAATGTTTAAAATTCATTATAATTAAATGACTGATTTTCATAAAATGTATAGAGCTTTGGAATGACATTGTACACTCGCTATCGTCTGAAAAGGTGTAAAGAGAAGCGGATAAGATTTTTAAATTGAAAAAATTATATATTAAATTTAAGTTATTTAGTGTATTTTTTTAATGTTTTTAAGATTTTATATATTTTTAAATCTCTTTATATATTTTTATGCTAATTTGTCAAGGTAATAAATATGTCAATTTCTCAAAATAACAAATATGAAGAATTCTATAATCTTTTTAGTTAATTTACATATTATCTTTGTCATAATATTTAGGAAATAGGGTTGGAAACAATTTTCATCTTATAAAAATATGAAAAATTTTAAGTAATTTAGTTAATTATTATTATTAATATCTATTTTTAAGGTCACTGCCAAGCCAGATACCAAATTCAAATTGGTGTATGAGACCCCTCGTTTGTGGGACAAGGGACCCACTTCCACTTAGTTTTTGAACCTGTAACCTCTTAGGAGGAAACACATGCTCTTAACCATTAGGCCCAATAACATGTATTGTTTTCTTGACGTGATATTTTTACTTTTCATATTTAAATGAATAGATACAAATATATATTGGGGTAATAAATATTTAAAAGTGTTTTAATATTTTTGAAAAATATTGTTTTAATTGTAATTGATTCGAAGTTTTTTTTTTTTTTTTAATATATAATTATTCATGTATTTTGTAAAATTGATAATAGTGTTCATAATATTTTTATATTATTAATACAATTTAAAATTAAATTTCAAATTGAGAAATAATATTAATAGCATGTCATTTATTTTTTGAAATCAAAATTAAAATTAAAATTACTTATTATAACACGTATATTTTCAAAATTAAAATTTGAGTTGTTTTAGTGAGACATTTTGGAAGCTTTTCTGGTGGGTTTTTCAGCTTGATGGGTAACTCCTGGAAAATAGAAGTGTCTATAGGTTTTTTAGGGAATTGAATCAATATATACACTCAAAAAACCAATTTAAATAACACAAATCAAGATTTCACCTCAAAATTTTCTGGTAAAGTCTAAAAAGTAGCACTAAAGATAACTCCATTAAAATCACAACATCATTAAAAACATAACATTGAAAATCAATATCTTTGGATCAAATTATAAAAATCACCCACAAATTTATTAATATCATTCTCTCTTTTTAAATTCAAATTAAACCATTTTCAAACTCTTAACTTGATATTATTACCATAAAAAATCTAAATTAAAAATAAATAATTCATATTTAAAATAAAATAAAACCATTTTCAAACTCTTAACTTGATATTATTACCATCAAATGAAAAAAAAAACCAAAAAATCCAAATTAAAAATAAATAATTCATATTTAAAATAAAAGAATTTTGGTTTCAACATTCATATCAATATTTTTTACCACTTTTGGTAGGAACATTTTTTTGGAAATATGGTTCTAGAATTTTTTTTACCACTTTTGGTAGAAACATTTTTGTTTGGAAGTATGGTTCTAGAATTTTGGTTTCAACGTTCAAGTACTAAGTCTCAGGTCATTAGCAGTATTTTATGGCTACTAAAAACATTTTATTCATTCATTCATGTATGTCTTATTTGTTTCTTACTCTAATTTAAGGATACTTAAAATAAGCAAGAATATCTACAAAGTAGCCCTTGTTCAAATACAATAGTTAGTTCATACATTTCAAAATTCAATAATTGAACTAAATGGCAAGGAAACGCTAGCTATGCGGCCTTGTTTAGTAACAACAGATGAAGTGATTTAATAAAATAAATGTTTCCGATCCTTAAAAATGTACACCTTAAATACTTTGAAAAACACATTTTTTTTTAATGTATACGTTATTTGTAGTTAAATTTGTAAAATTCAGAATTTAATTATCTTTTGACAAATGGGAAACAAATCCATATTCCAAGTATTGCTTTCTCCAATGGCTTAACAAAATGTTGGTCATAGAAGTTCAAGCGTGGTAGTGAAAATTAATATAAATCTTATTGATTGCTTTGTTGTAAAAAAAAATGGTGTCCAATATTTTTTTATTTAGGCAGAATTACATTAAGTTAATATTGATGTTGCTTTTGGACTAAATTTTTGTTTTTTATATGATACTATGTTATTTATATATAGTTATTTTTGTATGATTTAATATTTAATATGATTTATTTAGTTTAATGATATAGATTTAAGTTGTTTTAGATTTTTTGGAAGTATTTTTGCTGGGTTTTTCTAGTCGAATTTCTTTAAAACTTATAGAAATTTATTGAAATCACAAGTTTGATGGGTAACTCTTGCACAATTTAAATGCTCTAGGGATTTTTTAGGGTGCTGAATCCATATATAACATAAAAAAAAAACTAGTTTAAATAACACAAATCAAGATTTGATCTAATACCAAAATTCTAATAAATTACACTAAAAATAATTTTTATTAAAATAATTTGAGAAAACCTATTTTTATTTAAAATAATTATTCATAATAAATACATAATATAAAATGTATAGGATAATGATGCATATGCAAAACAATATTTTTTTTAAAATGACTATTCATAATGAATACATAGTGTAAAGTGCATAGACCATTTCCCTCTCATAAACGGGTGCATATGAAAAAGTGTGCATATGAAAAAGTTTGAGCCTAACTTTATTGTATTCAAATTCAAATTTTAACATAAAATTATATATTTATAAATAAATATGATTTTAACTTTTTAATAAAAATTTAAATTTTAATTATGTTATGTATTTAATAAAATCAAATAAAAATAGAATTTTTAATTTTTATATTATTTATTTTTTAAGGATTGAATTTTTTACTATTTTGTATTTAAAATAAGCTATAAATTAAGGTATATTATAATAAAATAAGCTATAAATTAAGGTATATTATAATTAATGGTTTTTTAGTATCTTTTGTGATCAATTTTAACTAATCAAAATTTAATAGAAATTTTCATAAATTTGAGTTTAAGTTGTTTAATCTATATAAGAGAGTATTTTTGGTAATTTATACAATTCCAATGTCTAAGAGGTTTTCTACCGTGTTGAATCATTTATGTATTCAAAAATTATATTTTAAACAACAAAAAATCACAATCTTGCTTGAGATTGTATCACCCTATTATTATGAAAGGATCATTTTGTCTATCAACTAGACTATGCCCTAGACTAATATAACACTTAGCAATAAACTATTCAAAACCCTTAACCCAATAAATGTTTGTTCTTTTCCAAAAAAAAATATATCTATTGTGTTTGATAAAAATCACTAATTGAGTGTTCATTTCACTTGTGTAGAATATATACTTTTTGTTCATATTTAATATATATATATATATATATATATATATATATTTGTGATGTTTATCTTGAGCATATTCATATGTATTCGAACAAATGTAATATTGTGTAAACATAGAATTTGATGAGAGGTTATATATATATGTATATGTTAGCAGTTTTAGTTACTAGATTTCCAGTGCAAGATAAAAATATTTTTTTTACTACTGTTGGTAGAAACATTTTTTGGTTTGAAAGCATGGTTCTAGAATTTTGGTTTCAATGCTCATATCAATATTCTTTTTACCACTTTTGGTAGAAACATTTTTTTGTTTAGAAGTATGGTTCTAGAATTTTGGTTTCAACATAAATACTAAGTCTCAGGTCATTAGCAATATTTCATGGCTACTAAAAACACTTTATTCATTCATTCATGTATGTCTTATTTGTTTCTTACTCTAATTTAAAGATACTTAAAATAAGCAAGAATATCTACAAAGTAGCCCTTGTTCAAATGCAATAGTTAGTTCATACATTTCAAAATTCAATAATTAAACTAAGTGGCAGAGAAATGCTACCTATACAACCTTGTTTAATACTAACAGATAAAGTGATTTAATAAAATAAATGTTTCCGATCCTTGAAAATATACACCTTAAATGCTTTAAAAAACACATTTTTTTAATAAGTACAGTAATTGTAGTTAAATTTGCAAAATTCAAAATTATATTATTTTTTGAAAAATGTGAAACAAATCCAAATTCGTATTGCTTTCTCCAAGTGCTTAACAAAATATTGGTCATAGAAGTTCAAGCGTTGTTGTGAAAATTAATATAAATCTTATTGTTTGCTTTGTTGTCACAAAAAAAAAATGGTACCCAATATATTTTTATTCAGGTAGAATTACCTTAAGTTAATATTGATGTTGCCTTGGACTAAATTTAGGTTTTTTATTTGATAATATGTTATTTATATATAGTTATTTTTGTATAATTTAATATTTAATATGATTTATTTAGTTTAATGGTATAGATTTAAGTTGTTTTAGATTTTTTGGAAGTTTTTTTGGGGGTTTTCTGGTCAAATTTCTTTAAAACTCAACAAAAATTTATTAAAATCACAAGTTTGATGAGTAACCCTTGCACAATCCAAGTACCCTAAAATTTTTTCAGGATACTCAATCCATATATAAAATAAAAAAACAGTTTAAATAACACAAATCAAAATTTGACTTCAGTTTTTTTGAGAAAACACCAAAAAATCTAATAAATTACACTAAAAACAACTCCATATAATTTTTATTAAAATAATTTAACAAAAGATATTTTTATTTAAAATAATTATTCATAATAAATACATATGCATAAGATAATTTCCTCTAATAAATGGATGCATATGCAAAACAATATTTTTTAAAAAATGACTATTCATAAATGAATACATAGTATAAAGTGCATATGCCATTTCCCTGTCATAAACGGGTGCATATGAAAAAGTTTGAGCCTAACTTTATTGTATTCAAATTCAAATTTTAACATAAAATTATATATTTATAAATAAAGGAAACTTATATATTTAAACATAAACTTAACTTTTTAATTAAAATTATATTATATATTTATAAATAAAGGAAACTTATATATTTAAACATAAACTTAACTTTTTAATTAAAATTATTTAATTTTTAATTAGGTTGTATATTTAATAAAATAAAATAAAAATAAAAATTTTAATTTTTATATTATTTATTTTTTAATGATTGATTTTTTTACAATTTTGTATTTAAAATTTATAAATAAGCTATAAATTAAGGTATGTTATATTTATAAACAAAATGTTTTTTTTTAGTATTTTTAATCAATTTTAATTAATAAAAATTTAATAGAAATTTTCATAAATTTTAGTTTAAGTTATTTAATCTATACAATTTGAGTGTCTAAGAGAGTTTTTTTAGGTAATTTGTACAATTCCAATATTCAAAAGATTTTTTAAGATGTTGAATCATTTATGTACTCAAAAACTTATTTTAAATAACAAAAAATCGCAATCTTGCTTGAGATTGTATCACCCTATTATGATGAAAGGATCATTTTGTCTATCAACTAGGCTATGCCCTAGACTAATATAACGCTCAGCAATAAACTATTCAAAACCCTTAACCCAATAAATGTTTGTGCTTTTCCCAAAAAAAATATATCTATTGTGTTTGATAAAAATCGTAGAACATATACTTTTTGTTCATATTTAGTATATTCATATATATTTGTGATGTTTATCTTGAGCATATTCATATGTATTCGAACAAATGTAATATTGTGTAAACATAGAATTTGATGAGAGGTTATATATATGTATATGTTAGCAGTTTTAGTTAGCAGATTTCCAGTGCAAGATAACAATATTTTTTTTACTATTATTGATAGAAACATTTTTGGTTTGGAAGTATGGTTCTAGAATTCTGGTTTCAACGTTCATATCAATATTTTTTTTACCACTTTTCGTAGAAGCATTTTTTTTGGAAATATGGTTCTAGAATTTTTTTTACCACTTTTGGTAGAAACATTTTTTTGTTTGGAATTATGGTTCTAGAATTTTGGTTTCAACTTTTAAGTACTAAGTCTTAGGTTATTAGCAATATTTTATGGCTACTAAAAACACTTTATTCATTCATTCATGTATGTCTTATTTGTTTCTTACTCTAATTTAAGGATACTTAAAATAAGCAAGAATATCTACAAAGTAGCCCTTGTTCAAATACAATAGTTAGTTCATACATGTCAAAATTCAATAATTAAATTAAGTGGCAGGGAAACCCTAGCTATGCAACCTTGTTTAGTAATAACAGATGAAGTGATTTAATAAAATAAATGTTTCCCATCCTTGAAAATGTACACCTTAAATGCTTTGAAAAACACATTCTTTTAATGAGTACATTTTTTTGAGAAATGTGAAACAAATCCAAATTCCAAGTATTGCTTTCTCCAAGTGCTTAAGAAAATGTTGGTATAGAAGTTCAAGCGTTGTAGTGAAAATTAATATAAATCTTATTGGTTGCTTTGTTGTCACAAAAAAAATGGTATCCAATATATTTTATTTAGGGAGATTTACCTTAAGGATGTTGCTTTGGACTAAATTCTTATTTTTTATTTGACCTATGTTATTTATATATAGTTATTTTTGTAATTTATATATACTTATTTTTGTATGATTTAATATTTAATCTGATTTATTTAGTTTAATAGTATAGACTTAAGTTGTTTTAGATTTTTTAGAAGTTTTCTTGGAAGTCTTTTTCTCGTCTAATTTCTTTAAAATCTGGCAGAAATTTATTGAAATCACAAGTTTGATGGGTAACCCTTGCACATTCGAAGTGCCCTAAGAGTTTTTCACGGTGCTGAATCCATATATAAAATAAAAAAACTAGTTTAAATAACAAAAATCAAGATTTGACCTCATTTTTTTTCCACCAAAACACCAAAAAATCTAATAAATTACACTAAAAACAATTCCATATAATTTTTATTAAACTAATTTGATAAAAACTATTTTTGTTTAAAGTAATTATTCATAATAAATACATAATATAAAATGTATATGATACTTTCCTCTAATAAATGGAGGCATATGGAAAACAATATTTTTTTAAAATTACTATTCATAATGAATACATAGTATAAAGTGCATATGCCATTTCCCTCTCATAAACGGGTGCATATGAAAAAGTTTGAGCCTAACTTAACTTTATTGTATTCAAATTCAAATTTTAACATAAAATTATATATTTATGAATAAAAGAAAATTACATATTTAAACTCAATTTAATTTTTTAATTATGTTGTATATTTAATAAAATAAAATAAAATAGAATTTTTAATTTTTATATTATTTGTTTTTTAAAGATTGATTTTTTTACAATTTTGTATTTAAAATAAGGTATATTATAATTTATAAACAAAATGATTTTTTTGAGTATTTTTTTTTATCAATTTTAACTAACCAAAATTTAATAGAAATTTTCATAAATTTGAGTTTAAGTTGTTTAATCTATACATTTGAGTGTTTAAGAGGATTTTTTTAGGTAATTTGTACAATTCCAATGTCCAAGAGGCTTTTTAAAATGTTGAATCAATTACGTATTCAAAAATGTATTTTAAACAACAAAAAAATTACAATCTTACTTGAGATTGTATCACCCTATTATGATGAAAAAATCATTTTGTTTATAAACTAGACTATTCCCTAAACTAATATAACATTCAACAATAAACTATTCAAAATTCATAACCCAATAAATGTTTGTTCTTTTCCAAAAACATATATGTATCTCTCCGCAATAAACCCAATAAATATTACTCTTTACCGGAAAGCAAAAGTAAGATTGCAATAAACTATTGAGAGATCTTTAAACCTTTATATATATATATATATATTTTCTTTTCTAGCCAGCAAAAAGAAAGCAAAAAGAAATCCGCTGGAAACCATTTCAACGAAATAACTCATGATATCACTAACAAAAATTTATATCAAAATAAAGAAAATAATAATCAATATCAAAATAAAGAAAATAATAATCATGGGACTCGACCACCTTAAAAAAACTAATTAATCTTGTAACCATTACAACAAAATACATAAAACTACCACAACTCATGATATCACTAACAAAGATTTATATCAAAATAAAGAAAATAATAATCATTGGACTCAACGACGTTAAAAAAAGTAATTAATCCTTAGCCCTTCTAAATGGTATAAAATATCTCCGCAAAATCCCATTTATTCGAAATATTAAAGCAGGTAAGGCAGATATTAGTAACTTAATTATATAATTTCACATACATAATAAGCACCACATCCCGCTGGATAGATGGGATATTATCATTTACTTCTTGTAGTTTGACCGATCAGATATCATCAACTATTTGTCCATAGCTTGACTCAGAGGAGGCGCTGTGGAAATCCTTGCCTGGGATACTGATTGATTCTGCTTTTCCAGATTTCCCGCCCACCCTGCGTGTCCAGATCCATATTTACAACATAAGAAACAATAAAACCAAGTCCCATCTACAGTTATCCCATGAACTATGGAAATAAATAGAAGATGACGTACCGAGAGAGGGATCAAAGCCTCTGCTTTTGAGTTCTCTGTATTCCTGGCACAGAGCACAGGACTCGCAACAAAAGTGAACAAGGCAGTCTCCACAAGGCTTCTCTTCCAAATTGAATTTGGAGCGGAGTCTCTTTCTGTAAAAACACGAATAACAGCAGGCGCAGCCCGTAAAATGGAGTAACAAAGCGTACAGAGTTCCACTAACACAGCAAGCTGCAATGGAAGAAGATAATATGAAAATATGGAGGAGAAGAAAAATAGCCCAACTGCTATTTTTTAGTGTTAACAAAATCATGAATGGGATGATAACACATTCTTCCCACTCTAAATGAAGATTCATCTTCAAAATAATATCAATTTAAATTAATAGCAGAAGAAATGAATTACTTACATGTAGAACCACTATCAACTATCTCGGCAATCTGCCCGAATGTTATGCAGGGACACCAACATGTGAGACAACCTACAATAATTATCCAGTTAATAATTATGGGGGTTATATTATTAAATATATATATATTTTTAATAGAAGAAATTGTGTTTGGAGTAATTAATCGCATACATAATTTTGTTAAAGATTGAATCATATACCAAACTTTCGTACTTAACTATTAAACCATATATACTAAATACTTACTATTCAATAAATCATAAAACAACTCCACAAAATTGAGTGTGGCGAGAAATGAAAATATACGTACAACTGCTACAATCATCACCGCAGCCACAGAGTCCAGCGGTCCATGCGGAGGGATGTCCCAGCCGCTGCTGCTGCTGCTGAGGAATTTGAGGCATTTGAGGGTAATTATTAGTATTATTGTACGCATCGTAAGCCGGAACACCAACAGCTGCTGCGGGTTGCGGGTACCCATGAATTGGGTGGGAAGGATTCTGATAATTATGAGATCCACCTGCATGCTTAGGCTGTCCATCAACGGAGGGATACATTCTTCCCTTCTTTTCTGAATTGAGTTGAATTGAGTTGAGTTGCAGGGAAAAGTTACTCAACGCTAAACTACTCTTCTTCTGCCCCATATCGCTTATGCCTCAGGGTTTTTAAATAATGGCATTCCGTGTTCGATACGAGGAAGGAGAGAAATTATTTGACTGAGGTTCAATTATTGGCTCACTGACGTTGAAGTTTCACGCGGAGGAGGGCGCTCAATTTGACTGAAATTAGGGAAGTAAACTGACGTTGAAGTTTCACGCGGAGGAGGGCTCTCAATTTGACTGAAATTAGGGAAGTAAACTGACGTTGAAGTTTCACGCGGAGGAGGGCGCTCAATTTGACTGAAATTAGGGAAGTAAGCCGGGGGTCGACTTTTGCGGAAAATATTGTCCGTCACCGTCTGGTTCGCTCATTAAATACGGATTTAAAAAAAAATTCCTTTCAAGTCAAACTTCTTTGTTAAAGATAATAAAAAGAAATTACCTTGCACGTCAACATTATTCTTCTTCTTTTTTAAGATAATCTAAATGTTATGTTTCGTTGAAGTAATTGAAACTGTTGAAATCATTTAAACTTTTTTGCTTTGCAACTCCATATTCTTACATTCTTTGTTAAGATAATCTAAATGTCGTCTCTTTTTTCCCTTCAAATAATTGAAACTAGCATTAGAGTTGCAACGACTAAACGGTGACGAAATGAGCGTTAAAGTCCAACCATTTAGATTATTTTACGAATTCTTTTAAAAAATTTATGGTTTAAACTATGTTTTCAAACTTATAAATAAATTTAACATTTTTAAATTCATGAAACATTTAAATTTATAAATTTCATAATTCAGATTTATTATTCCAAATTTTCCCACAAAATCTACCAAAATATATAATTAAAAAACAAAAATAATAACAATATTTAAATTACTTAAATCTAAATATTTTTAATAAAAATAATTAACATAAAAATAAAAATCGTAAATATAAATAAAATTAAAATTACAAACATTTAACAAATGCTTTATATTTGAAATTTCTACCTTACCTTAAAAGAAGCCTCATTGAGTGGCTCTAAGGAAACCATATAGCCAATGTACGACAAATATAATAATAACGGTTGAACATCTTTGGCCAGGATATATTGGTTGACCCCATTAATGGGTCAATGGCCCACGATATATTGGTTGATCCCGGGCCCAGGCTTTCATCATAACAAGATCACATAGTTACCTCAGTGGGGTAAGTCTCATGATAAGGCATGGAAATTTAATCTCCCCTTTCCTCTTTGATTTTTAGTTATTGATTTCAATTTTGTAAATTTTTATTGTAGTTATATTCATACCATATAAATAATTATCTTCATATAACTATAATTATCATTGATCATCATACTTTAAAGTAACTTCTATATATAATTTATTTTAAAAATATCCTATAAATAATAATATATAAACTTTCACCATCAACTATATAATCAATTATAATATACTCTTCCATACCATTTATTAAATAAAAATACTATATTAAAAAATTGATAGTAAACATATTATTGACTTCTGACCCAATTTTTGTACCATCAATAAATAAATAAATAAATAAATACTTCTTCTGGATTTCAATTACGTGTACTCTATGTGAACCTACTACGATGTTTATGTTTGGTAGATTGTCCCATCCCTTCTGTAAATGAAAAAGAAATTAATGGCATCAAACCGACCAAACCTGCTCCTTCACGGAAACATCGATTCCGATCAGTTTCCACAAAAAACCAAACTCACCAAATCTATGAGCTTGGAATACTATCAATATAAAATGGAAATGAGGTTTTTCTTAGGTTTAAGTTGATTTAGGTTGGAGTCACTCTAAATTCAAAATTGATTCGTTTAATTATGAGTATTGTTATCATGATTGTGTAAGAATTTGTACAACTTTTTTATAAAATCATCTCTATACTTAACGATTCCGATCGGTTTCCACGAAAAAGCTAACTCTATGACTTTATAATACTTTTCGTACAGAATAAAGGTGACGTTTTTTTTTAAGGTTTAAGTTGATTTAGGTGGAGTCTTTTAAAACGAGGTTTGTTTTTAGGTCCAAGTAAACCTGGGTTGTAGTCACTAATGCAAATTCAAAATCGATTCGTTGAATTATGAGCGTAATTATAATTTATTTTATAAAATGGTTTTTATTTTTGATAATTGATTTCTATTTTCAATAGGTTATTCTAAAATTTATATTTAAAATTTAATAAATAATTTTATACAAATTATTCATAAATAGTAAAATAAAAATTAAATAAAAAATTAATAATAATCATAATAATAAATATTAAATTGAGATAAATTTAAATAAAAGAGGGATATATTAATCACAAGATTAGTTTAAGTTAAAAATATTTATTACTATCTAAAAGTCACACTCAAAGGTGTAAAGGTGTTCTGCATGTCTCAAATGTGTGAAGGTGTTCTGCGTGTTAAAGAATATAAAAGTTATTGACATTTTTGTGGGAGATAAAAAAATGGGGCATAGGTCCTTGCCTATTGAGACTTTTCATTGAATTTGATAGAGTAGGTTGATTAATTAAGCTGATAGGCCTTCCTTGGAAAGGGACTTTCGTCGTCCCTTTGTCCCTCATGCTGACACGTCGCGTCACTCTATCCTGGAGTTCTGCAATCTCTCGTGCTGACAGGCGTCCACACATTTAGCGGGAAATTCTGCAATTTCTGTTCATTGCGTCCATATTCGGCGGGCATCTGTCGTGCTTTCTGTTGCAACCCTCGCAGCACGCTTCAATGCGTCTTCGTTTGCTTTCAATCCTTTGCTCTGCGGCATGCCTCTCAACACCACTTGCCAACATCGTCATTATGAGCATCACCATCATCAGCATGGAAAGCGAGCTATACTGTTAATCGCCATAACTGTGGCATGCGGGGCACTGTTTCTTGTCAGCGCCACAGCCTGCCTGGTGATTTGTCTTGTGAAAATGGAGCGCAAGAATCTGTAATATATACTTGTGACCGCTTCGGCTCAAGGGTTTCACCTCCCGAGCTTTTGACTCTGGGGTTTCATTTGGCTGTCTTTGGCTTGCAATTCCACTGCCCACCATCTTTGCAGCCCAGTTGTACCCTTTGCAGATACATGCAGGTTGTATGCCATGAAAAATATATACAGGTGCATGTGAATCTCCATAGGTACAGACACATGTCCGGACTACCGCTCCAGGGTTTCGTTTGCAATTCTATCTACTCGTGAGCGCTTCGGCTGAAGGGTTTCACCTACCGAGATTTCGACTCTGGGGTTTAATCTAGCGGACCTTGGCATGCAATTCTCCCAGCCATCATCTTTGTAGCCGAGTTCTGCCCTACACAGGTAAATCTAGACTTTAAACGGTTGTTTTTTAAGCTTTCTATTTCATTTGCCCCAGGGTTTCATTTTCCTCCATAGCTTCAATAGATTTCAGTTATAGCATTTACATAGCTTGAATAGTTAGGAAGGGCTTTGCCTTGTCATCAGTCAAATTCATCGTTTACAAATTGGGGAAGTAAAGATTGCCAAAAGAGAAATGTGCAAGTCTAAGAAATATTGGATATTTTTTGGTATTTGCAGTGCGTGATAGAGAAGGAGAATAATTTCAAACAACCTGGAGAGCGATATCGTTCATTTGCACCACAACGGTAGGTTGGCTTGATTTCTACTAGTCAATTCATTGTTTTTGTTATATGGATAGAAATTACAGTGATGATTTTAAATTGCAGGCAAGAGCGTTTTGTGAAGCGATGGGTGGCAGCTTTGTCAGATCCTAGGGTCACCCATTAAATCTGCAGTATTTGGATATCTTACTGGTCACAGGTTTGCCATTCAGACTCTTTATATTTCGTTTGAGCTACTATGATTGTGATCCTTTTTATACATCCGTTGGAATAACCTATTATTGATATTAATTATTAATCACATGGATTGGTGCAGTGTGACAAATCATTGGGTCAGAAGATAGCAGCTCGCCTTAAAATGAAAGCAAATATGTAAGAAGTTCGAACTACAGCATGCAATGTGGGATACGGCATTTTATAATAGGATGCTGCTGCTTGTTAATCTTTCTACATATATGAAGGGCAGGAGAAAGAGGAATTCTCTCTGTGAAGATAAAACTGCTTTTACTTTAATACATAGTGCTAGTGGTTCATGAAATTGAAATTACAGCTGATGATTTATTAGTGATTGGACATCTGTTAGGTCCAGGGGATAGATACCTACTTATGAACTTTGACAGGTCTATTGTCATGATGTATTGGTATCATATATGGTCAAATTGAATAAATTCTGTTGAGAAATGTTTATGAAATAATATTTAGATAGATAGAACCACATTTGCAGGTCGACCATTCACAATCAAAGATATTTCAGATTGGCTTTTAACTGTTTTGAGACGAACCTAAATGGTTTCTATTTTGGGGTACTGTTGGGTTTTTCAGGCTTTCTTTGGTGTGTATGACGGACACGGAGGTCGTAGAGCTGCTGATTTTGTTGCTGAGAAACTTGGACAACAGATTGTGGATTTGATGCTCAAGTCAGAAAAAGAAGATTGTGAGAAAGAGCAGGCAGTTAAAGCTGGGTACTTGGAAACAGATAAAGAATTTTTGGAGCAGGTAAAGTCATAGAGGTTGCAATATTTGAGTGTAGTATGGGTTCTTGTTTAAAGCTTATTTGATTGGTGGACAATTTGGTATTCTAACCATTTGATGCATTAAATATGCTGACATTTTTTTTTAATGATTCTTTATGTTTATTTCATCGCTTGACAAGTTGGGCAAGGAAATTTCTTAGGCCTAAATAGGAAAAACTTATTTTTTAGGATTGAATCTCGTTGACTTAACAAAATCCTCAGGCTTGCAATTTTGGAAGCCATGAGTTTCTTGTTATGAATTGAATCTGACTGAGTTATTTGACACAGGGTGTAAGCAGTGGGGCTTGTTGTGTGACTGCCTTGATAAAAAATGGTTGCTTAGTTGTGGCCAATGCGGGTGACTGCCGGGCAGTTCTCAGCAGGAATGGTAACGCTGAATCAATTACCTGTGATCATAGACCTGGAAGGCAGGAAGAGAGGGAGAGGATTGAAAATCTGGTTATGACTCAACCAAATGCTAGACGCATCATTAATCTATTCGTCCATTCTTTAACGGGTTTACTAATATACTTTTGGGGCTGTGGCAGGGTGGTTACGTGGATATTCACGGGGGAGCTTCGCGAGTACAGGGAACCTTAGCTGTGTCGAGAAGTATAGGAGATATACACTTGAAACGGTGGATATCAGCAGAACCGGAGATTAGAAAGCTGCCCATTACATCTGACTCTGAATTTTTAATAATGGCATCTGATGGACTTTGGGAGAAGGTATGCTTAAGTTTTTCAAATTGCTTTCACACTTATGTTTCAATTTCAAGGCACATGAAAGCTTGTTAATCCGGCCTCAAAGTTTGCACTCTTATGAATTTTCTATGAAGAAACAAAATTGTCAAACACTGCAAGTGGATTTTTAAGAACAGACTCTCTGTAATTTTGATTTTGCATACATTCAAAAGGGACCAATTTAGAAATAGGAGCTCATGGAGCTTTTTCAAAACTGGCACTTGGAGGGAACGTGGTTTCCCAACTTCCTAGTAAGCATGGATTCCTTTGAACAGAGTTGCGCCACCAAAAAACCAAAAAAATTGTATCAGAACTGACACATTTCTCCATTAATTCTGTGTGAATTTTAGCTGAATTTTGTTCTTCGTAGGCAGGGCACTTTAGTAATGCACATTATTCATCTAAATCTTGATGGGAACATGGGTTCCCAGTAACATGAGCTACCTTTGAAACCCTGAGTCTTCACCAGCTCAAAACCAAAACAAAGTTGTGTCAGAACTGACACGTTTCTCCATTAATTGTCTATGAACTCTAGCTGCCTTTTGTACTTCTTAGGCAGGGCACCTAGTATTGCACATTCTCCATCTAAGATCTTGATGGGAACATGCGTTCCCAGTAAGCACGAAGCTACCTTTGAACCCTGAGTTTCACCAGCTCAAACCAACAAATTTGTTAGAACTGACACATTTCTCCATTAATTCTGTATATTTGCATAATCAGGGCACTGTAGGAAAGTATCCTGCCTGTTTCCGTGCTTTCTCTTTTAGTAATGTTTGTTCATCATCTAAGCTCATGGATTGTGTTTACACGTTAATTTTATCTTCACATACTCGCAATATGGAGTCCCTTGTATCTTCTTCCCCTGAATTCTGTAGTGGACTTGAGCACTTCACAAAAAATTATTTTTTTTCCTCTGAATTCTGTACTTTCATAAACAGTGAACTTTTTAAATGTATTTCTTCATCTAAATTGTAAGCATGACTGTTTCAATCAGCTGATTCTGTTTCCCCTAATACTTCTATCAGGTCACTAATCAGGAGGCAGTAGACATTGTCAGGACTGTTTGCACAGAAAAAAAGCAAAGAGCTATTAGTCCTCCTGAACATTTCGAAGGAGGAGAAGCATGGAATGAAGATGCTAGCCCACCACCTAAGGCAAGGAAAATTTCTTTGGGAGACGTACCTAAGGTCATGAAAGTCAGGAGTCTATGAGATGGCAACTTTAACACTATGGGATGCTATGACAAATATTTCAAAGAGAATACAAAAAGCCCCGGGTTGCAGTACATGCCTTTGCGGCGTCCCATGGCAGCATGCAAAGAGCTTGTGGAGCTTTCTGCAGCTAGAGGCACACGAGATGACATTAGTGTAATGATTGTTGACCTCAGGCATTTCTGCCCAAGTGGCTGATGTAAGAGGAGCCCAAATGTTCGCTTAATGCACCATTTTCAACACCATCTTGCACATACCCCATGTCAAAGACCCTCTGCTAAGCTGATCATGGTTGGAATTTCAAAACAAAACCATTTGTCAAATTTGACGGTTCTCACACAACCCCACCTATCTTCACATTTTCAACAAAAGATTTGGAAGATTTTGCAAATTTTTTAACTATATTGGCCCTCAATTCCATCCCTGAAGCTGATTCACTAGTCATATTGTTATTACAAATCCAACAGGTTGGACTGGTTCAAAGTCAGGCGGTAAGAGGAAAAAGAAATTGAGAATAACAGGAAAAAATAAGAAACAAAGGGACCAGTGTTGGCACATTTGATGTATGATAATAAAATTCCCATTCTTAGATTTGTGTAATTCGTTGGATGTTTTTAATAGGTTGTCATGGTTGGATACACCATGAGTTGAGTTTTGTATATAGGAGAGCTAATTCAATTGACTGTTTTGTTCTAACAAGAAGTTATAAATATATCTAACACTGAAGCACTGAAGCATTGGTGGGTGATCCTCATCACGATTAGAACGAAGCCGAGATGTCAGTATAGAGCTCCTTGAAGGTGAAAGACCATGGTTGGCACTGCTCAAGCCCAGATTCTCCTGAACTTGCTGCCTGAGACAGGCTTGGAGAAACTGTAACATTGCTCAATGGAGATATCATCACTGGTGACCCTGCATGCATCTCTTTTCCTGATTCCACTTCACTTTTCTTGATTCCACTTCACTGCAGTGAAGGGGATCTGCAGGAACCCAATACAGGGGAGTTGACAATGGCAGCCATACAAAATGCAATGAGGGACTAATAAACACTGCAAAAGTACAATGAGGCTAAGGCCTTACACAACTGTTCATTTGCACTATGATAAAAAAACTGTAGTTTGTGAACATGTCAGAGACAATACTCTGTGCATAACATTGGAAATATCAGGTACTGCTCTGTAGATGGGACAAAGCGACTGGTGTAACGAGTCACCCACCCGTTAAGCGTTAATTTAGCATACAATATTGATGGGTGCATGAGACCCTTTATAAGTAATATAGCCGTTTGTGAAACGGTCCAATAACTCACTAATTTTCTGCATTTGACTTTTACCAATAATTGGGAGGGTGCTAAAGCCTATGGACTATATTAATATTTGAAGTAGTGTTTGATATTTTGTTGGTAAAAGTCATTAAAATGTTAATTTTATTATAATTAGTTTAGATTTTTTCTATATTAATATTTGAAGCAGTGTCTGATATTTTATTGGTAAAAATGATTAAAAGGTTAAGTTTATTATAATTACGTTAGATTTATTTTAATTTGAGATTTATTAATCGCTGGGAGGGATCAAATTTCAGAGTAAATTTTTTTTGAGTGTAAAATTTGAAGAAAAATTTGTATATAGAGATCTGATCCTTTTCAGTATTTGAGAGATCCAGAATTATTAAATTCATTTTAAATTAAAAATAATAAATATATTAATTTATATTCATAAATTTATTAATTTGTAATTATAAAAGTAATAAGTATTTATATGTTAAATATTGTTATAATTTTATTTAATTAATAAAAACTATAATTTTTTAAATATTTTAATAAATAAATAAATTTTCATAAAACTTTAACCTATAAAACTTAAAAAGTAAAACCCTTTCAAAATTTGTTCTGTCATTTTATTTGTTTAATCATTTTATTAATATATGAGAGAAAAAATTTAGTCGTCTACTTGGAATATTCTTATCAAATTTACGTCGTGAAAGAATGTTTGTTTGTTATAAACTTAACTTAGATCCACTATTATAGTATTATTTACTATAGAGAAATTTTTCTATATTAATATTTGAAGCAGTGTCTGATATTTTATTGGTAAAAATGATTAAAAGGTTAAGTAGATTTATTTTAATTTGAGATTTATTAATCGTTGGGAGGGATCAAATTTCAGCGTAATTTTTTTTTGAGTGTAAAATTTGAAGAAAAATTTGTATATAGAGATCTGATCCTTTTTCAGTGTTTGAGAGATCCAGAATTATTAAATTCATTTTAAATTTAAAATAATAAATATATTAATTTATATTCATAAATTTATTAATTTGTAATTATAAAAGTAATAAGTATTTATATGTTAAATATTGTTATAATTTTATTTAATTAATAAAAATATATTTTTTTAAATATTTTAATAAATAAATAAATTTTCATAAAACTTTAACCTATAAAACTTAAAAAGTAAAACTCTTTCAAAATTTGTTCTGTCATTTTATTTGTTTAATCATTTTATTAATATATGAGAGAAAAAATTTAGTCGTCTACTTGGAATATTCTTATCAAATTTAGGTCGTGAAAGAATGTTTGTTTGTTATAAACTTAACTTAGATCCACTAATATTTACTATAGAGAAATTCAACAACTCTAATTTAATAATCCTATCGGCCTCTCTTTGTACCTTTTGGGACAATTGCTAGTAAATATTAAATTGAGATAAATTTAAATAAAAGAAGGATATATTAATCACAAGCTTAGTTTAAGTTAAAAATATTTATTACTATCTAAAAGTCACACTCAAAAGTGGGAAGGTGTTTTGCATGTCTGAAACGTGTGAAGGGCTCAAAGATGTGTCTCAAAGATGTGAAGGTCTCAAAGATGTGGAGGTGTTATGCATGTCTCAAAGTGTGAATGTTTTTTGCATCTTAAAGAATATAAAAGTTATTGACATTTTTGTGTGAGATAAAAAAATGGGGCATAGTTCCTTGTCTATTGAGACTTTTCATTGCATTTGATAAAGTAAATTGATAAATCATTGAATTTGATAAAGCAGGTTGATTTATCAATTGAGATGTTTATTTTTTTCTCCTTTATTTTTTCACAGAAGTGAATAGAAGGGATTTGAACCTTAAACCTTCTCATATAGAAGATTTTATTTTCATGGCCATAGCTAATTGACTTACTGGGTGGAGTTTATCAATCTAGACTTTTAGCTAATTTGGATGATTTAAATTAATTTAAAATTAAGTGAAATTTGTAAAAATATTTTTCACCATATATGAAATTAAAATCTGATTATTTTAACATTATAATTGTGCATTAATTTTATTATACAATTTTTTTATCACATTTGATGCTTTGAAAAAAAAAACCAATAGAATTAATCTAGTTTCACATTAAAAAATTTAAAGTATTGTAATTATTATTGTTATTTAAAGTTAAATTTCTATTGATAAATATCAAAAAACAATGCAACTTCAAGGCCAAAATTGAACTTTTCAAACTATATTGTTTACAAGCTATCTAGTTCTTGTGAACACTTATACAAAACCTAAATTTATCATAGAAACAAGTTCCATATAAAACATACAAGCTCAAAGTTAAGATAAACATATAGCAATTAAGAGGAGAGTGATGATTCCATTTGGCTACTTCCTTGATGTTGATGTGACAAATAGGGCCCGCTTCAATACGGGTAAGGTTTCTCTCGTAATTGGATTTGTTTAGGCAACATCATAGTTGTAAGTGTGACTTTTTAGAGTTTTTGATTGATTTGTAGACTGAATTAGATGGAAAAATTTGTAGTGAAATATTGATTTGTGTTGTTTACATTGGTTTATTAACTACATATATAGGTTCAACACCCTGAAAAACTATTGAGACACTTCGATTGTGCAGAATTCACAGAGTCAAACTTTCAATTTCAATAAATCTCTATCAAATTGTAAAAAAATTAGATCGAAAAATTCATAATTTTTTATTAAAAAATCACACTTAAAACAAGTCAATAATTTTATCCATCACAATATAGCACTCTAGAAAAACCTTTTCAAAAAACATTTCAAGTTTCCCATATAAATCAATTGTGTGAAATATTGATTCCGTTTTTCGTGCGAGTGCCAAATATAGCACAAAACTAATATCGCGTGCCACCTAGAAAGCCTCACCCCCAACGACCTCTTACATGCTATCGTGTCATGCCAATTGTAGGAAGGAATAAAGGTGAAGGATCGAGAGACCAGTCTACTAACGGTATGAGGAACTGTAGCTATGAAATTTCCGACGCCAACCTAAAAGCCTATCTCTTCTTTACCCAGGCCAATGCTTCGTGCGTTAAACAACAAAGATAATGGAAAGGTGAATAGAAATTGGCAACTAGGATGTCTTCAAAAAAAGTTCACTGCCAAGAAAAATTAACACATGAAGGCCAAAATATCGGGAATAGAGCAGAGTGAATGAAAATAGCAAAGTTTGGAGAACGACACGTGATTGACACCTTCCAATAAAATAGGGTGGGTAATGAAAATAATATAGGATGGATAGCAAAAATACGAGTGATTCAAAACAGTTGAATGAGATTGACACCTTCCAATAAAATAGGGTGGGCAATAAAAATAAAATAGGGTGGGTGAAACTTAATCCTGATATTTTATGAGGTTTTAGTAATAATGTAAATATAAATAATATAAATGTAGGAAACAGTGTACTTTTATAATGAATTTGATTATGGTTTAACCATATGAAATTTAGAAAATTTAATTAAATTTTCAAAAATATAATTTTATTTATAATTATATTAAATTTTAGTTTTTATAATAGTAATATATTATATTTCATCCATATATTTTTATTAGTATATATGACTTTAAGTATGGGGTTTACGCAGTGCATTATATTAGATATTATTTTGGGATTCAACTACTTTAAGTAAGTCATTTACGTATATTTCTGGCCTGGTAACCAGGACTTCCCAGGAGGTCACCCATCCCAAATGGCCTTTGGCTCAAGCTTGCTTAACTGTGGAGTTCTCCCCACAATCAAGCCCACTTAGCTTGCAAATGGGGTAGCAAGCTAAGTGGGCTTGATTGTGGGGAAAACTCCACAGTTAAGCACGCTTGAGCCAGAGGCGATCTAGGATGGGTGACCTCCCACGAAGTCCTGGTTACCGAAGTGATGATTGATGCTATGTGATTCATTTCACAAGTTTCAATCTCACTTCTTCACCCTTGTGAGCATCACCCGATACAATGAGTGCTAAATGAACTATTCAAACATCATGAGAAATTAGTTAGTTAAGTGATCCAGGTGGATATTGGTGGCCACCTGCCAGGTCCACCTGGACCCCCACCATTGTCTTTCTTAGCATTTTCAGTTTCCTTAATTGTAGCACAGTTTACTATTTTTAGCAGTTTTTTCGGGTCCTGAACTTCCGGAGCCGTTTTGAGGCCCTAAACGACGTTTTTTTGGAATTCTGGGGCGATCGAGCTTTATGTTGTCTCCCAAAGTGGTAGTACTCGGATAGATCTTTCTAACGAGCTATCGTACGCGTCAAACGGAGATCGTATGCCAAAGTTACGACCCCGGGAAATTGATGTACCAATTTACCCAAACGGGGCCCACAATTTGGCGTTTCATCTTCTAGGGTTAGGTTTCGGTATGTGAAGGGTTTTCCATTGTTTCTCAACAATAAATAGGCCTTTGAGCCTCATTGTAATAGAGTTCAGAACAGTTCAGAGGCATGTAGCCATCACATCTCTTCTCAGAGATAAGCTACCATCGCCCTAGCTAGTTTATTGCCATTTCTGTTTGTAAGCATATGTCAGTATTTTCCATTAATGAAATGAAGTATTATTTCCGCTGCATCTTTGTGTATATGGTTATCTCTGTAATTTGTTGCGTTCCTGCTTAAATCTGGATCAGTGGTATCAGAGCGGTCTGCTTTTTCTCTGTTTTTCTTTGCATGTCCCCAACAAGGTCGGGATATAAGGAGTTAGGGCTTGAACTGGTTGAACCTTTGCAAGACCAGCCTCGCAAATCCCGACGGCCTCCCATGGCGGACGAGAAGAAAGACGAGGGGGCAGGAGATCCCATCAAAATCTTGCTCGAAGAAGCGCTCGAGCGACAACGGAACGCGATGATGGACAGCTTTGCGCAGATCCTTCAGCGGCTACCCAGAAGCGGCGCATCGGCTTCCAGCAGCTCCTCTGGAAACGCCACACCCTTTAAGGTACAAGTTAATTTTGAAATCCCCATATTCGAGGGTCAGATAGACGCCGATGCCGTAGATAAATGGTTAAATCTGCTAGAGGGTTATTTTTCTGTTCATGAATTTTCGAGTCGAGAAAAGATTGTTTTTGCTCTTCTCAAAGCAGCCCCCCACGTCAAGGACTGGTGGGAAACCTACTGCGAGCAGAAGGATGAAAGTACTGGCTCACTATTTTCAGCCGCACCCACTTGGGATTCGTTCCGGGATGCCATCAAGGAGCAGTACTACCCTGTCGGAAGCTATGAGGATGAATACATAAAGTGGACCACGCTGCGGCAGGGAAGGGACCAAGATGTGCCGGAGTTCACCAATCTTTTCCATACCCTTCGCACAAAGTTGGGTATCAAGGATTCGGAGCAACATTTGATACTCAAATACCGTGGCTGCCTGCACAAGTACATCCAGGAAGAAATACAGTTCCTAAACATCCCCTCGCTCGGCGCAGCATACCGGTATGCCGTCAAAGTCGAGCAGAAGTTTAAACAAAAGAAGCGAGACTTTGGATCTGCGAATCCAAAGCAGGGGAAAGGTGCCCCTAAACCACAGAACAAAGGACAAAGCCAAGGCGGGACAGCCCAAGACAACCAGCTGAAGCTGCAAGCAAAGAGCAACGCCGAGAAAGGACACTGGAAAATGGTGCGAGTTCCATAAGAGCTCCACTCACAACACAAGTGAGTGTCGGGCCAAACAGTCACTGGTGGCTGAGCTAAAGGTTTCAGAATCAGATGCATGTTTCGACTCTGAGTCAGAACCCGATAAGGGGTATGAAAAAGGGAAGCAGATCATTGATGCGGATCCCAGCGCCACTGTTGCTACCGCAAAGATCCAGAAAAATGAACCCGAAGATCCAGAGGAGGAGGAGCGTCTCTTCCACTCCCAGATGTGGGTCAAGGGCTCCCCGATACAGTTCATTGTTGATAGCGGGAGTCAAAAGAACCTCATTTCGGCAGAGGTCGTGAAGCGGTTGGGCTTACCGACCACAGCACATCCACAACCATACACCATTGGGTGGCTTTACCAAGGGCGAGATCTTCGCGTGAGCCAGCAGTGTCGCCTTCCATACAACATCAAGCCCTTCACGGATGAGGTATTGTGTGACATTGCTCCCCTTGAAGTTTGTGATGTATTACTAGGACAACCATACTTGTGGAAGCGACATGCTGTGTATGAATCAAGGCCCCGTGCTGTTATTATTACATTGGGAAATAAGTTGTTCAGGATACCAGAGGTACCACCACCTGCCGCCATCTCTTTGATTACTGCAAAACAATGCAGTAAGATCATTTCCAAAACCAGGAAATTTTTTTTCCTGATGATACGCCCTCAAGGGAAGAAGAAGACAGTGGCCGCGGCCTCCAAACGAGGTCCCTCTGCACGGCAGCTACAAATGGACAAGATTGTGGAGGAGTACAAAGACATCTTCACCTCCCCGGCAGGGGTTCCTCTGCACTGTCAAGTCAAGCACTCCATTGATCTGACCCCAGGTGCGCCGCTACCCAATGGACCAATTTATCGGCGCTCCGTTCTGGAGAACAATGAAATCAAGAGGCAGATTCAGGAGCTCCTACAGAAAGGTCACATCCGTCCGAGTTCTTCGCCCTGTGGGAGCCCGATAGTGTTGGTACAGAAGAAGGATGGGACGTGGAGACTCTGTATTGACTATCGGGCGCTGAACAAGATCACTGTCCGTAATAGGTACCCGATCCCGCGGATTGATGACCTCCTAGACCAACTAAAGGGGGCGAAATATTTCAGCAAGATCGATCTGAAGTCAGGATATCACCAGGTACCAATTGAACCCTCAGATGTGTGGAAGACTGCCTTCAAATCCAAGGAGGGCCTCTTCGAATGGTTGGTCATGCCTTTCGGATTGACGAATGCTCCTGCAACCTTTATGAGGCTAATGGATGACATCTTGCGGCCATTCACCAACTCCTTTGTAGTAGTATACTTGGATGACATTCTGATCTTCAGCCAGAGTTGGGAAGAGCACCTCCACCACATCCGACAGGTTCTCCAAACACTGCGGCAACACAAGCTATGTGCCAATTTGGAGAAATGCACTTTTGGCATGACCGAGGTCCAGTATCTGGGATACATCATTGATGAACAGGGGGTGCATGTCGATCCAGCCAAGGTCCAAGCCATTCGGGATTGGCCCTCTCCAACCACTCTAACAGAGCTCCGCAGCTTTCTAGGTCTTGCCAACTTCTACCGCAGGTTTGTGTTGGGATTTTCTCATATTTCTTGGCCCTTGAGTCAAGTCACCAAGGGTGGGGCGAAAGCAAAATTCTTTTGGTCTGAATCTCAACAGAAGGCATTCAGGGAGTTGAAGGATCGCCTCTGCACGGCACCAGTGCTCGCGTTACCAGATTTACAACAACCATTTGAGGTCGAGACAGATGCCTCTGACTATGCTATTGGGGCAGTCCTTACTCAACATGGACATCTAGTGGCATATCACAGTGAAACACTTTCAGACACAGTCCGGAAGTACCCCACTTATGATAAAGAGATGTATTCCATTGTACAGGCCTGCCGACAATGGAAGCATTACATTTTGGGGAAGGAAACGGTCATCCACACAGACCACCGACCTCTGCAATTCATACAGACCCAAGGGAAATTGCAGAATGATCGCCATCAGAAGTGGTCTACATACCTGCAACAGTTTCACTTGAATATCAAGTATAAAAAGGGCAGCACCAATAATGTTGCAGATTGCCTCAGTCGACCACCGATCATGGCGCTAACCACCGTGCTCAACTCTTGCGGGCACGAGACTTCTGATTGGCCACTTCTCTACAAAAGCGACCCAGAATTCGGCCACACATACCAGACACTCTTGGAGGGTCGGCAGGTTGCAGATTTTCACCTCCAGGATGCCCTATTATGCCACCTCGGTCACCTTTGTGTTCCTTCAAGCGAGCGTGCCAAGATGATTTGGGAAGCACACTACAGTCGGGCTGCTGGGCATTTCGGGGTCGAGAAAACAGTGGCAGTACTGCAAAACTATTTCTATTGGCCGAATCTTCGACAGGATGTTGGGAAGTACATCCGATCATGTACTGCCTGTGCCATTGCCAAACCGACCATTAAGAAGCAAGGCCTCTATACCCCGTTGCCTACCCCTAGTCGACCTTGGGAATCCATCTCCATGGATTACATGTCAGGCCTTCCTTCCACTAAGCATGGAAATGACTGTGTTTTTGTGGTCGTCGACAGGTTCTCAAAGATGGCCATTATGATGGCCTGCAAGAAGAATATCACAGCAGAAGCCACTGCTAAACTCTTCTTTGAACGAGTGTGGGTGCACTTTGGGATCCCACAGTCTATCATCTCAGATCGGGACAGTCGGTTTCTCAGCACATTTTGGTCCAGTTTCTGGTCAATGCTGGACACCAAACTCACGAAGTCCACAGCCTTCCATCCTCAAACTGATGGCCAGACAGAGGTTGTCAACAGGATGATTGTGCACATTCTGCGCATGTATAACTCAAAGCATCCACGCACATGGGACGAGAGCCTCCCCTATGTTCAGCACAGCTACAACCGAGCTCTTCACAGCTCCACTGGCCATAGCCCTTTTCAGGTGGGTTTAGGATTCCAGCCACTATGCCCCATTGATGTGGCCATGCCACTTGCAGCTACTCACATGAATTCAGCTCATGTCCAGTCCGAAACAGATAAGGCCACCAGCTTCATTGAGCGCATCCAACATATTCGCCAGCAGGTCCATGACATTCTTGAGAAATCAAATGCCAAGTACAAGCAGCGACATGATCAACACCGGGTGCCACACAAGTTTCAGGTGGGCGACAAAGTCTGGTTGCATTTGCAAAAGGAACGCCTTACTGGAGCCTATCGGAAATTGAGACCACTTCGATATGGTCCTTACACCATTACTAAGGCTATGGGAGACAATGCATTTGAGCTCAGCATTCCCCCATTCCTTGGGCT
This sequence comes from Pinus tabuliformis, assembly GCA_031772625.1. Taxonomy (NCBI): domain Eukaryota; kingdom Viridiplantae; phylum Streptophyta; class Pinopsida; order Pinales; family Pinaceae; genus Pinus; species Pinus tabuliformis. The sequence goes on from CM062815.1 coordinate 132,598,251, forward strand.
GCACCCAGTGTTCAATGTGGACCGCCTTCGGCCATACTTTCCACCATTGCTAGACACATCCGACATTGCAGAACAGCTCAAACCCACAGAATTAAATCCAGATTGCATGGAACAAGCTGCAACTGATCGGATCATGGACACACAGATCAAGAACACTCGCCAACAGCATATCCAACTGTATCGAGTTGTCAAAGCAGGCCAACTCCTTCAGCAGGGCAAGTGGCTCACCAGGGAACAAGTTCAGCAGAGGTTTCCTCATCTCATGGAGGAGCTCAACGCAATGGGGACCATTGCTTCCTAAGGGGGGAGGAATGATCCAGGTGGATATTGGTGGCCACCTGCCAGGTCCACCTGGACCCCCACCATTGTCTTTCTCAGCATTTTCAGTTTCCTTAATTGTAGCACAGTTTACTATTTTTAGCAGTTTTTTCGGGTCCTGAACTTCCGGAGCCGTTTTGAGGCCCTAAACGGCGTTTTTTTGGAATTCTGGGGCGATCAAGCCCTATGTTGCCTCCCAAAGTGGTAGTACTCGGATAGATCTTTCTAACGAGCTATCGTACGCGTCAAACGGAGATCGTATGCCAAAGTTACGACCCCGGGAAATTGATGTACCAATTTACCCAAACGGGGCCCACAATTTGGCGTTTCATCTTCTAGGGTTAGGTTTCGGTATGTGAAGGGTTTTCCATTGTTTCTCAACAATAAATAGGCCTTCGAGCCTCATTGTAATAGAGTTCAGAACAGTTCAGAGGCATGTAGCCATCACATCTCTTCTCAGAGATAAGCTACCATCGCCCTAGCTAGTTTATTGCCATTTCTGTTTGTAAGCATATGTCAGTATTTTCCATTAATGAAATGAAGTATTATTTCCGCTGCATCTTTGTGTATATGGTTATCTCTGTAATTTGTTGCGTTCCTGCTTAAATCTGGATCATTAAGACTACCTCTCTTGGAAATGATCATACGTGAATGACTTAACACAATTGAATCCCAAAATGATATTAGTGCATATGAAATTTAGAAAATTTAATTAAATTTTCAAAAATATAACTTTATTTATAATTATATTAAATTTTAGTTTTTATAATAGTAATATATTATATTTCATTCATATATTTTTATTAGTGCATATGTTGAGTAACTAAATGATGTAATTTTTTAACAATTTTTTTTAGAATTGTATAAAACATGTTTTTGTGTAAGATTGTTTTTAAACTTTATAATGTTATTTTTATATTTTTTTAAAAATTATGGTAGTGATTACATTTTTGAAATTATAAAGTTTTATATTAGTGTGGGATCTTAACATAACTAGCATTTGCACCTTATGTTGCAAAGGAAACACGGTAAGGCATAGGGTGGTAAGGCATAGAGTGGGGAAGAATAGCGACATGTGAATGGACATTGTTGAAAGCAAGGGTGGATGATAATGTGTATTCTGAAAATGGATATTTTGTTATGGTCAACCTAATGCATTCATTAATTAGATGACAACCAAAAAGCTTTGACAAGACTTAAATTGCCTAAATGATTCCTCAATCAATGGAAATAACCGTTTCCCTCCTCTGATACTTAAAATACATCGTAGGAGACCAATTTTTCAAGTAACTTAATATAACTAGCAATTGCCCCAAAAGGTGCAAAGAGAGGCCGATAGAAATGTTAAATTGAAAGAATTGTATTTTGGTTCAAAATAATAAATATTATAATAATTCAATCATTCAAACTAAACCTAGTCAATAAATTCCCCAAAATAAAATAAATCCTTAGTCAAAATTATACAAATTATCATTCAAGCTAAACCTAGTCAATAAATTGCCCAAAATAAAATAAATCCTTAATCAAAATTATACAAATTACTATTCTTCGTTTCTCTCAATTATTTATATAATAAAATCCAATCAATCATTAAAAATTAGGCACATCAGGGCAGGCCAGTCCGCTTTGCCCACAATAAAACTCACTGGGCTTTCAGATCCATAGGTTGAGATTGAGCCCCCGCTTTGCCCACAATAAAACTCACTCGGCTTTCAAACCCATAGGTTGAGATTGCGCTCCAGCCTGTTGCTACTGGTTTCGCTGGTAATTCAAAGGTTTTCGAATAACATGATGTGTGGCTCAGGACGATGAATGGCATAGTGCACCCATCCACGAGACTGCTGAACTCCAATGGCTCGCCATTCATTCTGGACCAAAAAGAATATCAATTTGGTTAAAATTATTAATATGTTTATAATAATAAAAATAAAAAATAAAACAAACAAACAGATTATCGCATTAAAAATGACATTTGAAAACAAATTAGGTGCTGATTACCACATTGGGAAGTTGGCAAAACAGATGCATTTGCATTAAAAATAGCATTTGCGAACAAAAATGCGGTGCCTACTTCATTGAGAAGTCGGTTCTTGGGAAGCAATTTGGTAGTTTCTGGAGGGAGAACCACATGTTTGGAGATGACACAGAACGCTCAATCATCAAAATAATCCATTTGGGTGAAATAAAACCCTAATTACAGATATTCAACTCACCACCTAGACAGCGAGCAATCAAGCATACCCACACTCAAAGATAAAACTATAAATATCTCAAAGAAACTTTGATATGCATTATCTCAAAGAAACTTTGATATGCATCTGATTGTAACTGACCAAAAGCAGTTATCGAGCATTTATTTAATATATGTCCAAACTTCTAGGAAATGATTTGCAATGTAAGAACAATGTGGGCACATCGTCTCCTTCTCTGCATTTATTTAACTACCTGGCCTGCAAAGTAGACTGAATACCAGTACCTGGAGAAGAGATATTCCCATCAAGGTTAGGCAGAGGAATTTGCATAGAAGACAATTTACCACTAGAAGTGGAAACATCCTGCTCTGTTGCTTGATCCTCTGGGCTCTTCCGCTTTCGAGCATTTATTCTTATATTACATCATAATTGCAATAAAAAGGATCTTAGTCCACATTAATAAACTAAACAACTTTTCTGCAGCCAACACATGAATCTACAAGTCTAGACATTTGCAGAATTTGTTGCATGGGATGCTGTAAAATATACTGAATACCAGTACCTGGAGAAGAGATATTCCCATCAAGGTTAGGCAGAGGAATTTTCATTTGGTCTAAAATTCTTTCTCTGACTCGGAATTCGAACAAATGCACCGAGACTTAATAATATATTTTTTCTTGCTCATAAAATTGCAAGTCTGGCTGCATGAAAAAAATGAGGGTTATGTCAAAATGTAGTATCTTTTATTCCAGAATCAAGTTTTTCACTTTGTCTCCTTGCACATTATAGTGTGAGCCTTCCAGGTTAATCCTTGGGCACAGAACACACCTCCTTCAAAGATCCAAGATTAACATGCATTCTCACGAATCATTATAATCTTTACTCATGGTTTCTCATGCAAAGGTGGGAACTCTATTTGTTTTAAAATGGTTTAAACTCCACTTTTATTCATACGATGAGCAATATCATATTTTAGTCAAAGAAATATGTATTTTTCCTTGCCAAATATCTAGTGAGGGGTTACTTAATTTTGAAGTCAGTTTTTCATTCATTAAAATTTTAATTAAAATTAATAAGGGTTTGTTACATGATTTTTATTAGTAAAACCCTAAAATTGTGAATATCTAACCTAACCCTCATCCATGGGAGCCTTTGAGACTGCGTTTTCCTGGGAAAAAAACTATGTGACGCCATCGGTGTGCAAGGATTGGTCTTCTTTGCCATACGTGCCTTGGGCAATACACTCCTCCATGTCATTACAATGAGGTCCATATTACATAAACAATTAGTATACGTGGCCTCTGTCAAGGATGTATGTGCTCCCTGTCTCTGTGAAAAGGAGCAGAAGCTGCTTAGCAAATTCAATCATGCATTTTCATACTTTTAGTCACCTTTTTTCAAATGAATATTTTTTTTTCTTTTTCTTCGTTTGCGAACAATTAGCGTGAACAAACATTACTGCAATTTCAAACATTTTAATCTCTAAAAAAACGCATTGAGATATAATTTCTTTATCCAAGGCAAACATTTATGTCTCATGATTTTTATAGTGTGCATAACATACCCATTTATTTTGGCAATGTTTTTACTTTTTTTAAGATAGAAAATATTCAAAACATGTACCTGAGCAAAATTCTATTTCTTGCTTTGTCTCTGCAAAATTATATATATAAGTCAAACTCGATTCTTCCAGCCTCTGAGGCATTCTTTACATATCTAGATATTTGCACCTCTGGAAACTTTTAAGAGAGCTTCGAGTTATTTGTTTTTCATTGTTTGTGTTTGAATTAATTTTGTCAATCTTCCAATGCGACTCCCTTCAAGTAGGTCTAAAACAAAGGCTTGTCCAACAAAGAATGAAAAGCTCAAAATTGGATGCAGGGTCTACCCTGGGTTAAGGCCTATTCTACGACTAAGAATACCTGTTAATTCATGACAGGCATCACTAACACGGTTTGATAGTGTTGATAAACTCACTGGGCTTTCAGACCCATAGGTTGAGATTGAGCCCCAGCGTGTTGTTGCTAGTTTTGCTGGTAATTCAAAGGTCTTCTGAATAACATGATGTGTGGCTCAGGACGATGAATGGCATAGTGCACCCATCCATGAGACTGCTGAAATCCAATGGCTTGCCATTCATTCTGGACCAAAAGGAATACCAATTTGGTTAAAATTATTAATATGTTTATAATAATAAAAATAAAAAATAAAACAAACAAACAGATTATCACATTAAAAATGGCATTTGAAAACAAATTAGGTGCTGATTACCACATTGGGAAGTTGGCAAAATAGATGCATTTGCATTAAAAATATCATTTGAGAACAAAAATGTGGTGCTTACTTCATTGACAAATCGGTTCTTGGGAAGCAATTTGGTAGTTTCCGGAGGGAGAACCACATGTTTGGAGATGACACATAACTCCCAATCATCAAAATAATCCATTTGGGTGAAATAAAACCCTAATTACAGATATTCAACTCACCACCTAGACAACCAGCAATGAAGCATACCCACACTCAAAGATAAAACTATCAATATCTCAAAGAAACTTTGATATGCATTTTCTCAAAGAAACTTTGATATGCATCTGATTGTAACTGACCAAAAGAAGTTATCGGGCATTTATTTAATATATGTCCAAACATCCAGGAAATGATTTGCAATGTAAGAACAACGTGGAAACATCGTCTCCTTCTCTGCATTTATTTAATTACCTGGCATTCTAACTTTAAAGGGACCTACATAAATTCATGGAAAACCTTCAATCTAGACATCAATAGGTTGTCTTGGGTGGAGGGCCATGATGACAGAGAATTTCGAATACATCTTATAAGGATATTTTGAAGTTAACAGATATGATTGTGGGATTGGAATGGTCGTCGATCCTTCAGCTCGGAAAAATAAAATTTGTTAATAAATTCCATATATCATGGGCAATGATTCCTTAAATTTTATTAAGATATTTGACATTACATCCTTTTATATACTGACTGTGAGGTTCTTATTTTCACTAGACATAAATCAAGCAGGTCTAAAAACAAAGGCTTGTCCAACAAAGAATGAAAAGCTCAAAATTGGATGCAGGGTCTGCCCCCTGGCTTAAGGCCTATTCTACGACTAAGAATACATGTTAATTCATGATAGGCATCACTAACACGGTTTGATAGTGTTGATAAACACACTGGGCTTTCAGACCCATAGGTTGAGATTGAGCCCCAACGTATTGCTGTTGGTTTTGCTGGTAATTCACAGATCTTCTGAATAACATGATGTGTGGCTCAGGACGATGAATGGCATAGTGCACCCATCCACGAGACTGCTGAACTCCAATGGCTCGCCATTTGTTTTGGACCAAAAAGAATATCAATTTGGTTAAAATTATTAATATGTTTATAATAATAAAAATAAAAAATAAAACAAACAAACAGATTATCGCATTAAAAATGGCATTTGAAAACAAATTTGGTGCTGATTACCACATTGGGAAGTTGGAAAAACAGATGCATTTGCATTAAAAATGGCATTTGAAAACAAATTAGGTGCTGATTACCACATTGGGAAGTTGGCAAAACAGATGCATTTGCATTAAAAATAGCATTTGAGAACAAAAATGCGGTGCTTATTTCATTGAGAAGTCGGTTCTTGGGAAGCAATATGCATCTGATTGTAACTGACCAAAAGCATTTATCGGGAATTTATTTAATATATGTCCAAACTTCCAGGAAATGATTTGCAATGTAAGAAAAAAGTGGACACATCGTCTCCTTCTCTGCATTTATTTAATTACCTGGCATTCTAACTTTAAAGGGACCTACATAAATTCATGGAAAACCTTCAATCTAGACATCAATAGGTTGAATGAATAATTTTTTTTCCTTTTTCTTCGTTTGCGGACAATTAGTGTGAACAAACATTACTGCAATTTCAAACATTTTAATCTCTAAAAAGCGCATTGAGACATCATTTCTTTATCCAGGGCAAACATTTATGTCTCATGATTTTTATAGTGTGCATAACATACCCATTTATTTTGGCAATGTTTTTACTTTTTTTAAAATAGAAAAGATTCAAAACATGTACCTGAGCAAAATTTTATTTCTTGCTTTGTCTCTGCAAAATTATATATATAAGTAAAACTCGATTCTTCCAGCCTACGAGGCATTCTTTATATATCCAGATATTTGCACCTCTGGAAAATTTTAAGAGAGTTTTGAGTTATTTGTTTTTCATTGTTTGTGTTTGAATTAATTTTGTCGATCTTCCAATGCAACTCCCTTCAAGCAGGTCTAAAAACAAAGGTTTGTCCAACAAAGAATGAAAAGCTCAAAATTGGATGCAGGGTCTGCCCCTGGCTTAAGGCCTATTCTACGACTAAGAATACATGTTAATTCATGACAGGCATCACTAACACGGTTTGATAGTATTGATAAACTCACTGGGCTTTCAGACCCATAGGTTGAGATTGAGCCCCAGCCCGTTGTTGCTGGTTTTGCTGGTAATTCAAAGGTTTTCTGAATAACATGATGTGTGGCTCAGGACGATGAATGGCATAGTGCACCCATCCACGAGACTGCTGAACTCCAATGGCTCGCCATTCGTTCTGGACCAAAAAGAATATCAATTTGGTGAAAATTATTAATATGTTTATAATAATAAAAATAAAAAATAAAACAAACAAACAGATTATCTCATTAAAAATGGCATTTGAAAACAAATTAGGTGCTGATTACCACATTGGGAAGTTGGCAAAACAGATGCATTTGCATTAAAAATGGCATTTGAAAACAAATTAGGTGTTGATTACCACATTGGGAAGTTGGCAAAACAGATGCATTTGCATTAAAAATAGCATTTGAGAACAAAAATGCGGTGCTTAATTCATTGAGCAGTCGGTTCTTGGGAAGTAATTTGGCAGTTTCCGGAGGGAGAACCACATGTCTAGAGATGACACATAATGCCCAATCATCAAAATAATCCATTTGGGTGAAATAAAACCCTAATTACAGATATTCAACTCACCACCTAGACAGCTAGCAATCAAGCATACCCACACTCAAAGATAAAACTATAAATATCTCAAAGAAACTTTGATATGCATTATCTCAAAGAAACTTTGATATGCATCTAATTGTAACTGACCAAAAGTAGTTATCTGGCATTTATTTAATATATGTCCAAACTTCCAGGAAATGATTTGCAATGTAAGAACAACGTGGACACATCGTCTCATTCTCTGCATTTATTTAATTACCTGGCTCGCAAAGTAGACTGAATACTAGTACCTGGAGAAGAGATATTCCCATCAAGGTTAGGCAGAGGAATTTGCATAGAAGACAATTTACCACCAGAAGTGGAAACATCCTGCTCTGTTGGTTGATCCTCGGGGTTCTTCCGCTTTTGATCATTTGTTCCTGTATTACATCATAATTGCAATAAAATGGATCTTTAGTCCACATTAATAAACTAAACAACTTTTCTGTAGCCAACACATGAATCTACAGGTCTAGACATTTGCAGAATTTGTTGCATGGGACGCTGTAAAATATACTGAATACCAGAACCTGGAGAAGAGATATTCCCATCAAGGTTAGGCAGAGGAATTTGCATTTGGTCTGAAATTTTTTCTCTGGGTCAGAATTCGAACAAATGCACCGAGACTTAATAATATATTTTTTCTTGCTCATAAAATTGCAAGTCTAGCTGCATGAAAAAAAATGAGGGTTATGTCAAAATGTTTAAGTATCTTTTGTTCCAGAATCAAGTTTTTCACTTTGTCTCCTTGCACATTATAGTGTGAGCCTTCCAGGTTAATCCTTGGGCACATAACACCTAACACCTCCTTCAAAGATCCAAGATTAACATGCATTCTCACGAATCATTATAATCTTTACTCATGGTTTCTCATGCAAAGGTGGGAACTCTATTTGTTTTAAAATGGTTTAAACTCCACTTTTATTTATACGATGAGCACTATCATATTTTAGTCAAAGAAATATGTATTTTTCCTTGCCAAATATTTAGTGAGGGGTTACTTAATTTTGAAGTCAGTTTTTCTTTGATTACAATTTTAATTAAGATTAATGAGGGTTTGTTACATGATTTTTATTAGTAAAACCCTAAAATCGTGAATATCTAACCTAACCCTCATCCATGGGAGCCTTTGAGACTACGTTGTCCTGGGAAAAAAACAATGTGACGCCATCGGTGTGCAAGGATTGGTCTTCTTTGCCATACGTGCCTTGGGCAATACGCTCCTCCATGTCATTACAATGAGGTCCATATTACATAAACAATTAGTATACGTGGCCTCTATCAAGGATGTATGTGCTCCCTGTCTCTGTGAAAAGGAGCAGAAGCTTCTTAGCAAATTCAATCATGCATTTTCATACTTTCAGTCACCTTTTTTCGAATGAATATTTTTTTTTTCTTTTTCTTCGTTTGCGGACAATTAGTGTGAACAAACATTACTGCAATTTCAAACATTTTAATCTTTAAAAAATGCATTGAGATATCATTTCTTTATCTAGGGCAAACATTTATGTCTCATGATTTTTATAGTGTGCATAACATACCCAATTATTTTGGCAATGTTTTTACTTTTTTTTTAAGATAGAAAAGATTCAAAACATGTACCTGAGCAAAATTCTATTTCTTGCTCTGTCTCTGCAAAATTTTATATATAAGTCAAACTCGATTCTTCCAGCCTCGAGGCATTCTTTATATATCCAGATATTTGCACCTTTGGAAAATTTTAAGAGAGCTTTGAGTTATTTGTTTTCCATTGTTTGTGTTTGAATTAATTTTGTCGATATTCCAATGCAACTCCCTTCAAGCAGGTCTAAAAACAAAGGCTTGTCCAACAAAGAATGAAAAGCTCAAAATTGGACGCAGGGTCTGCCCCTCGCTTAAGGCTTATTCTACGACTAAGAATACATGTTAATTCATGACAGGCATCGCTAACACGGTTTGATAGTGTTGATAAACTCACTGGGCTTTCAGACCCATAGGTTGAGATTGAGCCCCAACGTGTTGCCGCTGGTTTTGCTGGTAATTCAAAGGTCTTCTGAATAACATGATGTGTGGCTCAGGACGATGAATGGCATAGTGCACCCATCCACGAGACTGCTGAACTCCAATGGCTCGCCATTCGTTCTCGACCAAAAAGAATATCAATTTGGTTAAAATTATTAATATGTTTATAATAATAAAAATAAAAAATAAAACAAACAAACAGATTATCGCATTAAAAATGGCATTTGAAAACAAATTAGGTGTTGATTACCACATTGGGAAGTTGGAAAAACAGATGCATTTGCATTAAAAATAGCATTTGAGAACAAAAATGCGGTGCTTACTTCATTGACAAGTCGGTTCTTGGGAAGCAATTTGGCAATTTCCGGAGGGAGAACCACATGTATGGAGATGACACATATCGCCCAATCATCAAAATAATCCATTTGGGTGAAATAAAACCCTAATTACATATATTCAACTCACCACCTAGACAGCTAGCAATCAAGCATACCCACACTCAAAGATAAAACTATAAATATCTCAAAGAAACTTTGATATGCATTATCTCAAAGAAACTTTGATATGCATCTGATTGTAGTTGACCAAAAGCAGTTATCGGGCATTTATTTAATATATGTCCAAACTTCCAGGAAATGATTTGCGATGTAAGAACAACGTGGACACATCGTCTCCTTCTCTACATTTATTTAATTACCTGACATTCTAACTTTAAAGGGACCTACATAAATTCATGGAAAAACTTCAATCTAGACATCAATAGGTTGTCTTGGGTGGAGGGCCATGATGACAGAGAATTTCTAATACATCTTATAAGGAGATTTTGAAGTTAACATATATATGATTGCGGGATTAGAACGGTCGTCGATCCTTAAGCTCGGCAAAAGCAAATTTCTTAATAAATTCCAGATATCATGGGCAACGATTCCTTCAATTTTATTAAGATATTTGACATTACATCCTTTTATATATATTACTGTGGGGTTCTTATTTTCACTTGACAAAAATCAAGTAGGTCTAAAAACAAAGGCTTGTCCAACAAAGAATGAAAAGCTCAAAATTGGATGCAAGGTTTGCCCCTGGCTTAAGGCCTATTCTACGACTAAGAATACATGTTAATTCATGACAGGCATCACTAACACGGTTTGATAGTGTTGATAAACTCACTAGGCTTTCAGACCCATAGGTTGAGATTGAGCCCCAGCCTGTTGCTGCTGGTTTTGCTGGTAATTCAAAGGTCTTCTGAATAACATGATGTGTGGCTCAGGACGATGAATGGCATAGTGCACCCATCCACGAGACCGCTGAACTCCAATGGCTCACAATTCGTTCTGGACCAAAAAGAATATCAATTTGGTTAAAATTATTAATATGTTTATAATAATAAAAATAAAAAATAAAACAAACAAACAGATTATCGCATTAAAAATGGCATTTGAAAACAAATTAGGTGCTTATTACCACATTGGGAAGTTGGCAAAACATGAGATGCATTTGCATTAAAAATGGCATTTGAAAACAAATTAGGTGCTGATTACCACATTGGGAAGTTGGCAAAACAAATGCATTTCCATTAAAAAGAGCATTTGAGAACAAAAATGTGGTGCTTACTTCATTGAGAAGTCGGTTCTTGGGAAGCAATTTGGCAATTTCCGGAGGGAGAACCACATGTCTGGAGATGACACATAAACCCAGAAGTAATCCCCGTAAAGCCTGATTAAATATATAAAATGAAGGAATCTGCATCACGTTTTAGCACAGGAAATGTAAAACAAATGTAACAGAGAACAGACTTACTCCAAACACTTAAGCGATAAAAGCAACACAAGATTTCAAGTATTTAAAGATAAAATGCATTAGATGTTTTTCATAAAATAAAACCCTAAAACCTACTGCTACAGACTGTAAAGGCCGAGAAGAATTAACCGCTAAATTGTTCTACCGTGATCAATTCAGAGCCTGAAATACAGAAATTTAAAAAGGCTTTTTGTAGATCCGAAAAATGTGGGTAAAGGGTTAGCTAATTCCAACTTGACGGATAACAGACAGGTCGAATTCCGCCTTGAGAACTTGAAATGCCCTGCAAACAGCGGTGGAAAGATCTGATAAAACCTTTGAATCGAAAATTAGTGAGCGAGAACCTGAGATTGGGCGAATGAGATGGCGCGTAAAAGGTCGAAATGACGAACTTAATGAGGAATAAACTAAGCAGCTCGTAAGGGCAGAAGGAATACAACAGGAGAATGATAGGAAAACTGCTTTTAATCGTTCGACTTCCAATTGAATTCAATACTGAGAACTCTGGTCCACTGCGATTTTTATTAAAATAATTTAACAAAAAATATTTTTATTTAAAATAATTATTCATAATAAATACATAATATAAAATGTATAGGATACTTTCCTCTAATAAATGGATGCATATGCAAAACAATATTTTTTTAAAATGACTATTCATAATGAATACATAGTATAAAGTGCATATGCCATTTCCCTCTCCTAAACGGGTGCATATGAAAAAGTTTGAGCCTAACTTTATTGTATTCACATTCAAATTTTAACATAAAATTATATATTTATAAATAAAAGGAACTTATATATTTAAACATAAATTTAACTTTTTTAATTAAAATATAATTTTTAATTATGTTGTATATTTAATAAAATAAAATAAAAATTTTAATTATAATTTTTATATTATTTATTTTTTAATGATTGAATTTTTTAGAATTTTGTATTTAAAATAAGCTATAAATTAAGGTATGTTATATTTATAAACAAAATGTTTTTTAGTATTTTTTAATCAATTTTAATTAATCAAAATTTAATAGAAATTTTTATAAATTTTAGTTTAAGTTATTTAATTTATACAATTTGAATGTCTAAGAGGGTTTTTTAGGTAATTTGTACAATTCCAATGTCCAAGAGGTTTTTTAAGGTGTTGAATCATTTATGTACTCAAAAATTTATTTTAAATAACAAAAAATCGCAATCTTGCTTGAGATTGTATCACCCTATTATGATGAAAGGATCATTTTGTCTATCAACTAGGCGATGCCCTAGACTAATATAACACTCAGCAATAAACTATTCAAAACCCTTAACCCAATAAATGTTTGTGCTTTTCCCAAAAAAATATATCTATTGTGTTTGATAAAAATCTCTAATTGAGTGTTCGTTTCACTTCTGTAGAACATATACTTTTTTGTCATATTTAGTATATTCATATATATTTGTGATGTTTATCTTGAGCATATTCATATGTATTTGAACAAATGTAATATTGTGTAAACATAGAATTTGATGAGAGGTTATATATATGTATATGTTAGTAGTTTTAGTTAGCAGATTTCCAGTGCAAGATAACAATATTTTTTTTACTATTATTGATAGAAACATTTTTGGTTTGGAAGTATGGTTCTAGAATTTTGGTTTCAACGTTCATATCAATATTTTTTTTACCACTTTCCGTAGAAGCATTTTTTTTGGAAATATGGTTCTAGAATTTTTTTTACCACTTTTGGTAGAAACATTTTTTTGTTTGGAAGTATGGTTCTAGAATTTTGGTTTCAACTTTGAAGTACTAAGTCTTAGGTTATTAGCAATATTTTATGGCTACTAAAAACACTTTATTCATTCATTTATGTCTTATTTGTTTCTTACTCTAATTTAAGGATACTTAAAATAAGCAAGAATATCTACAAAGTAGCCCTTGTTCAAATACAATAGTTAGTTCATACATGTCAAAATTCAATAATTGAACTAAGTGGCAGGGAAACGCTAGCTATGCAACCTTGTTTAGTAATAATAGATGAAGTTATTTAATAAGATAAATGTTTCCCATCCTTGAAAATGTACACCTTAAATGCTTTGAAAAACACATTCTTTTAATGAGTACATTTTTTTGAGAAATGTGAAGCAAATCCAAATTCCAAGTATTGCTTTCTCCAAGTGCTTAAAAAAATGTTGGTCATAGAAGTTCAAGCGTTGTAGTGAAAATTAATATAAATCTTATTGTTTGCTTTGTTGTCACAAAAAAATGGTATCCCATATATTTTATTTAGGGAGATTTACCTTAAGGATGTTGTTTTGGACTAAATTCTTGTTTTTTATTTGACCTATGTTATTTATATATAGTTATTTTTGTAATTTATATATAGTTATTTTTGTATGATTTAATATTTAATATGATTTATTTAGTTTAATAGTATAGACTTGAGTTGTTTTAGATTTTTTAGAAGTTTTTTTCTCGTCTAATTTCTTTAAAACCTGGTAGAAATTTATTGAAATCACAAGTTTGATGGGTAACCCTTGCACAATCCAAGTGCCCCAAGGGTTTCCAAGTGCCCCAAGGGTTTTTCAAGGTGCTGAATCCATATATAAAATAAAAAAACTAGTTTAAATAACAAAAATCAAGATTTGACCTCATTTTTTTCCACAAAACACCAAAAAATCTAATAAATTACACTAAAAATAATTCTATATAATTTTTATTAAACTAATTTAACAAAAACTATTTTTTATTTAAAATAATTATTCATAATAAATACATAATATAAAATGTATATGATACTTTCCTCTAATAAATGGAGGCATATGGAAAACAATATTTTTTTAAAATTACTATTCATAATGAATACATAGTATAAAGTGCATATGCCATTTCCCTCTCATAAACGGGTGCATATGAAAAAGTTTGAGCCTAACTTTATTGTATTCAAATTCAAATTTTAACATAAAATTATATATTTATAAATAAAAGAAAATTATATATTTAAACATCATTTTAATTTTTAATTAAAATTTAATTTTTAATTATTTGTATATTTAATAAAATAAAATAAAATAGAATTTTTAGTTTTTATATTTTTTGTTTTTTAAAGATTGATTTTTTTTACAATTTTGTATTTAAAATAAGGTATATTATAATTCATAAACAAAATGATTTTTTTTAGTTTTTTTTTGATCAATTTTAACTAACTAAAATTTAATAGAAATTTTCATAAATTTGAGTTTAAGTTGTTTAATGTATACAATTTGAGTGTTTAAGAGGATTTTTTTAGATAATTTGTACAATTCCAATGTCAAAGAGGTTTTTTAAGATGTTGAATCATTTATGTATTCAAAAATATTTTTTAAACAAGAAGAAATCACAATCTTACTTGAAATTGTGTCACCCTATTATGATGAAAAAATCATTTTATCTAGACTATTCCCTAAACTAATATAACATTCAACAATAAACTATTCAAAACTCATAACCCAATAAATGTTTGTTATTTTCCAAAAAAATATATCTATCTCTCCACAATAAACCCAATAAATATTACTGTACCGGAAAGCAAGAGTAAGATTGCAATAAACTATTGAGAAATCTTTAAACCTTTATATATATTATTTTTCTTTTCTAGCCAGCAAAAGGAAATCCGCTGGAAACCATTTCAACAAAATACATAAAACGACCGCAACTCATGATATCACTAACAAAATTTTATATCAAAATAAAGAAAATAATAATCATTGGACTCGACCACCTTAAAAAAACTAAATAATCTGGAAACCATTACGACAAAATACATAAAACTACCACAACTCATGATATCACTAACAAAGATTTATATCAAAATAAAGAAAATAATAATCATTGGACTCAACCACCTTAAAAAAACTAATTAATCCTTAATCCTTCTAAATCCCATTTCCACACATTTACCCTGTTCCTTATAAATTATTCGAAATATTAAAGCAGGTAAGTCAGATATTAATAACTTAATTATATAATTTCACATACATAATAAGCACCACATCCCGCTGGATAGATGGGATATTATCATTTACTTCTTGTAGTTTGACCGATTAGATATCATCAACTATTTGTCCATAGCTTGACTCTGAGGAGGCGCTGTGGAAATCCTTGCCTCGGATACTGATTGATTCTGCTTTTCCAGATTTCCCGCCCACCCTGCGTGTCCAGATCCAGATTTACAACATAAGAAACAATAAAACCAAGTCCCATGTACAGTTATCCCATGAACTATGGAAATAAATAGAAGATGACGTACCGAGAGAGGGATCAAAGCCTCTGATTTTGAGTTCTCTGTATTCCTGGCACAGAGCACAACACTCGCAAAAGAAATGAACAAGGCAGTCTCCACAAGGCTTCTCTTCCAAATTGAATTTGGAGCGGAGTATCTTTCTGTAAAAACACGAATAACAGCAGGCGCAGCCCGTTAACAAAACGTACAGAGTTCCACTAACACCGCAAGCTGCAATGGAAGAAGATAATATGAAAATATGGAGGAGAAGAAAAATAGCCCGACTGCCATTTGTTAGTGTTAATAAAATCATGAATGGGATGATAACACATTCTTCCCAATCTAAATGAAGATTCATCTTCAAAATAATATCAATTTAAATTAATAGCAGAAGAAATGAATTACTTACAGGAACCACTATCAACTATCTCGGCAATCTGCCCGAATGTTATGCAGGGACACCAACATGTGAGACAACCTACAATAATATCCAGTTAATAATGGAGGGTATATTATTAAATATATATATATTTTTAATAGAAGAAATTGTGTTTGGAGTAATTATTCGCATACATAATTTTGTTAGAGATGCAATCATATACTAAACTTTCCCACTTAGCTATTAAACCATATATACTAAATACTTACTATTCAATAAATCATAAAACAACTCTACAAAATTGAGTGTGGCCAGAAATGAAAATATACGTACAACTGCTACAATCATCACCGCAGCCACAGAGTCCAGCGGTCCATGCGGAGCGATACATTCTTCCCTTCTTTTTCTGAATTGAGTTGAGTTGCAGGGAAAAGTTACTCAACGCTAAACTACTCTTCTTCTGCCCCATATCGCTTATGCCTCAGGGTTTTTAAATAATGGCATTCCGTGTTCGAGACGAGTAATGGCATTCCGTGTTCGATACGAAATGAGCGTTAAAGTCCAACCATTTAGATTATTTTACGAATTATTTTAAAAAATTTATGGTTTAAACTATGTTTTCAAACTTAAAAATAAATTTAACATTTTTAAATTCATGAAACATTTAAATTTATAAATTTCATAATTCAGATTTATTATTCCAATTTTTCCCACAAAATCTACCAAAATATATAATTAAAAAACAAAAATAATAACAATAACTTAAATCTAAATATTTTTTAATAAAAATAATTAACATAAAAATAAAAATCGAAAAAAATAAATAAAATTAAAATTACAAAAATTTAACAAAGGCTTTATATGTGAAATTTCTACCTCACCTTAAAAGAAGCCTTATTGAGTGGCTCAAAGGAAACCATATAGCCAATGTACGACAAATATAATAATAACTCTTGAACATCTGGCCCAGGATATATTGGTTGACCCCATTAATGGGTCAATGGCCCACGATATGTTGGTTGATCCCGGGCCCAGACTTTCATCATAACAAGATCACATAATTACCTTAGTGGGGTAAGTCTCATGATAAGGCATGGAAATTTAATCTCCCTTTTTCTCTTTGATTTTTAGTTATTGATTTCAATTTTGTAAATTTTTATTGTAGTTACGTTCATACCATATAAATAATTATCTTCATATAACTATATATTCAAAGTAACTTCTATATATAATTTATTTTGAAAATATTGTATAAATAATAATATATCAACTTTCACCATCAACAATTTAATTAATTATAATACACTCTTCCATACCATTTATTAAATAAAATTACTATATTAAAAAATTGATAGTAAACCTATTCTTGACTTCTTACCTAATTTTGTACCATAAATAAAAAAAACCGAAACAATTTCACACCGTGTACTTCTTATGGATTTCAATTACGTGTACTCTATGTGAACCTACCACGATGTTTATGTTTGGTATATTGTCCCATCCCTCCGTAAATGAAAAAGAAATTAATGGCACTATAGCGTAGGTGGCATCAAACCGACCAAACCTGCTCCTTCTGGGAAGCATCGATTCCGATCAGTTTCCACAAAAAAGCAAACTCATCAAGTCTGTGACCTTGGAATACGATAGGTTTTTCTTAGGTTTAAATTGATTTAGGTTGGAGTCACTTTAAATCCAAAATTGATTCGTTTAATTATAGTATTGTTATCAGGATTGTAGTCACTAATGGAAATTCAAAATCGATTCGTTTAATTATGAGTGTAATTATAATTTATTTTATAAAATGGTTTTTATTTTTGATAATTGATTTCTATTTTCAATATGTTATTCTAAAATTTATATTCAAAATTTAATAAATAATTTTATACAGATTATTTATAAATAAAAAAAATAAAAATTGATTATAATAAAAAATTAATAATAATCATTATAATAAATATTAAATTGAGATAAATTTAAATAAAAGAGGGATATATTAATCCTAAGCTTAGTTTAAGTTAAAAATATTTATTACTATTTAAAAGTCACACTCAAAGGTGTGAAGGTGTTTTGCATGTCCAAAGGTGTGAAGGTGTTTTGTATGTTAAAGAATATAAGAGTTATTGATATTTTTGCGTGAGATTTTAAATTCAATTTGATAAAGTAAGTTGATTTATTAATTTAGATTTTATTTTTTTCTTTTATTTTTTCTTATTTATAAATTTTAAGTGCTTAACCCTTTTCTATAAACACAAGTGAATAGAAGAGATTCGACACTTAAACCTTCTCATATAGAAGATTTTATTTTCATGGCCATAACCAATTTACCTACTGGTAAAGCTTATCAATCTAGACTTTTAGTTAATTTGGATGATTTAAATTGATTTAAAATTAAGTGAAATTTATAAAAATGTTTTTCACCATGCATTTAATTAAAATTTGATTATTTTAACATTTTAATTGTGCATTAATTTTATTATATAATTTTTTTATGACATTTGATGTTTTGAAAAAACCAATAAAACTAATTTAGTTTTTGAAAAAAAAATCCCAATAAAATTAATTTAGTTTCACATTAAAAAAATTAAATTATTATAATAATTATTATTATTTAAAGTTAATTTTTTATTGATAAATATAAAAAAAACAATGCAATTTCAAAGCCAAAATTGAACTTTTCAAACTATATTGTTTACAAGCTATCTAGTTCTTGTGAACACTCCTACAAAACCTAAATTTATCATAGAAACAAGTTCCATATAAAACATACAAGCTCAAAGTTAAGATAAACATATAGGAATTTAAGAGGAAAGTGATGATTCCATTTGGCTACTTCCTTGATGTTGATGTGACAAATAGGGCCCACTTCAATACCGGTAAGGTTTCTCTCTATGTCAATTCACTGTAATTGGATTTGTTTAAGCAACATTATAGTTTTAAGTGTGACTTTTTAGAGTTTTTGGTTGATTTCTAGCCTGAATTAGATGGAAAATTTTGTAGTGAAATATTGATTTGTGTTTTTTATACTGGTTTATTAACTATATATATAAATTCAACACCCTGAAAAATTATTAAGACACTTCGATTATGCAAAATTCACAAAGTCAAACTTTTAATTTCAATAAATCTCTATTAAATTTTTTTATTCACCAATACTTTTTTTGAAAAAATCAAACTTAAAAACAAGTCAATAATTTTATCCATCGCAATATAGCATTCTGGAAAAACCTTTTCAAAAAACATTTCAAGTTTCCACCCCCAACCACCCCCAACTACCTCTTACATGCTACCTCTTAATATCGCGTGCCACCCCCAACCACCCCCAACGACCTCTTACATGCTATCGTGTCATGCCAATTGTAGAAAGAATAAAGGTGAATGATCGAGACACCAGTCTACTAACGGTATGAGGAACTGTAGCTATGAAATTTCCGACGCCAACCTAAAAGCCTATCTCTTCTTTCACATAGTGTACTTCTTCTGGATTTCAATTACGTGTACTCTATGTGAACCTACCACGATGTTTATGTTTGGTATATTGTCCCATCCCTTCCGTAAATGAAAAAGAAATTAATGGCACTATAGCGTAGGTGGCATCAAACCGACCAAACCTGCTCCTTCTCGGAAGCATCGATTCCGATCAGTTTCCACCAAAAAGCAAACTCATCAAGTCTGTGACCTTGGAATACGATCAATATAAAATGGAAATGAGGTTTTTCTTAGGTTTAAGTTGATTTAGGTTGGAGTCACTTTAAATCCAAAATTGATTCGTTTAATTATAGTATTGTTATCAGGATTGTAGTCACTAATGGAAATTCAAAATCGATTCGTTTAATTATGAGTGTAACTAGCATTTGCACCACATGTTGCAAAAGAAACGCCGTAAGGCAATGATATGAAAAACAATAGCATAGAAGAGAGAAGTCAAAAGTTTATGCAAATGACATAAGAAACAACAGCATAGAAGAAAGAAGTCAAAATTTTATGCAATTTTGTTTCTTTACCAGTGTTTATTTTTTATCATCAACAAATGGCCAATTCGAGGCAATGCTAATCAACATTTTTGACAAAGAAAAATCAATAAAAGTCAAAAACAATTATGGTTCTAGAATTGAATCTCAACACAGAGGTGTGCCTTACTGTCTAGCATGTATGAGTGGATGTCACAATGAGACTTTTCAGAACATTATATACCTTAGTGTCAGACAAGGGATGAACAAAGAGGAATCCCAGATAAAATGGAGACTTCTGGCTTATTTTAAGTTTGATACATTATAAGTGCTACATGCTTTTTCCAACCCTACCGTTGCTTCTGATCCTAAAAGAATTCCACAATGTTCTGATTTTTATTGAGAGCTGAGAAAGTGTTAAAACATGTGTACAAACTCATAATGTTAAAGAGGAGTATACTATAAATATAAGATTTATCCCACGTGTCTATCTAGTCCTGTCAGCAAATCTAAAATAATTGATCTTACCATTGGTTTAGGAGCCTATAATACAATTGGATGGATATAAACTCAATTACATCTTAGAAATCATGGGAAGACAATCATATGGATGGAAATGATAAACATACATAAAGTTGAAAAAAGTGAATGCATCATTGCTTGTGTGCAGCATAAGGACACCCACAGGGAGATATATTTTGAATAACATCACTCCTTGGAAAAATCAAAGAGAGTGTATGCAAATTGTCACACAGAATAAGCCATCACGTTGTCGAGAATAACATGCTGTTAAAAATTAAGTACCTTATTCTTCAAATGATCAAAGTATTATCCAAACTTATATTGTTCTAGAATCTATTAGTTCCAACGATGTTTAAATTATTCTTCATTGTGGTTGTCTTTTTATTTCTGGTGTTAATAATAGTTTGTATCTTATACCAGGAAGGTCAGACTTTTATAACTTTCTAGGTCCGGTTTTTATTTCAAGCCTTTTAAAAGTCTTTTGGTTAGTTTAAAAAGTATGCTGTAATGTTGTCGTAGAGTCCTCTATAACCAGAAAGCTGACCGATAGACTGGTTTTTGCTTCTGTTCACCAAATCGCTCTGCACTTACAGTCAGCCTGTATAAGAAGTTGCATGTTTTTTTTTATATTAAGAACATATTGAGAACTTGAATGATATCTACTTAAAACTTGAGAGTCAATATTATGTTGGTGGTTCAATAAATCCCTGTAATTTTCATTCAACCAATTTTCGTGATTTAAAAAAAAAAAACAACAAATACAGACACCCAAACCTTTAGAGTTCATAACATTTTTCCAAAAGTTTTATCCCATGCTTCAAACATAACTGCGGGAGGATTCGCCCAATCACAAAACAGTGCTGCGTTGAAACTTTCCCAGTAACAAAACAACTTTCCTCTGCACCAGGTACAAAATTATTCTGCCATTTTGGTCATCAATGTCGATCAAAATAGTGCAGCAAAAATTGCAGACAAGTACAAATAACATTTTCCTCCAATGAAAAGCAAGTGGCTCCTTCATAGCAGATTGAAATTGCAATACTCCAAAGACAGATGAAACAGTGATAGAAGGAAACAATGTGGCTCATGGATTTTTGGGTTGCAACTGTCTGAGAATTTTTAGTCCCATTGCTTCCCGTTGAATTCTTCATCATCATCAGGGAACAACAACAATGTAGAAGAAAATCACGCATTAGAAGATTGCATAGTAACCAACCTTTGTTTTTGAATTTATTGATTGTATCTGGCAGCCATTCGTCTCCCTGTATAAAGTTTCCAACAGTATACATTCCTACATTTGTCTCAGGTATCGGATTAGACCATGGCGTTCTTCCAGAAACCTTAGCCCCCGGCCCATAATTCTGGTATTCCCCATAGTAAAGCGTGTTAAGAGCAAAGTCCTCTATCCACGGCATCCATCCCTCAGGGCTAATGGCCTCTCCCAAATATGAATTTATGCAGATTGCTCTAGAGTACATCTTCCATGGCTGACCCAAATAGCCTTTGTAAGTTTTTGGGTTGGCATAGTAAGCCCTCATATATTCTTCAGTTCCATTGATAGTGCAGTTATGGAAAACAAATCCTGTGGGCTCGGCTGGATCTGTTCGACCCTGTGCAGTGACAGGATCTGATGATCCTTTGTCTGAGTTTATTTGACGAGGACGCAACAGAATGAGACAGTTTTCAAAGATGGCTGCCGAGTCTCCAAATATGAAGTCAACAGTGCCTTCTATTCTGCAGTTTCTATAGAACTGACGAAGAATATGAGTGTACAATGTATCCTGGTGGCCAAGAAAGGCACAGTTGTAGAAGGCAGAGTGATCACTATCTACTCTTAGGGCTACCGCTTGTTGACTACCTGGCCTACTGCATTTTCGAATGTTATATCCCGTGCTAAGAAGCCATCAGCATTTACAGCTGCAATTGTGAAAACAAATAAATTAGCAATCCTCAACATCTAAAACAAGATTTAGTGGGATCGAGGAATATGGATTGATTGAATTTTCCTTTGATAAGAGTTCAAAACCAAAGAACGATGGTAATTGTAAGTATTAAATTCCGTCTTTGTTTAGAAATAGCATACACATATTTATCTAGTTATCAGAATAAACAAAGGATCCGATTTTAGCATATGCCCATTGAAATTTCTCAAACTTACAAACCCCAATGCATGTTGAAAGACATTACACCTATCATATGAAAGGGTTCCAAATATCTTATTCTTAAAATGTAAAACGATAATTAATTTTTTTGCTGCTTTAATAGGATGAAAGAAGTGCAGAATCTGCAAAAATAAATGTTATTGCTCTCTTCTTTTCAGCAACCTACAATATGAAGAAAAGCATTATTGCTTCCCTTGCAAATGACGGATTGCATTCCAAGCACTACTGGATTTTGATTGTTTCCTTCTCCTCTCATTTGTATTTTGTTGATGCTTTCTAGATCAGCATTCCTTTGCAAGGGAATTAATCTGGGTTGAACTCAAGTAGAAAATTTCTCTCTCATTAATTGGATGGTCATTTTCACAATTGATTGTCTCCAAAGAAGTCTTGTCAGCCAAATCTCTACCTTTCCTCAGGCTTTTAAGTTTAACCAGCATGCAGGCCCTCAGTGTTGTGGTTTGGCATTTTTATCCAGTAGTTCTTAGCAACATGGCAGAAAGGTCACACTTTATGTCCATGCAGAAGGAATTGGAAGCAATGGTAGTGGATTCCTTGGCCACAGAATTGAACAAGCGTTTAAAGCCCTTTGGGTTCTGCAAGAAGACCCATAAAAATCTGCAAATGTATCAAAGAGAATTGCTTCCTAGATCATACTTGTACAATAAGTGATCATAGTAGAAGGTCATTTGATTGTGAAACCGTTGTGGGATTCAATCCAAGTGACCTGAATTTACTGTAGATAGACGTCCTCTTTGATATCCATGTTTATCTCCATTCAGGGGCTAGGATGTCACTAGGGCATCTAGAGAATAGCTAAAAGGAGGGAGGCACTCTTTGAAGAACTGAAGACGCCTTTAAAAAAACAGCACATTCGGTAGACAAAGGGGCCTGTGGAGGCAATCTAAAAAAGGCAAAGGGCCAGATAGGAGTTTCCCGTGAAGAAAGAAGACAAGTCCAAAAATGCTCTCAAGGAAAAAGGGATGAATGCCAAACTGTTTGTACAATGGGTTATGGAACTGTTTGTTTATGCTAAATCATACACTGTAGCATGAGGAATTGGACTGTCTCAACCTGTGCGCAGTCAGGTGGTAACGAGGTAGGCCCCAAGATTTCAACACCATATAGTACTATAGGTCTGTTAATTGTGTCAAAAAATGCATCTCAGAAGAGATGTTCTGAAAATGCATATGGAAGTATTGTCGGTCAAGCATGGAGAGAGACCTATAACCCTTTCTAAGTTTGGGTTGAAAGACATGCCTTAAGCTAAACCTAAGGGCTATGGATCAGATCCCATAGATGTATAAGCAATGGTAATCTCCACCTCGCTTCCTTTGAAGAAGAAGTGGAAGTTTGTTAGGGTGCTCTTGGATATTTAAATCACAGCCTCAGTTTCACTAAGGTTCACCACCATCATTCTATGACCATCACATTGGCAGGGGCATCAAGCTATCTCTGAATGTCCCTAGGGGAGGAGGCTAAAAGGATCAGATCCTCTGCAAATAAGAATAAGGTAAACAAAACATGGTGTAAAACGTAAACATCTCCCTTGTGGAAGTACTCGCTCGGTTATGCTCTAACCCATTAATGTATATCCCATGGAATTTCATGAAAGCAACTATGAGACACTCAAAGATGCCAATTTCACGTAGTCTCCAGAACGATAATTCCCTTGGAACAGAGTCCAAAAGCCTTCTGAAAATCCACAAAGCAACAGGACTTTAGATGAGGGACGTCAGCTTCCTTGATAATAGCACACAGGCTAAAAATGTGGTCACTAGTTTCATAATCTCTTCTAAGACTTGGTTGCCCCATAGCTTTGAATTTGTTCCTCTCTATATGTTGAGAAAGCCACACGTTCACGCCCATAACATAGAGTTCGACAAAGGCACGCCCAATCATAATATTCCTGTAATTATTTCTATCAGAAATATCCTTCAATTGGAAGATGGGGTGGATGATATTTTGAGACCATGAAGAGGGAAAGCCAATGCAAATTCAACTTGCAGACCTTACTCATCTACTTCTTTGCTAGTGCTCAAGATCCTAACAACTCTTTTAATGTCTCTTGGGGTGAATTAGTGACAAAAGGTGAGAGAGGAGAGAATATGGACTAAGGTTGACCCGAAAAATCACAGAGGGATGTGGTCCGCAAGAACCATGTGTAATGATCAAAACATGTTGGAAGAGCAGATTTTCCAATTTCAATTCAAGGCATCTCAAATCTGCCAGGAACCACACCATGATCAAACACAATAACAAAACCAAACTCAGGCAAAGAAATAAATTCCAACTTAATATGAAGAGGAAGAGGAACAATGATGAGCATTACCAACAGTTGCAGAGCCATATGTACTTGGAACACCAGGCAGGGATGACACACGCATAGACCCCGTGATCACAGTCTTCCCCATGCCATCACCCACAAACATAAGATTAGTTTTACTGGGAGGAACCCTAACAATCTCCTTATACACCCCAGCCTTTATATGTATCACGAATCTCCGCTCAGATTTATCCGGTGCACTGTTCACCGCCTGTTGAATACTCATAGAGGATTCATCCTTGGACACAATCACATCGGGAACCAATTTATCAACCTCTAATACATCCCAAATTTGATTATAATGATGGTAATAATCTGCAGTACTAGAGGAATTGGATGATCTCTCTGTTTTTGGAGGCCTCCATAGGACCATATTCTGTCCGTATGTATCCAGAGCATCTACCATGCTAAGGGCATTGCTGGTCAAGCTCATGACTGTAAGAACAGGTTACGTTACACAGCGGTTAAGTTTTTGAGATTTTTTTTGGCATCTCTTTTCCTAAAAAGATAACTAGGTATATGAAGATTTGATTTTTTTGTTCCTCAAGAGGCATCTATAAACTAAACTAGACTATATGTTAAACTAAACTAGACTATATGTTAAACTAGACTAGAGGTATTTGAATTGAATTTTTAAAACAAAATTTTGAATCTATAAATAGGAAAGGTTATTTCTTTCACGTTTAAAATAGTAGCACATGATATTAGTCGAATGAAAATACGAAGTTTTCATGCTTTCTTCATACATCAGTATAATTTGTATAAATTCATGATTACGTTTCTGTGTTACATGAAAGCTCAATCTATTTTGAATTTGGAATCATGAGACAAGCCGACGCTTCGCTAATACCGACTTCAATGGACATGCACAAACTGTGAAAGATGAAGAAAGCTATAACTTCCCAAGTGGGTGTTCTCGTCTTTGTGATGCAGCAGAAAAGGAGTTTATGGATCAATCCAGAAACCAAAAAAACTTAACAACACTGCAACTGCTGGTGCCCAAATAGAAGGCTTCTCTACAACTTTTGTTTGCCCTTTTCCTCCATTTCTCTTCTCTAATTGCAGGGTTGTGACCGAGCTGAACAGGGTACTCAATGTACACCGTGTTAAGAGGAGCCATTCTTTATTTATTTGTGGGATCGAACATATGACCTTCCCGCGATAAATGCCTTTGACCAATCACCGTCTGTGAATGAAACATGATTAAGGGTTTCCAATTCAATGGGCTGCCT
Organism: Pinus tabuliformis; assembly: GCA_031772625.1. Lineage (NCBI taxonomy): Eukaryota > Viridiplantae > Streptophyta > Pinopsida > Pinales > Pinaceae > Pinus > Pinus tabuliformis. The sequence goes on from CM062815.1 coordinate 132,624,397, forward strand.
ACCAGTAAGAAGCGTAATAAGCTCCAGTAGAACCACACCAGGTGTTGAATCTAAGAATTCTCTCCACTATATCAACCGCATCGTCTTCGGCCCCAGGTAAGAGTGCCATCAAAGGAGTTTGAGGGGGATAGTTGTCTAAATGCGTTCTGAAATGAAATAATGGCAGTCACTCTCACACTCAATAAAATCCAACGTATCCTAGGAATTACCGTCAAAATCTTGTGTAGCTGCTTCAACTCAGTCCCGAGGTGATCAGCAGACAACACAGTAGCAAGAATTATAAACACAAACCTTTCAACAGTAGACCTGTAACCCATTTTTCCTGCAATAAACAATAGACCTGTAACCCATTTCTCCTGCAATTGATCAATAAATGGCTACAAAAATCTCAAAATTTAAGACAACTTCCAACAATTAGCATCATTAAATTCGTTATTTTCATTGTGAAAACTATCATAACTTTTTGAATTCAAACTGTGATTCCATGTTGTTGCTATGGAGCTTAGCTAGGACTCCCACGAGAGGAGCATTGATACACATCGTGGGCTTGTACATAATTTACGTAGTCACATACAATAATACTCACCAAACGACCCATATAGAAACACTGTATTTCCTTGTAAACATATCAATAGCATTATCGTTGAATTTCCTTACTAAAGATGCTAAATGCTGATAATGCACTCCAAGATTTTTGGAAAAAATCTCCGGTTTATCTTTATAAACACATTAAAATCACTATTGTTGAATTTCTTAATTTGGAATCTGAATTTGCTGACATTTATTTATTGGAGATGTGGATATAACCAATCTCAAAGCTTTTGTAACAATCTCCCACTCATCACTCACTGCGATATATATTCACAGTTTTCAGAACTTGCACACTAAAAAAACACTCTCAATTAACCCTACTGAACAAAGAAATTCTCCAGTATTGAGAGAATATCCTCTGTTGTAGCTGCCCAGAATTATGAAAGTATGTATGTAGAATGATTATGGCAAGAGAAAGTGCTCTACAATCTGTGTGGTAGAGATTTGCAGATCCTTGCAGAGGCAAAATCTATGGTAAGTTATTCAAAGAAAAACTGGCATGGCTTTTGGCATTAAAGAATAATACTTACTTGGACTGGTGAGTACCACAAGTCCAGTTGTCGAAGTAGCAATTCCAGTAATTACGTCTATAGTGTTGGAACTACAAATTCATTGCAACAACTGCATGTGATACTGGAGTATTGGGGTAATAGAATGGATTTCCATTCTGCAGCGCTGAGCAGTCTACTCCAAACTGGGAACATGCATAGTTGATATTCACCATCAAGTCACTCTCATAAGATAAAGGTTTAGCTATACACCATAGCCTTTGCCCTCCCGCAACCACAACAACAATTCATAGAGTTTTACTCTTCAAAAAACCTTACACAGACAGACTGCCATGATAAGGATTTGAACCTGTGATTTGAATATCCTAGCATGCCTTGCTCCTGCAGGAAAAAGTGCATAGTAATACAATTGAGTTAATGGTCGGAAAGCCTTGCAGGAACATACCCACCCTATCCTCTGGCTTTCAACCTAGTGACATAGCCCAGGACTATAGAACACTTAAAAATCTGCTTACACCCCAGGGGCAGAGCACCCTGATTCTCGAGGGATACATCAAAAGCAAGCAATTAAGAACAGAAGAATACAAGCCCACTTAACTGCAGCAAACAAGGGGAAGGATGTGAAAAGCCAGAACAGAAAGACGGCTTGCAGAGTAAGCTTGTAAGAAATGCGTGCCATTGTAGAAATACAAGCAACTTTTGACTGGGCTACTCTCTGATATTTGATGGCCGAAGCAGAAGGATTTACCGGATCTAGTCAGGAAACAACATTTCTAAAACATTTAGGAATAAATGGTAATACCAAAATGAGAAAATATTGTTATTACATTTTGGATTTGTCCATCTGTGAGAGCAGAATCTCCTCTCCACCTTATCCTCTTGCTACTGCTGGACAGTACGTTGAGCCTCCAGAAACTGCTGGACAGTACGTTGAGCCTCCAGAAACCGAATAGATTTATGCAAAGCAACTTTGTAGTCAAACTCACCCAACACAAACTGATGATCAACAGACAGCATAGTAGCAAGAATTATACACACAAACCTTTTAACAGTAGGCCTGTAACCCATTTCTGCTGCAATTGATGAATAAATGGTTACAAAAATCTCAAAATTTGAGACAATTACTACTATTCAAAGTCACTTAATATTATTATTGCTATATAAATATCTAAACTCATTTTATAATACTTTAAAGATAACAATCTTCAGATATTATAATCCCTAAATCCTTTCTTCCCATTCTTAATTCAATTAATGATGACTTTTGCAGTTGGCAAATAATTTTTTTTAATTTCCCAATACAATTAATGATATGACGAATTGAAACTGAAAAAATTCTCAATAAAAGCAATGACGAGTGGACAGTAGTCCCAAATCATCAAACGCATCTTCAAAATCCCAATATTCATATACACCTACATGCCACTCATGAGCACAAAGAAAATTACAGCAATCTCATAAATCATAATTCTGGCAATGAAAGAAGCTCTTTGCCTTCGATGATAAGGATGTTGGTTGTTTGGGGTTCTTTGGATGAGTGGGAGAGTTTAGTTTAAAATATCTCATTCAGAGAAATGTAATTGCAATGTGTTCGGTAGTGGCTCAAATCATTTTACTGGTTAAATCATATACATATTACAATGGCAGGACGAGGGTAATTATTATTCAATTCCTAAATCCTTTCTTCATATTACAATGGCAGGACGAGGGTAATTATTATTCAATCCCAAAATCCTTTCTTCTCATTCTTAATTCAATTAATGATGAATTAAGTTTTGCAATTGGGAATTAATTTTTTTAAATTTCTCAATACAACCAATGATGTGATGAATTGAAACTGAAAAAATTCTCAATAAAAACAATGACAAGTGTACAGTATTGCCAAATCATCAAATGCATCTTCAAAATCCCAATCAATAATCATATACAACTACATGCATATCGATATCCGAAAATATGATGAAATCAAAACACAAGACTTTTGAAAAGAAAAAGAAAAAAAACTAAAAAATTCCAAAAATACTTAGACGGTGTAGTCATTTGATTCCACCCCTTCCATAATTATCGCTTATCTAGGATTGCTCTGTAATCCTTTCCCCCCAGTTCACAATGATCCGTGAAGGTCTTGGTTAGGTTTGGCCTACCTTAATCTATTTTGCTGGAGAAAATCTATCTACAAATATCAAGAAATACCTATATCTATCCCATCCATATAAAAGAAATATCTATCCCATCCATCCATCCATATACAATTAAGATACACTACCATCAGCCCGAAGGGAGGGATCTCCTCATTTCCGCAATGCAATCCCGGTTTTCCATCCTCGTCAAGCAAGGACAGCTTCACCGCCAAGGACAGTCTCGAATAAGAAAATTAACCTAAAAATTTGTCCAGGAAAACATCCAAATTCTTCAATTCAGGCTTGCATGCATATCGATATCCAAAAATATGATGAAATCGAAACACAAGACTTTTGAAAAGAAAAAGAAAAAAACCTAAAAAATTCCAGAAATACATCGTCTAACAACTGCAACATCTCCTTCAGGCTACGCCTATATCTATCCCATCCATATAAAAGAAATATCTATCCCATCCATCCATCCATATACAATTAAGATAGACTACCATCAACCAGAAGGGAGGGATCTCCTCATTTCCGCAATGCAATCCCGGTTTTCCATCGTCGCCAAGCAAGGACAGCTTCACCGCCAAGGACAGTGTCGAATAATAAAATTAACCTGAAAATTCGCCCAGGAAAAGATCCAAATTCTTCAATTCAGGCCTGCATGCATATCGATATCCAAAAATATGATGAAATCGAAACACAAGACCTTTGAAAAAGAAAAAGAAAAAACCTAAAAAATTCCAGAAATACTTTGTCTAACAACTGCACCATCTCCTTCAGGCTGCGAATTGGAAACTAACAAAAGAAACGACGAAACGACAGGCAAACGATTAAAAAAATGGGATCTTTTTGAAGTGAGACCTGTGGTCAGGGAAACTCTTTTTTTGCTTCGAAGGTGTATGTGACAGAAGTTTCCTTACCTGCCAAGACCAACCGATAAACACCAGGCCCTAAATATTAACAAATCCAGAAAACTAAAGGAACAAAAACCCTGTAATAAAATTAACCTGAAAATTCACCCAGGAAAAGATCCAAATTCTTCAATTCAGGCCTGCATGCATATCGATATCCAAAAATATGATGAAATCGAAACACAAGACCTTTGAAAAGAAAAAGAAAAAACCTAAAAAATTCCAGAAATACTTTGTCTAACAACTGCACCATCTCCTTCTGGCTGCGAATTGGAAACTAACAAAAGAAACGACGAAACTACAGGCAAACGATTAAAAAAATGGGATCTTTTTGAAGTGAGACCTGTGGTCAGGGAAACTCTTTTTTTTTGCTTCGAAGGTGTATGTGACAGAAGTTTCCTTACCTGCCAAGACCAACCGATAAACACCAGGCCCTAAATATTAACAAATCCAGAAAACTAAAGGAACAAAAACCCTGTAATATGTATGATGAATACCTAGAGGATCAACCTTGAAGGTGTAAGCATCAGAAGTTTCTAGTGGCATTGAATGTTGGTTATTAATGTTGACTCCTTCCTTGCACGATGCCGCATGTCCCCTGAAATGGAAAATTCTCAGATTCCAAAGGATCACGAAAATCCATTGAGAAGGGATCAAGAACACTGGATCTTCTGCGGACGAAATGACTGAAAGAATGTCGATCTTGAATGTGAGACCTCCTTCACAGACCTGGAGAGATGAATTTGCTGAAGTTTTTGGACGGACAGGAGAGCATTTATACAAATACCAGGAAATGGGTAGAATCTTCAAGAAAGGAAGCGGAGAAACTTAACAGGAGTTTTCTTCTGCAAAATCGACGGATTTCAGGGGGCAGGCCTGCCTCCCCTGATTCAACCACTCCGTCAAAGCGTTATCTGTCCTGGGGATCTCCATCTCTGTCCCTTCCCCAGCTCAGCAGCAATGCTTGTCTCCCCCGATGCAGCTAACGAATCTTCCAGTGGAGTTACGCAGAGGAAAAATACGAAGACCGCCAAGAACAGCGAGCCTGAAACCAAATCCAGAGCGAGGGCAAGTGTTGATCTGCGAGGGCAAGCGTTTGATTTGAGGTACAAACCCTGCTGTCCGGATGAAACTATTAGATGAAACGCCCAAACCGTTTGGGCAACCCCGATCAACGGCTGAAATTGTTGCAATCGTCTAACATATAATCCTGTGGCTTACAAGTTGACAGGTAGGCAGATAGGGGAGTTGATCTCAGAGGGAAACGCCTTACGGCGTAATTATAATTTATTTTCTAAAATGGTTTTTATTTTTGATAATTGATTTCTATTTTCAATATGTTATTCTAAAATTTATATTCAAAATTTAATAAATAATTTTATACAGATTATTTATAAATAAAAAAATAAAAATAGATTATAATAAAAAATTTGTAATAATCATTATAATAAATATTAAATTGAGATAAATTTAAATAAAAGAGAGATATATTAATCATAAGCTTAGTTTAAGCTAAAAATATTTATTACTATTTAAAAGTCACACTCAAAGGTGTGAAGGTGTTTTGCATGTCCAAAGGTGTGAAAGTGTTTTGTAGGTTAAAGAATATAAGAGTTATTGACATTTTTGCGTGAGATTTTAAATTCAATTTGATAGAGTAAGTTGACTTATTAATTTAGTTTTTTTTTTCTTTTATTTTTTCTTATTTATAAATTTTAAGTGCTTAAGCTTTTTCTATAAACACAAGTGAATAGAAGAGATTCGAAACTTAAACCTTCTCATATAGAAGATTTTATTTTCATGGCCATAACCAATTGACCTACTGGTAAAGCTTATCAATCTAGACTTTTAGTTAATTTGGATGATTTGAATTGATTTAAAATTAAGTGAAATTTATAAAAATGTTTTTCACCACGCATGAAATTAAAATTTGATTATTTTAACATTTTAATTGTGCATTAATTTTATTACATAATTTTTTTTATGACATTTCATGTTTTGAAAAAAACCAATAAAACTAATTTAGTTTTTGAAAAAAAATCCCAATAAAATTAATTTAGTTTCACATTAAAAAAATTAAATTATTATTATTATTATTATTATTATTTAAAGTTTATTTTTTATTGATAAGTATAAAAAAAACAATGCAATTTCAAAGCCAAAATTGAACTTTTCAAACTATATTGTTTACAAGCTATCTAGTTCTTGTGAACACTCCTACAAAACCTAAATTTATCATAGAAACAAGTTCCATATAAAACATACAAGCTCAAAGTTAAGATAAACATATAGGAATTTAAGAGGAGAGTGATGATTCCATTTGGCTACTTCCTTGATGTTGATGTGACAAATAGGGCCCACTTCAATCCGGGTAAGGTTTCTCTCTATGTCAACTAACTGTAATTGGATTTGTTTAAGCAACATTATAGTTTTAAGTGTGACTTTTTAGAGTTTTTGGTTGATTTCTAGCCTGAATTAGATGGAAAAATTTGTAGTGAAATATTGGTTTCTGTTGTTTATACTGGTTTATTAACTACATATATAAATTCAACATCGTGAAAAACTATTAAGACACTTCGATTGTGCAGAGTTTAACCTTCACAAGATCAAACTTTTAATTTCAATAAATCTCTATCAAATTATAAAAAATTAGATCGAAAAATTCACCAATTATTTTTTTTCAAAAAATCACACTTAAAAACAAGTCAATAATTTTATCCATCGCAATATAGCACAAAACTAATATCGCGTGCCACCCCAACCACCTCTTACATGCTATCGTGTCATGCCAATTGTAGGAAAGAATAAAGGTGAATGATCGAGAGACCAGTCTACTAACGGTATGAGGAACTGTAGCTATGAAATTTCCAAGCCAACCTAAAAGCCTATCTCTTCTTTACCCAGGCCATTGCTTCGTGCGTTAAACAACAAAGATAATGGAAAGCAGAATATAAATTGGCAACTAGGATGTCTTCAAAAAAGGTTCACTGCCAAGAAAATTTATCACATGGAGGCCAAAATATCGGGAATAGAGCTGAGTGAATGAAAATAGCAAAGTTTGGAGAACGACACGTGATTGACACCTTCCAATAAAATAGGGTGGGTAATAAAAATAATATAGGATGGATAGTAAAAATACGAGTGATTCAAAACAGTTGAATGAGATTGACACCTTCCAGTAAAATAGGGTGTTCCCTAAAAATTATATAGGGTGGTTGAAACTTAGTCCTGATATTTTATGAGGTTTTAGTAATAATGTAAATATCAAAAAAACCAGTAACATAAATGTAGGAAAACAATATACTTTTATAATGAATTTGATTATGGTTTAGCAACATGAAATTTAGAAAATTTAATTAAATTTTCAAAAATATAATTTTATTTATAATTATATTAAATTTTAGTTTTTATAATAGTAATATATTATATTTCATCTATATATTTGTATTAGTGCATATGAATTTAAGTATGGGTTTATGCAGTGCATTATATTAGATATCATTTTGGGATTCAACTACTTTAAGTAAGTCATTCACGTATAACCATTTCCATGAGAGGTAGTCTTAACTGACTAATTTCTCATGATTTTTGAATAGTTCTCTTAGCACTCATTGCATTGGTTGATGCTCACAGGGGTGAAGAAGTGAGATTGAAACTAGTGAAATGAATCACATAGCGTCAATCATCATTTCGAGGGCTTGCACCCGGTAATCAGGCTTCCTGGGAGGTCACCCATCCTAGATAGCCTCTGGCTCAAGCGTGCTTAACTGTGGATTTTTCCCCACAATGAAGCCCACTTAGCTTGCAAATGGGGTAGCAAGCTAAGTGGGCTTGATTGTGGGGAAAAATCCACAGTTAAGCACCCTTGACCCAGAAGCCATCTAGGATGGGTGACCTCCTGGGAAGTCCTAGTTACCCGGTACAAGCCCCGAAAGTGATGATTGACGCTATGTGATTCATTTCACTAGTTTCAAGCTCAAGTGATGATTGACGCTATGTGATTCATTTCACTAGTTTCAAACTAACTTTTTCACCCTTGTGAGCATCACCGGATGCAATGACTGTTAAGTGAACTATTCAAAAATCATGAGAAATTAGTCAATTAAGACTACCTCTCATGGAAACAATCATACGTGAATGACTTACTTAACCCAGGGAATCCCAAAATGATATCTAATTTAATTAAATTTTCAAAAATATAACTTTATTTATAATTATATTAAATTTTAGTTTTTATAATAGTAATATATTATATTTCATTCATATATTTTTATTAGTGCATATGTTGAGTAACTAAATGATGTAATTTTTTAACAACTTTTTTTAGAATGGTATAAAACATGGTTTGTGTAAGGTTGTTTTTAAACTTTATAATGTTATTTTTATATTTTTTTAAAATATATTTTTGAAATTATAAAGTTTTATATTAGTGTGGTGTCTTAACATAATTAAATAATTTTTATGTTTTTAGTTTCCATGTCTTTACGGACTATAGCATCTGTTTAATGGTCAAAGTGTATTGACTTTGCATATTTTTGCTGTGTTATTGCACTTTTAACAAAAATTTTTGGAAAATGATTAATATTTTTGTTTTCTCCCAAATTCAAAAATAATTTTTTACTTTTCTAGAATTATTATTTCTAATTTTAAATTGACAGAACAATCCATTATTGGACATAATTCCTATAGTGGAGGGTATTTTATTTTCAGTCAATGCCTGATAATTCATTTTAAAAAAAAATTATTTTAATGAGTTATCTGTGAGTGCTTTGACATTGACACTAACACTATGCATTCAATGACTGACACTATTGTAAATAAACAAAGCCTAGAAAAAAGATTGAACAAATCTACAATTAATATTATTATGTTTCATTATATAAAACTTTCTTCTTTCTTGTGCAGATATTTGTTTCTGCGGAGCTTTTATTACATAGAGAAAACTTCCTTTACACCGTGAAAATTCCGCACAAAACTCATGGAGTCTGGGCATACGAAGAATTTTATTTTTGTCTAGAGGTCGTTAGAAGGTAAGCCACTCTGCACAACACCAGCGATACTGGTCACTACTTGTATTTGCAGGTAATTGCATTAATTTGCATTCGATACAATTTGCCTTTGGTATGGATCCTTTGTGGTTGGTGCACATTTTGATGAGTTGGAGCTGGCAGGAACCGTCGACGTGGCACCAAAACTTAGTGTTAAAAGGTCGTCAGCACCAATTTGGACTATTTTTTCATATTTACGTGGTTAAACGAATGCTTAACCTTCATTATAATTAAATCACTGATTTTCATCATTCCAGCAACACTCAAGAAAATGTATACCTGCAACACTCCAGAGAAAATGTATAGAGCTTTGGAATGACATTATACACTTCATATTTACGTGGTTAAATGAATGTTTAAAATTCATTATAATTAAATGACTGATTTTCATCATTCCAGCAACACTCAAGAGAAAATGTATAGAGCTTTGCAATGACATTATACACTCGCTATTGTCTGAAAAGGCGTAAAGAGAAGCGCAAGCGGATAAGATTTTTAAAGTGGAAAAAATTATATTTAGTAACAAACATGCCAATTTTTCTGATCTTTTTACTTAATTTATATATTATTTTTGTAAAACATAATATGTAGGAAGTAGGGTTGGAAACAATTTTCATCCTATAAAAACATGAGAAAGTTTAAGTAATTTAGTTAATTATTATTATTATTATCTATTTTCAAGGTCACTACCAAGTTAGACACCAAATTCAAATTGGTGTATGTGACCCCTTTGTTTGTGGGACAAGGGACTCACCTCCGCTCAATTTTTGAACCTATAACCTCCTAAGAGGAAACACATCCTCTTAACCATTAGGTCCAATAACATGTATTGTTTTCTTGACGCGATATTTCTACTTTTCATATTTAAATGAATATATACAAATATATATTGGGTTAATAAATATTTAGAAGTGTTTTAATATTTTTGAACAATATTGTTTTAATTGTAATTGATTTGAAGGTTTTTTTTTAATTAAAAAAATATATAATTATTTATATATTTTGTAAAATTGATAATAGTGTTAATAATACTTTTATATTATTAGTACAATTTAAAATTAAATTTCAAATTGAGAAATAATATTAATAACATGTCATTTATTTTTTAAAATTAAAATTAAAATTAAAATTACTTATTATAACACATGTTTATTTTCAAAATTAAAATTTGAGTTGTTTTAGTGAGACATTTTGGAAGCTTTTCTGGTGGGTTTTTCGGCTTGATGGGTAACCTCTGCAAAATAGAAGTGTCGTTGGGTTTTTTAGGGAATTGAATCAATATATACACTCAAAAAACCAATTTAAATAACACAAATCAGGATTTCACCTCAAATTTTTCTAGTAAAGTCTAAAAAGTAGCACTAAAGATAACTCCATTAAAATTACAACATCATTAAAAACATAACATTGAAAATCAATATCTTTGGATCAAATTATAAAAATCACCTACAAATTTATTAATGTCATTCTCTCTTTTTAAATTTAAATTAAACCATTTTCAAACTCTTAACTTGATATTATTACCATCAAATGAAAAAAAAAACCAAAAAATCCAAATTAAAAATAAATAATTCATATTTAAAATAAAATAAAAATAAAGATAATTGATATTATTACCTAGATCTGAAACTTTTGTGATCCATATTGTAGATAAATGTTCTTTGGATGAATCACATTAATCCTAATGATGTGATTAATCTGAAAGACATTTATCTATGATATTATTACCATCATATGAAAAAAAAACAAAAAAAAAACTCTAAATTAAAAATAAATAATTCATATTTAAAATAAAATAAAGATAAAGATAAAGATAGAGATAGATGTAAGCAATATATTTTCAAAATAAAAAATAAAAATATGCTTTTTTTTTTAGAAAATAAATCAAATATATTTTAAAAATTAATTTCCAAAAACATTTATTAATTTTTTTAATATATGTTAATTGTTGATATATAGAAGAATAATTATTATGATCATATTGATCCAAATTCCAATGCCTCAATGATACATTTAACTCCTAATGAAATATTTCAACTATTAATAATACTCGATCATTTAATATGTTAAGTCACTTAATAGCATACTTTTCCATACTAGAATTATCAATAATAACATATGTTTCCATACTAGAACTATCAATAAGGTGAGAGGTTTGGACTTCAAACTTTTAGCTTTCCACATTTTCTTCAAAGCCTGTGGCGACGAAATAAGGTGAGAGATTTGGACTTCAAACTTTAAGTTTTCCACATTTTCTTCAAAGCCTTTGGCGATGAAATAAGGTGAGAGGTTTGGACTTCAAACTTTTAGCTTTCCACATTTTCTTCAAAGCCTCTAGTGACGACTACTTTAATTGGTGTTAGCTACACGTATAGCTGGATTGATAACAAGTACACTAGAAATTGCACCAAGAGGTGCAAAGGAATGTCGAAAGGAGGAATGGAGAATGTGGAAGGTAATAATCAAGTAAGCCCCAAGTGGTTTTTCATAACCATCCAACAACACTTCCTCTCCCCAATACTTGACCATTGAAGAGGATTCTATGATGCGTTTTGAGTCTGAAGGGCGCAACACCCACAAGAAGGGTTGAAGAGCTGCCTACTTGCGTCCAGGCCCAGTACCAGCTCTTTCACCTGCTTCTGAGAAATATACGACTCTCATCCAAACATGACGTAGACGATGTATTGTGGTGTTTTCTGGCCAATCACTCCATAATCTTGGTGTCCCAAGTCCTCTGTATTTCGTTATTCCTGGAGAGATCAATTTTCAACCTAATTTCCCAAAAGGGCTTCCCTCCAACACCAAATCTCTCCATGTGTTAGACTTATTTTGGCTCCAACTACACAAAAGTATTAACAAGAATCTCGTCCCCCAGCTCCCTCGTGAATTCAATGCGTTTCTCAACATGCGTTCGCACAAAGTATTTCTACCCACACTAAGTAGGATAACGTAAATAAGCAGATCTGCATTGCACTATTCAATTGACAAAGACAAAATTTTAAGTTCACTTTTCTTTGTCTGGTTGACATCTTTAAAGTTAAATGATATCTCGGAGAATAAATGTGATAAATATAAAATGTATCCTAGGATTTTGACTGTTCCTGGACACTTAAACTGATAATCAATTGCACTATCCTGTAAACCAGGCAATTATTTTTTAGCATAAACTAGAGGGAAAAGTTTAATATCTTTAGATTTAGTAGGTTGCATTGACGATTTCCTTTAGGTTTTGACTAACCATATTATTTGCCAGAAACTACACGCTAGATGAAAACCAAAAAAATAGCGAATATGTATCATGGCATAACTCATGCAACACTTTTGAGCGGAGAGGTGGCATTAAAAGGGGAATGAGGTGGAGCAACAAGACCAAGATGATGCATGACTCTTATTTGGGCCGCATTTTCCCCAGAACCATCTGCCATAACATCCTATTCATTGGAAGTGACTTTCTCTTTCCCTTGATTACGTATTCACTCGAGCTCTTCTCGTTTTGTTCTCTTATGAGTATAAATTTTTATTTTAAGCCCCTCACCACTAGGCTTATTATGTTCAGATGAATTTTCTGGATTAGGTTTTCCAATTAGCTCCACGAAAGATTTCATAATCTTACTCTAAAGCAACATCTCCTCTTCCAAGGCCTTTTCAAAAGAACAATGATTAGAACCCTTAAAACTTTCCTCAGGTTGTACAAATGGATCTTCCCAAGCATAAATGCAGCTCCAATAAAAGCGAGCTAGAACACCGCCCTTAATTTGGTCGTTAAAAACAAAGTTTCAACTTATAGTTCTCTTGTCCACAATTTGTACAGGCCACCATGGAGACGGATCCATTTTGGCCCATAGGAGTCTCCCTCAAGCCAAGCTTTTTTTTCTTTTGGAACTTGCACGATCCTACATTAATACTTTGATTCCTCTCTGCATCGTTTTCTTTCAAGAATGTCTAGTTCTTCATTTATTGTAGCAGCCCTTTATCAAATGGTCTCGAATCTTAGAAAGTGACCCGTAGTTTCAATATAAAAACCTCAAAGGAAAAATAGAAAAAAATACAATCAAGGGTAGTACAAGAAAGACCTTGACAAAGTGACGAACCAATCAAGTTGAGAAGAGGTGGATCTACTACTTGATTTGATCTAGAACCTGAGGTTTATGTAAAGGCACCGAGGACACCACCAAAAAATTGTGGCAAAGCATGAATAGTAGATGCATAGTAATGCACAGGTAGAGGGGAGGGCATCAAGAGAGCCTACAAGAGGCGACATTCTGAAGAGTGATATGGATTCACCAAGAATGGTGGCATTTAGACATTGAATGGCTAGATATGCAGAGGGCATGACGAAGAAGAGTGCTCATGTAGGCAGTGAATGCGGAATGTGGAAAGCAGTGGGTTGGTTCTACGATGCTATGTAGAGGCCACCACTACTGGTCATGTAGAAAAAGATGCAATGGTCGTCCAAGAAAGTTAGGAGTCCTAACACTTCCATATGTTGACACGTGATGGCAGAATCGTTGGGGGGTGAAGAGCATGTCGTTCCACCATGAGAGCGTGCCAACTGTGTTTTGGTTGGTTTCCAACATCTCCAGCATTCTGGCGAGTAGTCAATAGTCTGTGGAGTGAAGGATCTTGGCTATGACAGTTGAATTCTGCAACAATAGGGAGCGGTCTTCAATATCGAAGACGTAATCTGGTGGTTGTGGGTTTTCATTTTGCGGCTATGGTGTAATTGTGGTGTGGCGAACCTATTTTCAAATTGAGCCATGGATTGTGTGGCCTATAAAGTGAAGGGCTGGTGGAGCGTCGAAAAAATAGTGAAGTGTTATTTGAGTAGCATTAGAAAATGGAGCATGGAACAACACATGAGTGTGTAAAGCAGAGAGGACCTTCTATAGAGCATAAGCATCAAGCTTGTGTGAGGAGCAGTCATGTTAGCCAACGTGTAAGTTTCCTACTCGATGAAGGAGGATGAAAACGAGTGATTTTAATTGTATGCAATGAACAGTGTTTGAACATACAAAGCCCGTAGAGAGAACACCTTCAACATAATTATTAATGTGTTTTTTATCATATTTACTGACTATTTTATAATAATTAAAATTATATTTATTATTGATTGCTTATTCTAATAATAATTAGTATTATTCTTATTAATTATTAAAAAAATTCTCAAGGTTTTGATTTCTACACTTTGGCAATGGAATCAAAGTACATTATTAATCATATAAATAAATCCCAAAATTACCAAGTTAAAACCTCATTAGATTTTACTCTTAAATGATTAAAGAATCAATTACTGCTAGCTTATTTTGAGGTTTTGGTTTTGAATCTTCTCGTAGAGTGATTTGATATTCACCCTATGAGTGACATCAGTTTAAGATTTATTAAACTAAGGTATTACAGACTCATGTGATGGTGTGTGTTATGTGTTATTGAAACAACGGATCGATCAGATTTCTAATACACAAACGATAAAATGGAAAGACAACAGAGAAATACAGTAAGCAACACAAAGACACAAACATTTTTAATAAGGAGTTCACCTTATTCTCCAGGGCTACGTCTCCGGTCCAGATTTCAATGGTGGCCTTGTTTTTATTGTGTCTTTAAGCAGAGAAATTACAATATAGGGACTCAATATGAGTTCTCCTAAAATAGATTTTGCTTGGCAGGGTGGTTCTTGGATTCCCCAAGCCACTTGGAGTACACAGACTCTTCTTCCTCCTACCAGCTCTGCGACCTCTTGGTCTACAGTGGAAAGAGCTAAATGTGATGCTTAGTCTAAACATATTCCTCAATGAGAAGGCTTGAATCTTCAAGCTCTCTGGTGTTCGACGCTGCCTATGGTCAGCTCTCCCCTCTGTCTCTTCTGCTTAGCTTTATTGTTTGCTGTCTCTCTTGTTCGCTTGGACTCTTCTCAACTCTGACTCCAACTCTAGCTGATTTGACTGTCTCTGTTCATGGCTTTAGCCATTCGATCCCTACGCATGTTATTTTCCTCTTCCGCCTATGCCGATTCACCTTCTGCAGCTGCGCTTGGAGTTCCTTGTGTTTGGCGTCATCATGAACGCTCAGGGAGTGGCCACTTGTCCTCCTCTAAATGGCGCCGGCATGCTTCGTCGGTTCATTTCTTCAGTTACATCGTGGATACGTTCTTCCTCCACCGTGGTGGTCAAATAGATTCCAAATCTCTTCAAACGTGGCTTAATTCCCTGTTGATTCCGCTTCTCTCCATCGGGTGCAATCTCAGTCGTCCGATTTGAGTCCTCCAGATCCAACATCATACGCACGTTTCACGCAGTTGACTTGCTCGACCGATAGAGCACGATCAACGATGGTTTTCTCTCACCTCCTCCTGCCACGCGTCGATCAGTGTATGGAATCGCTCCGCTCCTGTCCAAAATATCTTACCG
Organism: Pinus tabuliformis; assembly: GCA_031772625.1. NCBI lineage: Eukaryota > Viridiplantae > Streptophyta > Pinopsida > Pinales > Pinaceae > Pinus > Pinus tabuliformis. The sequence continues at coordinate 132,639,989 of CM062815.1, forward strand.
TTCAAGGGTTCCCCAATCAATACCGCTAGTTTTCCAGTGCGCGAGTCCCGCTTTCGTACGTTAGCATTTTTCACTTTTTCCACCTGCAGTTTCCTGGCTCCCGATGTGACCGAGTGCTCAGGCTTCCCCTTTAGGGCCCTGTTCTCTTAGTGACGTGCTAATCCTCATCCTTTTCCCATTCCGGGGCTCCCAGGGCTACTTTGGCCTCCTGTGTGGTCTCCATGGGCCTCGGTCAACGCACTTTGACTGAGGCCCTCATCGTTCCACATCGGCTGCCATGGCCTCTGTTTCAGGATGTCTTTGATACTATTTTGGATTTCTTTAGAGATTTGTTCGACTTGATTCAGTCATGGTTCTTGACAGTCTTTCTATGGATCCAATTCCGGATCACGGCCTCCCTACTGAAAAGCTTTTGGAACACCAAAATTTGGTTTTCAAGCATCAACTAAGTGAGGATACTGTTTCTTCACTTGTCCAATCTCAATCCACTTTGCACTGATCGACTTTGAACCTTTGAGCCCAATCCTGAGGTACTCAACTTCTCCCCTGCGCGTTGTCCTCACCTTCCTGTCCAGCACTGTGTCTTCCTGCAACTCATTGAGGTATTCAGGTAGCAGGTCATCAATAGAAGGCAATTGAATTTTCTCTTCAGGGTCCTCAACCATTGAAGGTTCAAACAATCTCAAACATTCTGCATTTACGACTGAGTAGATTTGCATGTAAGCTGGTAGATCAAGGCGAAAAGAATTTCACCAATCTTTTCAAGTACTCTAAAAGGTCCATACCTGATAGGCTTTAGCTTTTTACCTTCACCTTGCATCCTGTCCTTGTTGATATACAACCAGACTTGGTCTCCAACTTGAAAACTATGCTCCATCCGATGCTTATCATGCCTAGCTTTGTACTTGGCCTCGCTCTTTTCTAGCTGTTCCTGTACTGCCTGATGGATCTCCTGGATCTGTTCAATGAACCTAGTTTCCTTGTCCACATAACTGTGTCCATCAACCATGGTATCTTTACCAAAGACAAAATCCAAAGGAGACCTTGGTGTGAAACCAAAGCAGGTCTCAAAACGAGTTCTCTGTGTAGAAGAGTGTTTGGCTCCGTTGTAAGCATGCTGCACATAACACAAGTGTTCATCCCAAAGCTTAGGATGTTTATTGCAATAACCTCTCAGTAACTGGATCATAGTCCTATTTACTACTTCTGTCTGACCATCTATTTGTGGATGAAAAGTTGTGCTTTTCTTTAACTTGGTGTTCATCAGTTCCCACAGACTAGACCAAAACTTCCCCACAAATCAGGTGTCTCGATCAGATACAATGGAAGTGGGTAATCCAAAATGAATGCATACATGTTCAAAGAAAAATTTTGCAGTCTGTTCAGTTGTGATCTATTTACTACAAGGTATCAAAATGCACATTTTTCTGAATCTATCCACAACAACATATAGGTAATCATGACCTTTCCTAGATTTAGGGAGTCCTCCAACAAAATCCATGGAAACACTTTCCCAAGGGTGAGAAGGAACTGGAAATGGAGTGTACAAGCCTAGTTTTCTTTTGCTAGGCTTGCTTTTAGCACACATAGTACACCCTCTTACATATCTATAAACTATCTCATTCATTTTCGGCCAATAGCAGAATCTTTGCAGTTGTGCAACTGTTTTGCTTACCCCAAAGTGACCTGATATCACAGAAGTATGTGCTTCCCTAATTATCTTTATCCTCTCAGTTTGTGGAACGTAGAGTTTTCCACAATGGTATAAGAGTCGGTCCTTTATATGATAGTCCAATTCTTCTACTCTTTTGCCTTGACTCAAAGTTGCATATACATATTTAAAATCCATATCCTGAGCATATTGTTCTATGTAGCTTTCATGTAGCATAGAATTATGCTTAAGTATGGTAGATGCATTTATAATGGGTCTAGATAACATGTCTGCAACCTTGTTATGTATGCACTTTTTATATCTGATGACTAAGTGAAACTGTTGTAGAAAAACCCATCCATCTATAATGTCTTGATTGCTGCAACTTAGATTGGGAGTGTAGATATTGAAGTGGCTGATGATTAGTATGTATTACTATCTCTTTGCCCATTAAGTAATGTTTCCACTTTTTCACACTCTGAACTAATGCATACAATTCTTTATCATATGTAGGATAGTTAACTACTGCAGGATTAAAAGTATCAGAATGATAACATATGGGTTTGCCATGCTGTGTCAACACTGCTCCCATGGCATAGTCACTGGCATTAGTTTGGATCTCAAATGGTCTTTGTAAATCTGGTAGTGCTAGTACAAGTGCTGTACTAATTTTCTCTTTCAAGGTGTCGAAGGCTTTCTGATGTTTGCCTCCCCATTGAAACACCTTATTCAATCCCGTTAAAGCATGTAAGGGAGCTACAATTGAGGAGAAGTTAGAAATGAACTTCCTCCAATATTGTGCTGCTCCTAAGAAGCTTCTCACTTCTGTAGCAGACCTCGGTTTAGGCCAGTTCACAATGACTGCCACTTTACAGGGATCTATTTTCAATTCACTTCCCCCTACTATATGACCCAAGTAGTTTAGAGATGTTTTGCCAAATTCACATTTTGAGAGTTTAACATAAAGTTTTTCTCTTTTAACATCTAATGTCTGCTTAACATGCTTTAAATGTTCTTCCCACGTTTTACTAAAAAATAGAATGTCATCCAGATACACAATAACAAAATCATCAAGAAAAGGTCTGAGTACATCATTCATTAATCTCATGAAAGTAGCAGGAGCTTTAGTTAAGCCAAAACGCATAACTAGCCATTCATACAATCCCTGCTTTGTTTTGAAAGAAGTCTTCCATGCATCTTGCTCTGCAACTCTGACCTAATGGTATCCACTATGCAAATCCAGCTTGGTGAAGTAAACAACTTCCTTTAATTGATCTATAAGATCATCTATGTGAGGAAGGGTATAACGGTTTTTGATTGTTATCTTATTCAGTGCTCGGTAATCTATTCACATTCTCCAGGAGCCATATTTCTTTCTCACCAAAATAATTGGTGATCCACATGGTGATGTGCTAGGCCTGATGAAGCCCTTCTCAAGCAACTCCTGCACCTGCTTCTTGATTTCAACATTTCTAAAGTAGACAACCTGTACATCCCAATGTTAGGCAATGGAACATCTTGCTGCAAAATAATATCATGTAATATTCCCTTTTTGGGTGGCAGACCTTTAGGTTCTTGAAACAAGACATCATACTCTGAAACAACCTTTTCTATATCAGCTTGTTGTTCAGCATTACAGCCCTCAAATACATTGGTTTTATCAGGTTTCTTTTCCTTTACAACCATCAGTAAGAATTGTTTGCAAGAATTAATCATTCTTTTCATCTGTATTGAGTTTATGAGAGTATAATTATTCTTGAGCTTATGAGCTCTTACAAAGTATTCGATTCCATCTTTAACCAGTAGATACTTGTTCTCAGCTCTATAGAAAATAGCCTTTCTATCATACAAGTAAAGACTTCCTAAAATAATTCCACATATATCCAAAGGAATTATGTCTAACTCAACCTCATCTACAAATGCTAACCCAAAAGAAAACTTGAGTTTGCACTGTCTAGTCACTTGTAGTTGTGCTTTATCATTCAACGATCCTAATGGGTATGGTTTCTTGTGAGGTGTAGTTTCTAATCCCAATTTCTTTACAATTGCTTCAGAAATCAAATTTACTTGAGAGCCACTATCAAACAAAGTATCAATCTTTTGATTTTTGGAAATAACTCAAATACGGAAAAGCTCATGTCTTTTTCTCTCATTTTCTTCATCAATAACAGATTGAGTAGAATTACTAGTAGATGCTTCAGAATTCTTATCTTTTATACCTGTGGCTGCTGTAGTTGTTTCATCTTCTGAGTTTGACCCCAAATCTCTCTGAATAGCTGCAGCTGTCTTCTTCTTCTTTCCTCGGACTTCTTAGGTCTCAGCTTTGGATGCATAATACAACAATGCTCATCATCATGCCCCTCCTTTTTACAGTGAGTGCATGAAGCTTTGGCTCTCTGTGCAATGTTAGCCTTCCTTGCTTTCCACTTCTGTTTTCTTTTCTCCTTGCTCTTGCTTACAGTGGGTTGGGATGGTCCCCCAACTTTTGGGTTGCCATTCTTTCCTCTTGCCTCTAGATGAGTAGCTTGTACAGATACCTCATCTATACTAGTGGCATTAAACATGAGGATGGTATGCCTCATGTAGCTGTGTAGACCACCAATGTACTCCAAAAGAGTCTCTAGTGAGTCTAATGAGATACCCAATGTCAATGCTCTCTTTCTGAACTCTTGAGTATACCCTTGTACACTTTTCCCCTTCAACTGCTAAAGATTTTTCCAACTCATCATGGATTGTTGCATGTAGGCCAATGGATAGAACTGCTTTTTGATTGCAGAAAAAAAGTCACTCCTCACAGAGATGGTCTTGCCATGTCTTTTCATGTCAGATTGGTTTCTACCTTCCCACCAAAGCAAGGCAGTGCCTCCTAGGTGTAGGTTTACTAGTTGAATCTTACTCTTGTCCGAGTTTATATTTTGTACCCTGAAATACACATCAATTTGTCTAATCCAATTGTCCAATTTTTCAACATTTAGCTCTCCATCATATATAGGCAAATAAAATTTAACATCTAACTTAATCAAAGATGCTTTCTTATTATGTACAAGGCTATTAGGAGGTGTGAGAAAGTTTTCCTCTTTCCCATTTCCTTTGGAGTTGTCATGGAAGTGAGATTTATCTTCTTCTTTCTCTTGCTTAGAGCCTGATGCATCTTCCACCTTTTGCTTTCTAAAGTCTCTATACAGTTCTTCAACCATAGACTTTAAAGCTAGGAAACTCTCTATGAATTGAGGGTCTGGCCCCATAGAACTTTCTTCTGACATGGTCTTTCGAGGATAGACTCTCCCAATTTCAAGATTAGTTTCCACCAACTCTCCTTCTCTTAATTTGAGCTTTGATCTTGTGAGCATTCACAGCTATACCAACACAAGCTTGTCTAACCTTACAACCTAGAGCTCTGATACCACTTGATTTGATATTCACCCTATGAGTGACATCAGTTGAAGATTTATTAAACTAAGGTATTACAGACTCATGTGCTGGTGTGTGTTCTGTGTTATTGAAACAACAGATCGATCAGATTGCCAATACAAAAATAATAAAATGGAAAGACAAAAGAGAAATACAGTAAGCAACACAAAGACACAAACACTTTTAATAAGGAGTTCACCCTATTCTCCATGGCTACGTCTCCAGTCCAGCCTTCAATGGTGGCCTTGTTTTTATTGTGTCTTTGAGCAGAGAAATTACGATACAGGGACTCAATATGAGTTCTCCTGAAACAGATTTTTCTTGGTAGGGTGGTTCTTGGATTCCCCAAGCCACTTGGAGTACACAAACTTTTCTTCCTCCTACCAGCTCTGTGACCTCTTGGTCTACAGTGGAAAGAGCCAAATGTGATGCTCAGTTCGGACAGATTCCTCTATGGGAAGGCTTGAATCTTCAAGCTCTCTAGTGCTCGACGCTGCCTATGGTCAGCTCAGCCCTCTGTCTCTTTTGCTTAGCTTTACTATTCTCTGTGTTCAGTCCTCCTCTCAGGGTTCACTGTTTACTGTCTCTCTTGGTCGCTTGGACTCTTCTCAACTCTGACTCCAACTCTAACTGATTCGACTGTCTTTGTTCATGGCTTTAGCCATTCGATCCCTATGCCTATTCTGTTCCTCTTCCGCCTGTGCCGATTCACCTTCTGCAGTTGCGCTTGGAGTTCCCTGTGTTTAGCGTCATCATGAACACTTAGGGAGTGGCCACTTATCCTCCTCTAAATGGCGCCAGCATGCTTCGTCAGTTCGTTTCTTCAGTTACACCGTGGATGCGTTCTTCCTCCACCATGGTGTTCAAACAGATTCCAAATCTCTTCAAACGCAGCTTAATTCCCTGTCGATTCTGCTTCTTTCTATCGGGTGCAATCTTAACCGTCTGATCTGAGTCCTCCAGATCCGACGTCATACACATGTTTCGTGCGGTTGACTTGCTCGACCGATAGCGTGCGATCAACGACAGTTTTCTCTCACCTCCGCTTGCCACGCGTCGATCGGTGTATGGAATTACTCCGCTCCTGTCCAAAACCTTTTACCGTTCAAGGGCGCCCTGATAAATACTACCGGTTTTCTAGTGTGTGGGTCCCGCCTGCGTATGTTAGCATTTTTCGCTTTTTTCTCCTGCGGTTTCCTGGCTCCCGATGTGACTGAGTGCTCGGGCTTCCCCTTCAGGGCCCTGTTCGCCTAGCGATGTGTGATTAGCGCTAAGCACTAATCGCGCATCAAAAACCCCATCCTTTTCCCATTCCGGGGCTCCCAGGGGCTACTTTGGCCTCTTGCACGGTCTCCATGGGCCTCAGCCAGCGCGCTTTGGCCGAGGTCGTCGTCATTCCACATCAGCTGCCATGGCCACTGGTTCAGGGTGTTTTTGATACTATTTTGGATTTCTTTAGAGATTGTTTGACCTGATTTAGTCATGGTTCTCGATAGTATTTCTATGGATCCAATTCCGTATCATAGAGACATGACCAAGTTCAAAATAAAAATTTCAGTACTTTATGAGATAATGTTAAGTGAAAGAAGAGCATCTCCCATCGAAGCAATTGCTATGGTGCGGCTCATAAGATATCTAAAAGGAATTGAGCAAATGGGAGTAGGTAGATGGCCTAATGTTATCTTCAATGAAGGCACAAGTGAAAGAAAGAAAACATGGATGAGACAAAATCACACATTGATGCAAAAATGGAATATCTACCTCAACGCATGTCCCACAAATAGAAAAGAGCTAAAGAATTTTGTTATGGAGAGTTTTCATAAATGGGTATGGGGAAAAGAGTCGGGTAGAAAGAAGAATTACTACATTCAATAATTCAACCCTACGTGTGATCTACAACAAAAGAGTTCATTAGAGCTAGCATTTCATGGACAAAAAAGGTTCTTATTGCTCAGTTAAGAACCAACTCGCATCAACTTCGGTGTGAAACAGGACGGTGGAAAATTCCTAAAGAAGCTTGGGAAGAATGTGTGTGTACATTTTGCATGTATGGGGTAGTGGAATCATAAAAAAAAATCATTTTGGAATGTGATACTTTCAAAGACATCAGAGAAAGTTATGGGGATATGTTACCATAAATTTCTTGGCATTGTCTTTTCAGTGAGGGGATTGTTGGAAGGTTGGGCCAACTCATCATCAATTTGAATAAGAAAAGAATAGAATTACAAAGGAAGAAAGCACATAACTGATGGTATCATAGACTATTTTTAGTCTCGTGGACGTTAAAATATCATTTCATTTCATTTCATGATCGCGTTTTGGCATTTGGTCTTTGTGTTGAAAACCTAGGTATGAGAAAAGGATGAGGTGATGAAGAACTGAATATCAATATGTTTTTCAATCGTATATGAAATAATCTAGTTAATTAATATATTCATGTGATTCACTCATCTTTATGTAGTCCAATTAATGGCTTTCTTCTACGTGTGGTCACACTCAAGTCCGTTCATTATGGATCATGGAGGAAATGCTGGAGGTGCATGAATTGGATGGGTCACCTAGAATCCATGTTGTTGAAGGGCCTGAGCACCCAGCCTCTGCCGCACATCGCCAAAACTATCAGATCTTTAGGTTTCATCTATGTGGGCCTCACTTGGGCAATTTTTAGTGGCATCGATCTGGTTTGTTTCAATTTCACTGGTTAACAGAACTTCATCTCCCTCAAACTTCTTTCTCACTTATGAGTAGGTCTTGATGTTGTTTTTGGCTTTATCCTCAACTCCTATGAAGTTTGAACCTAAAATTTGATGGTACTAAATCTCATATAAACCAACTAATCTACACGTCATAAATGTATATGTGGTTCGTGTATATAGAGATGTGTGACAATATTAGATTAAAACTGCGTGAGCATCACCTGGGCAATTTTCCATGGCATTGATCTAGACCGTTTCAATTTCGCTAGTGATCAGAGCTTCATCTCCCTCAAATTATCTCTCCACTTATGTGTAGGCCCTAACGTTGAATGGGAAAACCATTTACTCAATTCAAATTTCAATTTCGCTAGTGCTTAGAAATACTCCCATGAAGTGGCCATCTAAAAATTTATGGGAACTAAATCTCACATAAACCAATTAATCTAAACCTCATGAATATATATGTACTTCATGTAAATAGAAGTGTGTGACAATATTTCTTCCACTAAATTGCCATGAAGTTTGAACCTTGATGCAAACTAAATCCTACATAGACTAAGTAATGTAAGCCTCTTGAATATATATGTACTTCATGTATATAGAGATGTGTGACAATATTTCTTCCATTGAACTGTAAAGCACATAAAACCTTAAAATAATAATAATAATAATAATAATAATAATAATAATAATAATAAAATAATGAATGAATTCGTTCAAAATTGCCTTCGATTTTTTGTTTTTCTCGTTAATAAGAATGTTTTAGAAACGTAAGTTTCAATTAGGAGTGCCTATGGTAAAGAAAGCATCATAACCGCAATCATATTCTTCATTGATTTAAAAGGGTTAAATCGTTGAATTCAAAAGTTATTAAAGACACAAAGTCATAAGTCATTGTTGTGGCAGTGCACAAGAATATCTGCAAGAAAGTAGGTTTTAACATTCCATAGACAATCTTTGTAGGCCATCCCATTTCTTACTAGCAAACTAATTCCATATATTAAAATAACATAGTCAGAAAACACAAAGGAAATTTTTAATAAATACAAGGAGATTCCACCATCATGTGCTTTTGAACCTATGAACATTACATCATCAAGTACTCTTGAATATATGGATTATGGGCAAGCATTCTCGACTGGACAACCTTTGCACCGTTCCCGACACATTTGAGGTTGCTTGTCACCTTCAGATACTTTTTTTTTCTATACAGACTATTCCATGTATAATAAACTTTACATCATTATGTACATACTATTCCATGTATAATAAAATTTACATCTTCACATGGATGACATGCATTGAAGTAATAGTTTTCCCTTAAATACATGAACAATGTACATTTAGAAAAGCATGATGAAATTATTCCCAAGCTTGGAAAAATAAGTTCAATCATCAAGCCTATCCAAACTAAATATCTCTTGAGCCTCATTAACTGTGAGGTTAAGAAGGGTAGATGCTTTGATGGATGACCATGCTTCGCATTGCTTGTAGCTATCAAATATGACTACATGTTTAAAATATATTGGTATTACTGTAGGGAATTTATTCAATATTGAACACTCCCTCATGTCTAATGATTCTAACTTTGATAGCTGATTAAATTCTGTGAGAAGGTTCTATAAAATCCTGCAAAGTGAAATATCTAAATATTCTAGCTAACCAAGTTTGCAAATGGAAGGTGGCAACGTCAACAAGATTGTACAGGAAGACAATCCTGAAGTGACTTTAACCATCCCATGTCATCAGGTAAGTTTTGGATAAAATGACAATTAGTAACAGATAACCTCTGGAGGGAAGTAAAATTGCATAGTTTGACTGGAAATTCCCCCAAATCAATGTAGTGATCAATATTAATTTCGATAATGTTTGGAAAGTTAAAGGGCTCAAGTTCCATATCCATTAGAGTGTTATTCCCAAGGCTCTCACATAAGCAAACAAACAAATTTTCCAACTTCTCAGAGAACCTACAATTCTCATACAAAGGAGAAGTAATAATCACCTTATGAAGAAGCAAAGACCTAATTTGAATAGGTGAAGAAAATCTTGGCAACCCACTAATATTTGCACGCATGGAACTGTATTTGTATACTATAAGAACTTTCAGTTTTGGCATCCTATGTAAAAATGTTGGAAGACAATATTGATTTGCAGAAAAGAATAATGCCAAAGATTCCACCTCGTGAAAATCAATTTGACACCAATCTTGTTCTTGCATTGCACTTACAGGTCATAGAAAGATAAAGCGCAATGTATGATGCTGATTAAAATGATTATCAAACACCTTAGTAAACTTGGAAAATTTGTAAAATTGAATTCATAATTATTCAATGTTTCGTATGGAGAGGGAAAGAAAGCAGGTTTCATGAGTAGCCATACCTGTGTAAATTGAAACAAACTGAGCGCGAAATGCAAGATATTTGAGAGTAGTTAGCCATTATGTGGTAATGTTATCCTCTTTGGAAGGCATTAAGAGTCTCTTAGGAGAGATAATGTTATCTTAGCTTGCCAGGTACAAGGCTAAATCCCACATTACATCATTTTATGAAAAGGAGAGCTCAACAACACAACTGTAATTGATGGCCCCACTCCCAACCCATTAAAAACTTTTTTTAACCAAACTGATCATGGCATCTTAAAAGGTCCCTTTTATCTCTAGTTTGATACTAACATATTTATTTATCTTACCCTCTTGCTTCTCTTTCTAATTTTTTATTTAATTATAGAATTTAGCTTATGTTTATAAGCCTCAAGTTTTCTGGGATGTTCATGGTTTATCGAAGGATGCCAAAGCCCAAAAGTAGAATAATTAAAGTTAAGAAGCGTGCATGAAGAAGTCGAAGCAATAATCAAAACAAATTCATAGGAAATGATAAAAGTAAACATGTTCTACATAACATACATTAAGGCGCCAAAGTAATAATCAAAACAAATTCATAAGCAACATAAATGTAGATAGGTTCCACAGTACATACCCTAGATAGCATGTGATATTGAGGATATTTCGACTTGAAAATTATAGAAACACGTTGAAAGCATCTTTCCATTCCATCTAGCGAACATATACCCAAATGTCCAATAATTTTTCCACGTTGAAATTTCTACCTTTGGGAAAAGCCCCCAAATCCAAAAAGCATTGTTTATGTTTATCATCAAGCACCTCTATTCTCGTTTCCAAGTGTTTAGGAAGACTCTCCTTGTGATATTCTGATATTGATTCTGATTTTGATAGTTTTCTTTGAGCATTGCTCCAAGTTGGCCTTTGCTTACCGTGTAGTGAGCTTCCATTGACCTTGAGGGAAAGTGGTAAGCCCTTATTGTGGCTAACTAGATAGGTCTTAGAACTTTCTTGGTGATTATTAGATGAAGACTACTATTTTATGATCACATATGCATTCATGACCTATAACTTACATGTTTTCCATATGTTTAATGAATTTTTTGTTATGGATTAGGCATGTCTAGTTCATGTTCGTGCTTCAAGTTTGAATGTGTGGAATTATCATCATGTTAATTATGACTTTGGAAGCTTTTATGTAGTTATCGGTAGTGATCTGGAGGCTATCTTGGAAGAGTGGCTCAAATATTGGAACTGTTGGCACTGAATTGGAGGATTTAGGTCATAATCGCATGGAATCAGGCTTGTGCATGCAATTGGGGCTTCGTCACTTCACTCTTGCCTTGTTATACATGCGGTTGGGGTGCTAGGTAAAAAAAAGTTCCAACTTAGGGATTGATCACCTGGGTGGTTGTTCAACTCCTGAGTGATCTGTAGTCCTTGTAGGATGTCAGTAAATGTTCAATTTGTAGGAATCACTTCCTTGACTAGAACTTGGAGTTTGGGTCATGTTATAGTGACGCTCGTCTCATGTTTACAATGGTGAGCTTGTGAATTTGGGTAAATGTGGGAGGAGAAAGTTACATGGTGGTATCAAAGTAGGTTTTGTTCTCTTTGGGTGATATATGATACCACAAGGTGGCATCAGAGTGAGGTTGCAGCACTGGACCTCACAGTAGATGTGATTATTATGCATGCATGTTAGTTTTAGATGTGTTTGCTGTGCATTCATTATGATGGTCATTTTTGTAGTCTTGTTTCGTCATGATGATGTTGGCGTGTTATGATGTTGAGATGATTGATATGTTCATGTCATCATATATACGTATATCGTGCTAATTTGGATTAATTTCTGCAGATGAGAGAGCCTTCCCAGAACTACACTAAGGTATAATTTTGATTATGTCTATATTTGGTTTATCTGACATGGCATGTCTGCAGGAAATAGAAGATCAGAGATGACGAGAAAAATGTTGGATTTCAATTCACGTGAGTCTCCTTATAGATCAGTTGAGTAGTAAGGAGATGAGTACTCTCCTAGTATATAAGATACACGGAGAAGTCTAAAGGCATAAATAATAAGTTGAAAGGTAGATAATAATAGGATAATTCAGTCATATGGAAGACATGTTAGAGCTCAAGAAAGGGAAGATGTATTTCCCTCCTCCCATATCTACCCAAGTAATCGACCAACCGGGTTGAACATGTGACAAGAGGCTACTATGATATGATTCAATCTCCTAGGCATCCTTAAGGGAGTGGAATCGATGGGAACACATCACACATACCTTCCACATTAGCAAAAACACTCCCAAGAGACATCCAAACCCCCACAGGTATCGTGCCCCTAGGTCCCACAGATTTTTTAAGCTATTAAACCTTTGGACGCTCCCATGCTATGGGCATGCCAACGTCCAGAGATCTATGGATGCTCCCACAAGCTTGCATCTAGGGAATTTTTCCAGCATACCTGTGTCAAAGTCCGCGGGATTTAAGGCACTTTTTAAGCCCAGAATTTCGGGTACTGCCCAAAACTCCCTATAACTTCTGAAATCCATCGAACACATGATGATATGTCTAATAAACCAAAAAATAACTCCAAGACTAGGCTTGACCATTTCCAACCAAGACCTACATTCTGTCAAACATTTGGCATTAATACAATCTATAGGTCTAGGATACAAGACATAATATAAATGGATGATATATCATCTGAGACTTGAAAAAAAGGATCACCACCCTCTTCCCTTAACTGTTTTGACATCAATTAGGGCTTGCATCCATCATTTTAACAATTACAAGTAAATACATGAAATAACCATGACATGAACCAGTTAATTAGACATGATTATAACCAACATAAAACCATGGAAATAAAAGTGAGATAAAAACAATTAAATCCACATATTAATAAGTACAAAAGAAAGACAACTTATCTTTTATTAAACATAGGAAAATCTGACTAGGTTCGGGACTTCCACGTAGCACCCGATTGCAGACATGGATGAACCAAATATTTGTCTTAGCCAGTCACCCCCGTGTCATATTCCAAGCGTGAATGTGGGATCTCATGGAAAAACCAATCCAAAAACAACCAAGGGAACCCAGAGGTTAAACCACCTCCACCCTCAGTATACCATGATCACACCAAAACCGGTGCTCCAATCACAAAACCAAATTGAACTTGGAATGCCATATGGAATCCATTACTATTCTTGAATAATTTTCTTTCTCCTTGTCTCTCAAGCTTTACCATAATCCAATCTCGGATCATTAGGCCCTAAACCAAGATACCTCCCTAAGGATTTAGTGTGTATCTTTCCAAAACCAGTCAAGGGATTCCTAGGCCTTTGGGAATGAACCTTGAGACCACCTCCACCTCGGATTCCAAAATCCATCTGGCAATTCCAAAGTTCAAAAGCAAGATCAACATCCCAACACACCATGAAATTCGCAGAAAGGCAAGGCAAGGCTGAAAACCACTATAGTAACCCAACAAAACCATGCCATGAACAATAAGAGAACCATACACCAACATGCAAAGCCATGCATGTCAAAACTATCTAGGAAATCACACATACAATATGTTACCTGCAAGTATTCCTACTGAAGCTTGTTGATCCTACTCTTGCTTGCTTTCTCCTTGCTTTCCTTCCTTCCCTTTTGCTTTCTTTTCCTTCCTTTATCAAAGCTAGAGTGTTCCATGAAAATTCTAAGTGTCCAAGAGTGTGTGAGAGAGAGAGAGAGAGAAAAAGAGAGAGAGAGAGAGCTCCAAAAATGAACTGACGAAGCTTTACTGACCAATCTTACACTAACCAAGCCTACCAACTGATCCTCATAAGCCTCTTTATCAATGAGGCCTCTATTTTCTTTATTTTCCATTATTTTCCATCATTTTTCTCCTCACATGCAACCTGTGACCTCTCACCTCCCTTTTCTCCTAATTTCCTTTATTTTCATAAATAAATGTGCCAAAAATTCTTTTTTTTTTTCTCTCTTTTAATGCCTTTGCCTTTTCCTTTTCCATTTTCCTTTAGCGATAAACACATTTAGTGATGCCAACTAGGATATCTTTGTCCAACATTTAAATTGGAATAAGTGTCCCTTAAGCATGGTCTTATTTTTCCTTTATTAACTTTTATTACATGGAATTTTGACCAGGGTTGTTACAGAACCCTCCCCTTGGGGAACACTGCCTTCAGTGTTAAATCACACTAAATACCTTAGCGAAACCGCTAAAAATAAAACATACTTCCCATGAAGCTTTATAACCTAGCTCATTGCAGTATTTATAATGAATGACCTTGTCAAAAGCAAAACATCATGACAACATGACCAACATATCGTTTACTAGAGCTTTATGACATAACTCATTATGGTATTTACAATAACCACATATACACATATGCACATTTGATAAACCAGCAAATAAAATGATACGATGTCTTCATCACAACAAGGGAATCCATAGGCTCACACCTCCAACCTCAAAGTAATACCAAGATTCACCTCCTTCCTAGGAAGTCTAGAATCCACTTCCATAATCAAACTACATCCAATGTCCAACACTATAATGTTGAGCCGCTTTTTCTCTCAGCCAACAATTACTGGTTCATTATTCTAGTGCGCACTCCCAATGTGTATTTGATTCCATCTAGAAATGCTAATGACCAAAACAAATATATCCCTAACCTTCTCTTCTTTGCTACATAGTCCCTTGGGTAATATGGTTGTTATAGACATTTTTGTGCCTTACAGCATTGAGCATGAAATGTCCATAATCTAAGGGATCCAAAGTCCCTTAACATGTTGTTCCTACCCCTAGAGGAACAAGGCTAACTAACCACAACAATTCACAGAAGTTCTCCACCTGAAACCACTAAAAAACAAGCCAATTCTGGATCATGTCAACTGCTCCACTGAGCATCTACGCTGAATGTCAACTGCTCCACTGTCTACCTGCATTGAATGTCAACTCCAACAAAGGCTACCTACGCTGAGCGAGTTTGGACATGTGGCAGAGTCATTCCTCAAGGTGTCAATGCTTAGGAAGCTTCCAAAATGACACTTGTATCAGGGAATTCGACTGGTGATGAGTAAGAGGTTCCAAATCTCCAAGTGGAAGCAAGAACCTCCAAGTGGACTCAAGAACTGACAGAGGGAGAGGACACTAGTCAGATCTCAAGCTGACTCATCCTCTCTCCAAATGTCTATATATGGATCTCACCTCCATGGGATATAGAGGCTGGAATTTTGTGATTGCAAAGAATTTCTGTTGGTTTGAGAATGGAAACATTGGGTGCTTAATGCTTTGAAGGGAGCTGAAGAAGGAATTCCATTCTGCTGGGAAGGAGATGCTGGATTGGAGCCCTCTGAGTTGTATCTCTTCCTGAACCTTGTTATCAATCAATAAAGCTATCTTGGTTTTCTCCTATATACTGGTGTATTTGTATGATTGCATTAGTGTATTTGATTTACTTCTAATCCTGAATCATTTATGAATATGAATATATGCCTTTGTGTTGTGTTCTTCTCTTGTCGCAAGTAGTTGTTCTCTTGTCACAGGTAGATGTTCACTTGTGATCTCGTGGGAATCAAGTAGCTGTTCTCTTGAGCAAGCGAGGAGGAAAGTAGCTGTGAACACCCAAAGAGAAGAGGATCTAGATCGAGGGACAAATGGAAGACAACGGTAAGTCTATCGATCTCTCCCCTTTCACATTTCATAAAGGAAGAAACCAGAATAGCTGTATTTGTTTGTTGCTAAGGCACTGTCACACCTTAGGTGGATAGGATCGTCCTGCATATGCATTTTTCCCCACAACAAATTCGCGACTCCACTGGGGAAGAACTTGTTTATTCATTTCATTTGAGTTTCTATCATTTGTTTGCATCATAGACTTGACAGCAACAGTCGAACTGCATCTTTCCCGGATGCAAAGTAGAAAGTTGCTGCTTTGATCCAGTTGCTGGACTTGTCTATGATCTAAACAATAGATCCAAAAATGATTTGATGATCCTTTGTGATAGTATTTAGTACCCTCTCAAAGCATCCCTCTGTTTATACCTTGCTTGTGTTTCTGATTTGGCCTGAAACAGTTGATTTTTGAGCATTTTATGACCCAGAACCCAGGGGAAACGAGAGTTTCTCCTTTAGCGCAGACACTGTGAAGGTAGTCTGCATTTCAACGCAGGTCCCGTGAAGGCTACCTGCGCTGAATGTCAACTCCACAGTGTTGGAATTGTGTTGAACCAGTTTAGCCTTGTGCAGCTGGGGTTCTCTGTCCTCTGTTGCCCTGTTTTGATCTCTGTTTTTTGCAGCCTTTAACCAGCATAGGTACCAGTCTGATAACCTTTTTTCTTTGCTTAGCCTCTGCCTCCTTTTGTACAATAATACTGTGAATGTTTTTATGTGTTTGTGGCGTCATTTACAGTTTTCCTTTGCATGAGTAAAGTAGTCATCCTGTAGCCTTTGATTCAGATATGATTGATTGTGATCTTGGAAGATAGTTCATTGGCTGTTTGCAGATTGATTATAGATTTACTTTTGCTTATTGGTTTGAATTTGTCTCTTTTGAAGTATCAAAACAAGTCTTTATTTCGAAAATCGTTAAGTAGTGTAATCTCTTCTACCTTCTCTGATTTCGAAAAAGTGAACTTGTTTGTATTGATTATTTAAAAGCAAATTCAAAATTGTACAAAAAGCTTTCTTTATAGGCATCTATACTAAGAAAGTGGAAAACAAACACCTGCATTGTGCATTTGCATTTGATAAATTTGCATGTTGGATTTAGGGAAAGTGCATTAGAGTGTGCTGATTGCTCTTTGAGAAAAGATAGTGTCTTTCTTTTCCCTTAGTAGGTAGGATTTTCAAAGTTGAAAAGATAATAAAGCTTGCTTATCATCTTTAGACTGCATTTAGGAATTTGTATCATACATCTCGTGGTGAACCTTGAAAGGCAAAATTTAAAAAGATCAACTTAAAATAAACTGAATGAACCTAACAACACTTTGTAACATAACGCACAACATAGAGGTCTAGGCTAGAGACGTGTTCCGACGTCGTTAAGCCTAGTGATTGTTGATCTCGTGGAAGGTGGGTGATTCCTCCTGAGGGACGATAGCGCTAGTACGAATTGTGCTCCCACGTACCGTCGCGTATATATTGGGAGACCCCTATAGGCATATATCTTTTATCCTTAGGAAGCCGTGTCGGCCGCCCTACTGATCGCAATGCAGTGAACACAGCATTCACGAAGATCGACCGCCCGTACCCTAAAAAGTATTCTGCGGTTTTGCGAAAAGTTTGGCACACCCTCTGCCTAGATCTCTAGAGCAGTTTCTTTTGGCCCTTTTCAGACTCTATAACAGAAAAATTCCATCCAAGCATTTGTCACTTCGGGCTCGTTGAAACATCAAAGGAGACTAGAGTCATCTTTAGCTTTTTCTCGACTCTTTAAAAGTGAAAAAGCAAGTTGTGTCTAAAGCGTCTAATAAAATTCATTCAATTCAGAAACACCATTTTCCCCTTTTGTATTTTGGTTGATTGAGTAATCCGCAATCGTGGAAGAAAGTCAATTGAAACCCCGTCGTTCGCGAAGGCTTACGAGTCAACTGTCTTTATCTCCGGAATCGAAAACAGTACGGACAAAGCGAACTCGTTTAACCGGTTCAAAATCTCCTATCAAAGTTAGAACAAGTGTTCCGACAACATCTGAGATTCCGGTTACTCCAAACATTTCTGGAAACCCTGCCTCTATTGAAGAAGTTCAACAACCACAGAGGGACAGTAGAATTGATCCTATTCCGGGGGCAAATACTTGTGCTACTGAGCCAGTTCCATCTGTAACCGGTTCAGAGAGTCTTGCTCCTCAAACAACTGTCGCTGTCGATTCAACCCCTTCTTCGGCACTAGAAATATTTTACGGACCTGACAGTCTTCCTCTTCCACTGGGTTTGATTGCGATAGAGGAAATTGCAGAGGACCCGCAAGCAAGTACTCCAACCCATTTTGGAGTCGGGGTCACCCTATTTCCTTCATCAGAAGTTAATCCACCACAAGTGGAAGTTCCTATAGAATCGCTAGGCAATCTATTGGATAGACTCAAAATGTCTGAAAAACCGTCAACATCTAGGACTGTGTCGAACGACACAGCGATAGCAGAAGCCCCTGCCGTCACTCCGACAATGTTTCCCGGCATACCAGCTGTCCTGACTAGCTCACAACAGCTAGAAGGAGTCCACCAAGGGACTATTTCGACAGTATGGTCCGTTCCAGTTTGTTCATCCGGAATAACATCCGGTAACTCTTATGTTGAGACTCGCCAGATTGATCCATTTGGATTTCAATTTGGGCAATCCAGTCCACAAGGACAAACAATCCCCTTGAGTTTCGGATTGCTACCGTATGGGGGGCAGTATGCCCTTTCATTACCCCCTCCGGGAGGGTACCCATACGGGAGTTCACAACAGTATTCAGGTTATACTT
The DNA here is from genome assembly GCA_031772625.1 of Pinus tabuliformis. Lineage (NCBI taxonomy): Eukaryota > Viridiplantae > Streptophyta > Pinopsida > Pinales > Pinaceae > Pinus > Pinus tabuliformis. The sequence continues at coordinate 132,658,570 of CM062815.1, forward strand.
GAATTACATCGAGTGGTTGGGTACTTATGCTACCTCAACAACCCAGGGTTGTATATTCTATGCAACAGTGTGTACCTATGTCGAACATCCCGACCACACTGGCTATTGTAACAGTGTCACAAGTTCAAGCGATGCCTGTTGTATGTCAACCTCAGATTTCTCAGGTTGTAATGCAACAGCCCCTTGACCCTGGGTCACAACCGCAATCGCCAACTGGTGGGGCGACACAGGTCCAAACGGGTACAATTACCCCACACCTTGGTCCAACAGTTAGTATAACACAACAGAACATGGCTTCACAACCGTGGCTGGTGCAATACCAACAACCACAATTCTAGCAAGTGTACCAAGGTTCTGAGCAGTAGATCTTTGCGAACAGTGGACAACCGTATATTCAAAACGGTCAAAACCAACTGCTTTACAGTGGTCAAGTCCACCAACCGTATCAGTCATACCAACATCAATTACATTATGCTGGTATGCAAAGACCCACTGCTCAAGCGATTCCATCTTACCCTGGGTATGCTTCACCTAACCTGAATCAACAGTTACCATTCGTGGCAACTTTAGAGTTACCCGATTTACACCGGTTAACCAACGATCCGATTGCTTATGCCCCTTGGTGGCCAGCGATTCCTCAGAAACTTCCATCTGACATTCCTAAATTCAATGGAAATCCAGGTGAAGACCCATCGAATCACGTGATGACTTTTCATCTGTGGTGTTCGTCGAACACCCTGAACGATGATTCGATAAGGCTTCGCCTTTTTCAGAGGACATTGACAGGTCCAGCGGCTAAATGGTATATTGAATTACCTAGAGCCTCTTTCGACAATTTTAGCTCCCTAGCCACGACTTTCTTAACCCATTTTCAATTACCGATAAGGTATGAAACGGGAACAGAAATATTAACCAACTTCAAACAGACAACTGCCACTCATATATCCGATCATATACATGAATGGCGTCGTCGTCGTAGGATGGTTAAAACATACGTTCCCGATCAGCTGTTAGCTGAATGGTTTATAAAGTCGTTACTTCCTGCTATAACAGAAGATGTGGCAAAGGGGGGAGTCATAACAGAGGAGCAAGTTATTGCTCATGCACAATATCTAGACTTAGTTTATACTCAGTCTCGCACGCTCTACGAAAAAATACCTGATGCCCCTAGACTGGAATTTTCAATTCCTCCTCCTCCTAAATCCAATAGTGACTCTCATGCCGGCGATGGCGTGATTGGCACGGAAAACACGAAATCGATAAAGGCTTCGTCTAAGAAAGCCCGTAAGAATTCGGATCAAAATGCAAAAGAAGAAATTCTTGCTTCGGAAGTAAATGCCGTATCAAGAGATAAAGGCAAAGAAACCAATCAACCAGGAAGCAAGAAGAAGCAAAACAAAGGGAAGAAGAAGAAACAGGGTGAGTCATCTCCTGGAAAAACTTCTTCAAACCCTCCTGGGAAAGGGAAACAAAATTATCCATGTCAAATATGTGATGAGGAGGATCATTATACAAGGAATTGTCCATTCAAAGCTGAGTTGAAGAGGTTCTTTAAAAGTTCACAAACCTCAGCTGTGTTAACTGATCCATTTCCCAACCCAGGTCAAAATCTGGTTGATAGTGGAAATGCTTCCCTGTCGCAAGTGCTTATGTTGTCGGTTTCAAAACAACAGAATGATGCTTTGATTTCGACAAGGAACAAAGATTACGGGAATCCGCAGCTGTCGAACGACAAAGGTAAAGATCAACCAAGTAGTTCAACAACAACTTCGTCAGAAGTTGTACCGCCCATCATTCCTGAATTAACAATAAAACCGCCAAAGGGAGTAGTACACAAGTTGACATTTAATCCTCGCGCCAGAGCGGCGCAACATTATAACATAGTGGAAGATTTGGCCCAATTGCCATCCGCTATGTCGACTCTTGAGGTACTACAAAATTGCCCATCCCAAAGGCAGGCTTTGTTATTGGCTATTGGTGGGGTTGATCCTAAGGATTCCAATCTTGTATCTTTTGATCACAAAGGATACGATCCTCAGTTACCGGCTCAACTAGCTTTCCTTATTCAAGTGAAAGCCCTCAACAAAACTGTTCACCGAACAATTATTGATGAGGGGGCATCTACATGTATTATGTCGATGAGTTGCTGGAAAACTTTAGGATCTCAACCCTTGTCGCGATCTTCGACGACATTAAAAGCTTTCGACGGAAGGACTTATACCCCGTACGGTATCGTTAATAACTTGAAAGTTGAACTAGGAGGAAAAATAGTAGAAATAGATGTCGAAGTCATCGATGGGAATCTTGACTACAACATCCTACTGGGAAGACCATGGATATATGCCATGGCGGCTGTTGTGTCGACTTATTTTAGGAAGATCGCATTCCCGTTTGAAGGAGGGATTACGATCGTCGACCAACAAAACTTCCTCCCTAATGGTTCACAAGTTACAGGAAGCATTCCCATGATCCATGGAAGCAACCATTCGCTTCAAGACATCGGAGTAGGCCTACTGAAAGACCCCACATTAATGGGAACTTTCGCACTTCCACCTCCATTCTATATAGGAGAAATAGCATTCGTAAGAGCCTGCAACATGATATCTTCCACAAAGATCTCAGAAGACGATGTCGGAATGGATCATGCAATGGTTTTGCCCCCAAGCCCTATAGAAATATTGTAGCAATCAATGTTTCGAGCATGGGAGGCGAACCCAAATCAACGCTCGTCAAGCGTTTGGGTAGATAGGTCTAGAGAATATGGCACCCCATTAGATCCTTGCTTGAAAGTGCATGGGACTGACGAAGGAATCTTACAATCAATGTTGATTGAGGGGGCACCATGGAATGATCACCACCATCGTTCCCTTCTTCCGGAATATGAAGAAGATACTCAACATGACCTTTATCACCCTTCAGTTTTTGAATTCCTATCAAATACTGTAAATACGGTGGATTCCGAGTGAAACTTATCCAATATCGAAGAGACTATAGCCATAAATATCTCGACTAAAACAAATGTTGTAGAGAATATTTATGTCGGCAAAGGCTGTTCCCCTTCAGAAATGGAAATATATAACGCTCTTTTTCGCGAATTCAGAGATGTCTTTGCTTGGTCATATGATGAAATGCCAGGCATTGACTCGAGTATCGTTGAACATGAAATTAAAATGTATCCTGATGTCAAACCAGTAAGACAACGGCTTCGGGAGGTGCACCCCAAGAAAGCCACGACCATTAAGGCAGAAGTTGAAAAACTTCTCCATGCTGGATTCATCTACCCGGTTCCTCTAACCGATTGGGTATCGAATATTGTCCCTGTTATGAAGAAACAAGGAACAATTAGAGTGTGTGTCGACTATAGGGATGTAAACAAAGCTTGTCCGAAAGACAACTACCCTACACCCTTCATCGACCAGATAATTGATGAATGCGCCGGATGTGAAATCTTTTCATTTATGGATGGATTTTCCGGGTATAATCAAATAAATATCCACCCACAGGATCAGTCAAAGACTGCATTCATCTGTCCGTGGGGCACATTCGCTTATCGAAAATTACCCTTTGGTTTAAAGAACGCAGGGGCGACGTTTCAGAGGGCAATGAATTATGCCTTCCATGACATCAATAACATCGTTCAACCATATCTCGACGACCTTCCGGCTCATTCGCGAAAGCGGACTGATCATCCGCAGCATTTAAGAGCGATATTTCTACATTGCCGACACTACAAAATAAGAGTCAATCCGCACAAATGTGTGTTTTGCGTCGGTTCTGGTCGTTTACTTGGCTTTGTAGTCTCTAAGGATGGGATTCGTCTCGATCCTTGCAAGGTTCAGGAAATCATTAATTTGCCTCCACCTTCAAATTTGCTTCAGATTCAAAAACTCCAAGGGAAAGCAAACTTTCTGAGGAGGTTCATTCCAAATTACGCAGAACTTGCTAAAGGTTATACTCGTCTTTTGAAAAAGGATGTACCTTTCGTCTGGGACCAGGTGGCGCAAGCTTCCTTTGATGCTATGAAAGATTATCTAGTAAGATCATCATTAATGTATGCTCTCGACTATCAAAGAGATTTTAACCTGTATCTGGCTGCAGCGGATACGACCATTGCGATGGTTTTAGTTCAAGAAGTCGATGGAATTGAAAATCCTATATATTATTTAAGTAAAAACTTGAATGATACAGAAAGTAAATATTCTTATGTTGAAAAGCTAGCACTCACTGCTGTTCAAGCGATACAAAGATTTCGACAATTATGTCCTCTTTCGGAAAACTACCATTCTATCAGATAGCAACCCCATGACTTATATATTGTCGCGACAGTTGCTGGGGGGAAAATATTCAAAATGGATAGCAATCCTTCAAGAGTTTGATCTGGAATTTGTAAAATCCAAATCAAAGAAAGCTTTAGTTTTCGTAGAATTATTGTGCGATCTCCCATCATCGTCCAACGATGAAACATCAGAAGAGTCAATCGTGGACGAAAGTTTGTTTCTGATATCTGCAAGCGATCAGTGGTATGGAGATATAATAATATATCTCCAAACCCAAAAATTCAGGCCGGACACCACTCACTCAGAACAGAAATGTATACGATACCAAGCGAAAGACTACATGATCGTCGGTGATACACTTTACCGTCGCGGTATCGATACAGTTCTGAGGAGGTGTCTCACCCATGAAGAGGCCGAAAAAGCCCTGAATGAATGTCATTCAGGCGCGTGTAGGGGACATCAATCTGGATATGCTACAACACAGAAAATCTTACGAGCAGGATACTTCTGGCCAACCATGTTCAAAGATTGCATAACCGCAGTCAGAAGTTGCCATGCTTGTCAAATTTTCGATAGCAAAACCAGAAGACCACCCACACCTTTACAACCAATAGTTGCTGTTGGGCCTTTCGCCAAGTGGGGCATCGATGTCATGCAATGTAACCCCACCTCGACATGGGGGCATAGGTATATTATAGTCGCTGTTGACTATTTTACCAAATGGGCCGAGGCGATGCCTACATTAGATAACACTGGTGAAACAACTGCCCTTTTCTTTTTCAATCATGTAGTCGCCAGATTCGGCGTACCACAGGCTATAGTTACAGATCATGGGTCGCATTTTCGCAATCACATGATGGTCGAATTAGCTGCCAAGCTAGGGTTATCTCACGACAGCTCTACCCCGTACTATCCGCAAGCCAACGGACAAGTTGAAGCAATCAACAAGGTCCTGAAGCGTATGTTGCAAAGGATGATCGGGGTTCACAAAAGAAGGTGGCACCTAATCCTATACTCAGCCTTGTGTGTTATAGACATTTTTGTGCCTTACAGCATAGAGCATGAAATGTCAATAATCTAAGGGATCCAAAGTCCCTAAACAAGTTTTTCTTACCCTTAGAGGAACAAGGTCAGCAAACCACAACACTACAGTTCAGTTCTCCACTGAAAAACACTCAAAAACAGGTCAGTTTTGGATCATTGCAGCTGCTCCACTAGGCATCTGCGCTGCATAGTAGGTACAACAAAGGCTACCTGCGTTGCAGAGCAGGTAGAACAAAGGCTACCTGCGTTGGGCGTACTTGGACACGTGGAGGAATCTTTTTCTCAAAGTGCCAGTGTCCAGGAAGCTTCCAAAAAGACACTTGATCATAAGATTCGCCTAATGATGAGTTAAGAGCTTCTAAAACTCCAAGTGGAAGGCAGAAACTCTGAGTGAAGGACTGAAGAACAACTGGAGTTGAAGAGGACAACAAGTCACACATCAAGCTGGCTTATCTTCACTCCAAAACTCTATATAAGGATCTCATCCCATGGGATCTGAAGGGCGGAATTCAGTGCAAAGAATTGCTGTTGGTTTTGCAGTTGAGAGTATTGGGTGATTGCTTGAGGGAGGTGAAGAAGAGATTTCTCTCCGTCGGGAAGGTGATGCTGGATTGGACCTCGCATGGTTATATCACCGCCTGAACCTTACTTCCATATATTAATAAAGCATTTGAGGTTCTTCTATTCGCATGTGTTTCAATGATGAATTGTTTTACTTGCGTCTTTGATTTATGCTAATCCTTGAATCATTTATGCATGCATGCCTCTTGTAGTTTCCTTTTCTTGTCTTATTTGCAGGATCTCGTGTAGCTGGGCCCGTGAAAAGATTTGGAGCTGGGAGCAAGCGGCAAACAAAGGAGACAGGATCGACCATTTGCGCAAGACATCGGTAAGTGGATCTATCCTTTTTATCTCTTGCATGTCATAAAGAAGAAACTTTAGATAGCTTTGCTTTCAGCTGTTGCTAAGGAACTGTCACCCTTAGAGTGGGTTAGGGTCATTCCGAGTTGGATACTTTCCCCCACAACAGACTGGCGACTCCGCTCGGGATCGTGTCTTGTTGGTAGCTTGTGTTTCTTGCTATTCTTTTCTTAAACAAAAGAGTACCGAATCGAAAACTGCATTCGAGTTCTTCGAATGCAAAGTAGAGGGCAGCTACTCTAGCCCAGTGCTGGGCATGTTTATGAGTTGAAGAGCTGATCCAAAAGGACTCTTTTTAGCTCTTTGTGATAGTGTTCATCTTCCTTTAATCATCCTCTAGAGTATACTTGACTGATAGCAACTGATTTGGCCAAAAACCGCTCATTTTTTAGCAAACTGTGAGCCAGAATCTGAGAGAGACGAGAGTTGTCTCATCAGTGCAGCTGCAACAAAGGCTACCTGCACTGACAACGCAGGTCCCGAAGGGGCTACCTGCACTGCAGCGCAGGTTGACAGTGCAGCACCTGCACTGATCAAGTTTTTCCTTGTGCAGTTGGGGTTACCCACTGTCTGTTGCCCAGTTTTCAGTATTGTTTTTGCAGCCTGTTGTCAACCTGTATACCCAGCTGAAACCACTTCTCTTTTCCTTCATTCCCCCTCAGTTGTATGAAGAAACCGTGATTGTTCTTATAGTATTTCTTGCTGTCATTCACTGTTTCCCATAGCGAAAGCGAACTAGTCTTGCTATGACCTCTTGGATCTAGACCTGTGAGAAAGTGTCGTTGTGATTCTAAGAGCTAGTTTATTGCTGTTCATAGCTGCTTGAGCATTTGCTTTCGTTATATGGTTCGAATTTCATTATTTCTTGTGTTGAAACGAGTGAATCTTAAGGTGTTCTTTTGATTATTGGACAAAACTTGTTTGCTTACACTTGAAATCGAATTCGAAATTATACAACAACTTTCTTTTTGTAATCATCAACATTAAGGAAGGAGAAAAGAAATACTTGCATTGTGCATGTGCATTTTGACAATTTGCATGTCGATTTAGGAAAAGTGCATCAATGTGTGCTCTATGATCTGTTTGAAAAGATGATGTCTTTCTTTTCCTTCAGTAGTTAAGGTTTTCATAAGTTGAAAGAATTGAAAAAGCTTGCTTATCATTCTTAGACTGCATTTAGGAGTTGTCTCATACATCATGTGGTGATCCATAAAGGAAAACTGCTAAACAAGATCAACCTAAAAAGAACTGAATTTATCTAACAACGCTTTGAAACATAAAGAAACATAGTAGAGGTCTAGGTAGAGACGTGAACTGACGTCGTTAAACATAGTGACTCTTGATCTCTACGAAGGTGGGTGATTCCTCCTGAGGGACGATAGTACTAATACGGACTTGAGCCCCCGCGTACCATCGCGTATATTGGGGGACCCCTATAGGAACAAAGCCTTTATCCATAGGAAGCCGTGTCGGCCGCCCTACTGATCGCGATGCAGTGAACACAGCATTCACGAAGATCGACCACTCGTACCGTAAAACGTATTCTGTGGTTTCGCGAAAGGTTTGGCACACCCTTGCCTAGAACTCCAGAGTAGTTTCTTTTGGCCTTTTTCAAACTCTATAACTGAAAAAGTCCATCCGAGCATTTGTCACTTCGGGCTCGTTAATACATCGAAGGAGACTAGAGTCATCTTTAGCTTTTTCTCGACTCTTAAAAAGTGAAAAAGCAAGTTGTGTCTTAAAAAAAAAAGCGTCGTCATATAAAATTCATCTTAAACGGAACATAATTACCCCTGATTCCTACGTTGATCTTAAAAGTTGAGAACATGGAGCACACCAACAAAGGGATTCCGCATGATGGGACCCCTAGCCCTTTCTCCTCTTGGGGAGAAGTTGGTGCGCCCCACATGGCCACATTGTTGCTTCCAGGACTGACAATTGGCCTGCCAGTTTGGCTATTCTCAACTGCTGTAGTTCAGACCACCACGGTTCCTGAACAGTCGAGTCAACAGTTAGACCCGTCTAGAGCTACCCTCCAGCCTTCCACTTCTTATGTGCCTTCCTCCGATCCTTCTTCTTCGAAAGGTCAAGCTGCCAAAAGCGGAGCTCCCATAGAAAAGAAGAAGGAAAAGGAGAAGAAAGAAAAGAAGCAGAAGGAGCCAAAGGCGCCTGGGGGCAAGCAGAAGGTATCTAACGAAAACCCACACACAGCATGGACCGGGCCCAAATCGCCATGTGTCATATGTAGAGGGAACCACTTCCACAGTGATTGTCCCAGTATTCCCCGGATACTAAGGGACTGGTCCCCTCGTTTGCACGATTCGGAAGCGTCAACCTCTGACAACCAGGTTGAATGCTTACCGTCGACCAGCGAAAGTGAAGGTCGCAGACGACGAAAGGGGATGAGATTCCCCTGCGAACTGTGTGAAGGCGATCACACCCTTCGCCGTTGTCCCTTTTTAGATGAAGCAAAGAGAGTTTTGGAAGATCAACCGGTGACACCGGTGCTACTTCCTCCTGGATATCAAAAACTCGCGCCAAGTCCTTCGTTGGTCGAAAATACAGCTGCCCCGCTCATAGGGCCAGCTGAAGTGTCAGTCGCTGAAAGTGAACCTACTGAATCCGGACCGGACGAAAGTCCAAAGGTCGAAACGGCAGTTGACCCGATTCTCCCTTCAGAAGTTTCATCTTCACATACCACAGTCACTGAGGATTCATCGCAGGTGACACACTCACCGAAGAGAGTAAGGATGACACCGTCCAAGTCCTCTTCGTCAACACCGATTCTGATGAACATCAGGGCAATGTGTCCACTCCTTTATCGCAGGAAGGAGCGTCGTCAGGATCATATCCGGCCGTATATTCGGTCCCACCATCAAGCAACCTAGTTGTGTCGTTTGATTGGAACCAACTAGGCAGACCCCAATTACCAGCCAGTATACCATTTAGAATTATAGTTCAAATATACCAAATGGTGATGGCTGGAACTATCATTGATGAAGGGGCATCTGTGAGTATTCTGTCCTCAATTTCTTGGAAAGCACTGGGTTGCCCGGCGCTTTTGCCTGAGACAAGAAATCTCTCGGGTTTTGACAGAGGAACCAGTCGACCATTAGGGATTCTACCTAATGTGCCTATTACCTTGAAAGGGAAGGCTGTCAAGATGGGCTTGATGGTCTTCCAAGGACCCTTGGATTATAACCTACTCCTTGGACGAGACTACATATATTGCATGGAAGCAATAGTCTCCTCACTCTTTCGAATAATGTGTTTTCCATACGAAGGAAGAATGGTCAAGCTCGTAGACCAACTTTCATTTCCGGGATCACGCATCGCAAATAGTCACATACCTACCCTGAATGGTCTATTTGATCAATTTGATCAAGAAGGGTCTCTGCCTCCGGTTCTTCTTCCTGATGAAGGCGAGTGATTCGGGAAAAGAAGGTCGGAACCCAGGGGGCATGCATCCTGGTCTGCTCTGGAGGCAGAAGAAACCTTGGGTGTAAAGTAGAATTTCCGCGGAAGAATATGACTAGTCCGTACCCCGTCCCCTCCTTCATCTTTGTGAATCTTCCTCTGAGCCATCTTCATGGAGAAGAAGGACAAGAAGACAAAGAGAGACTGGGAATCTCAGAAGGGGCTGTTAGGAGTGGGGTTGTTCTAGAATAGGATTCTTCTGTCAAGGTTACTTGTTTGACAAAAGTCATTCACCTTTGTCTAGATAGGTAGGCTCCATCAAAGAAGGGGATCCGTTTGCGGCAACAAGTAGGTACCGTCTTTGGGTAAAAGGCCAGCCTCACCCATTAAAACAAAGGTTTTAAAGGATAAGTAGGGGCAGCCCCCAAAGAAAGAGATGCTATTTGCTGCAACAGATTGTAACCATCTTTGTGTACCCTAATGATAGACATCGCCGAAGAAAGTCTCTGTTTGAAAGAATTAGCAGGACAATCTTTGGGTAACCTGAAAGAGGTAAGCCTCACCTGTTGGAAACAAAGGTTTTTGACGGAAAAGTAGGGGCATCCTTGAAATTAGACTTACACCTGGGGGCATGCAAACCTCTTGGAAGGCAAGCATAGGCGACTTTTAGTTTTAGGTATAACTAACCCACTAACCCGTAGATAAGTCGATACCTGGCTTGCACAAAAAGAGGATATGGAGCAATGCATAGGGAGATGAAAGCTCTTTAAAAAATAGGAATCTTCCATCAGACCTTTCTACATTATGACAGGTAAGAACGAGCAGTTTTGGCAAAGTTCATGCTCGTTAAAAAATAAACGCAAGATCCGAGTAAATAACCATTTGAGACCATAAATTCATCAGCCATAAAAGCCTTGGTCGTGTTTGTGCACCGTCACCTCCACTTTTCATTTGGCCGATCATTCACATCCACTTGATTGTTTACCTATTTTGAGGGACAGCTGCGAAGAGTGATTTCACCTAGCCATCCTTGTGACACTGCCGTGATTGGAAAATTCCAACCTGTACCTGGAATCTGCTGCTATCCCTGTTTATCACTCGTTCCTCAAAAGACGAGTCTTCTTTGAGCTCTTTTCACTGACTCGTAAAAAATGAAAAGTTTGCCGAGTTTTGGCCTTCCATCTCGTTAAAAGGACCGGAAGAGCTATCCCTCCTCTAGATTTTAATCTTTTTGGACCTGGGGGATTATTGCACAAAAAGATCGAGCGCTTGTCTGGTTCGGCTCGATAAAGATATCGAACATTCATCCCTTCTGTATTGTTTTATACTTTTTCGGACTTAAGGGATTAGATGACGAAAAAGGACCCCTGGAGTCTACTTTATGTACACTTTTCAGACTTTCTAAAAATGAAAAGGACCGAGTTGTCTTTGTCGCTGGACTCGTTAAAAATATTAGATAGCGACAAACTTGTCTTTAGACAAGAACGAGTTTCCCTATCGCTAGGCTCATTAAAAACATAGCGATGGGCTTTCCCGAAGGGCAGGTTATAGATCAAGCATATGTTATCCTCCTCAAGCTTGTCAAAAAATAAAGAGGTACTGGTCAGAAATGACTGGGGAAAAATTGGGAAGAACCTCAAAGCTTAATGGTAGCAAGTCGCTCTTGAACATGACACTTTTGCCTCCGTAAATATCGGGTTGGGTTATTATCATTCACCGGTCCCTTCACCATGGTCTCGCCATACCATCCATACATGGGGTAATGCTACCGATCCATCTCATTAGTGTCGTTATATGTTCAAGAGATGTCATTCAGAAAGTGTCAACCGAGTCCCATCCACTACCGTACATCATCTTTCATCCTTCCATGACCGCCACCCTGAATCATATTTCACAGATCGTTTTCACCAATCATCACTAGCTCTGTTCCGTGTCACTGATGTGGGATTCATTAAGGCCCTCCTTTGACGGATCACTTCTTGTCGACATCAGCTCACTATCCAAGAAGTTGATCTAGGAACACCCCCTCAGTACTTTGAAGCTTGCATGCCTCAATGGCAAGTTTCTCACTCCCGGCGATAGGTATACATTAATGACCTTCGACCAGGAGACTTTGCGTGGTGTTCGACGTCAGATCCTATATTCACACCACGTGAATTGTGCTGCAATACCTTGAGGGTCATCATCATTATCGGTGATTCCTCTCGCGCTTGTTAACAGTTTACATTATTGACTGGTAATCAAGCGACGTCTTTCCATGTTCGACTTCAAGAAATTCTCACGTGGATCGACTTGTACTAATGTGAAGATCGGACAAGTTTGAAGACCCCGGATCTAGTTTCATCCATCCGGGCTGCGATATATATTCAGGAGATAAAGACATAGACATGTGCAGCAGATGATTATCCTACTAAAAGGATGATAATTAAAAAGCAGAGAATTATCCGTCTCTTATCAGACGATCGTTTGTTTATGTACAGCAAATGTATTTATAAAGCTAAGCATGGGAAATGCCCGCCTCAGCTAGATCATGAAAAGAAAGTATGAAAAGATAATGTATTGTATTGTATTTTGTTACAGGTCACCTCCCGGTGATTGAATGAACTTCGGATCCTCCTAATAAAGCATTTCACCCGATAAACGACCTCATACTTTAGGGGGCAACTGTTATAGACATTTTTGTTCCTTACAACATAGAGCATGAAATGTCAATAATCTAAGGGATCCAAAGTCCCTAAACAAGTTGTTCTTACCCTTAGAGGAACAAGGTCAGCAAACCACAGCACTACAGTTCAGTTCTCCACTGAAAAACACTCAAAAACAGGTCAGTTTTGGATCATTGCAGCTGCTCCACTAGGCATCTGCGCTGCATAGCAGGTACAACAAAGGCTACCTGCGTTGCAGAGCAGGTAGAACAAAGGCTACCTGCGTTGGGCGTACTTGGACATGTGGAGGAATCTTTTTCTCAAAGTTCCAGTGTCCAGGAAGCTTCCAAAAAGACACTTGATCATAAGATTCGCCTAATGATGAGTTAAGAGCTTCTAAAACTCCAGGTGGAAGGCAGAAACTCTGAGTGAAGGACTGAAGAACAACTGGAGTTGAAGAGGACAACAAGTCACACATCAAGCTGGCTTATCTTCACTCCAAAACTCTATATAAGGATCTCATCCCATGGGATCTGAAGGGCGGAATTCAGTGCAAAGAATTGCTGTTGGTTTGCAGTTGAGAGTATTGGGTGATTGCTTGAGGGAGGTGAAGAAGAGATTTCTCTCCGTCGGGAAGGTGATGCTGGATTGGACCTCGCATGGTTGTATCACCGCCTGAACCTTACTTCCATATATTAATAAAGCATTTGAGGTTCTTCTATTCGCATGTGTTTCAATGATGAATTGTTTTACTTGCGTCTTTGATTTATGCTAATCCTTGAATCATTTATGCATGCATGCCTCTTGTAGTTTCCTTTTCTTGTCTTATTTGCAGGATCTCATGTAGCTGGGCCCGTGAAAAGATTTGGAGCTGGGAGCAAGCGGCAAACAAAGGAGACAGGATCGACCATTTGCGCAAGACATCGGTAAGTGGATCTATCCTTTTTATCTCTTGCATGTCATAAAGAAGAAACTTTAGATAGCTTTGCTTTCAGCTGTTGCTAAGGAACTGTCACCCTTAGAGTGGGTTAGGGTCATTCCGAGTTGGATACTTTCCCCCACAACATTGTGGGCTTACCGAACATCGGTGAAGAACGCAACCGGGTTCACACCTTTCCAACTGGTGTATGAACTGGAAGCAGTCTTGCCAATCTAGTGTGAAATTTTGTCGCTTAAACTCGCAATTGATCTCCTCCCCGGAACTTCGGAAGAAGAGGCTCGTTTCTTGGAATTAATCCAATTGGATGAAACCCGCCGTGATGCCTCTTTGGCTAACGAAGCCCATAAGAAACGAGTCAAGGCGCAGTTCGACAAAAATGTTAAACCCCGTGTCTTCTTAGAAGGTGACTTGGTCTTGCTTTATGACCAAGAATCTGATAAATTGGGAGCAGGTAAATTCAATTCCTTATGGATGGGCCCCTATATTGTTAAACGGGTGTTAGCAAAAGGAGCCTACGAGTTAATGGATTATGACGGAATCCCACTGGCGCAACCCCGTAATGGGTTGTACCTCAAGCGTTACTATGCTTAATAGTAACCTATATGCTTTTGCTGTATTTTGTTTTCGCTAAAAGTGTTTGTTTTGGTCGAGTGATCCACCTTTTTACATTTATTTGCAGATGTCAAACCTTCTGGAGACATGTGTTGGATATGCCGACGGAGCGAGTCGTAGTTCGCGGAACCTATCCTCCGCAGCCTGGGCCATTTTTGATCCAAGCGGTGAGTTAGTAAGTTTCAGAGGTATGTGTATTGGGCAATCAACGAATAACATCGGTGAGTATAGCGCGTTGATAGAGCTACTCTCTGATGCCATCACCCGTGGCATACGCCGACTAATCGTCAGGCTAGACTCACAGCTCGTAATACTACAACTCAATGGTATATATTCCGTTCGCAATCCAGCTATTTATCGCATGTTCTTAAGGGTTAAGATTTTGGAAAGACAATTTGATTCAATTCAATACCAGCATATTTCCAGAAACTTGAACACATTAACCGACTCATTACCAAACTATGTGTTAGATAGCCATTTGCGACATTTATGAAAAGAGACCCATCATCAATGATTGTACATATGGATCATATAACTCAACCAGAATAAAACTCAAAAATCAAAATATATATAAGTTGTTTATCGTTCATACATAATGTTCTGTAACCAAGACAAAAATCGGTCATATGACCCAAAAACTCAAAAGTGCTAGGGGGCACCCTAGCCTAGTGATGCTCATGATAGCACGTCACGGCCTGTGCAATCATGCGCAAGAGACGAGTCCATCGTCTAGGCACACCAGTAGTATGTCGCTGCAACTGTAAAGGTAACTCATCAATCCTCACATCGAGAATGCCGAGAGTAAGGCTCTCAACCTGCTCCTACACAGCTGTAAGAATCTCTGCCACATCAAGGTCGCGGAGAATAACCCTCCCAGCAGTCTCCCCTGCTGGGGCAGCAACTGGCACTTTCGGGCGAGCTGCTCGACGAACAGGACCAACATCTGCATGCACACATGAGTTTGATTAAAGTCTTGATAGAATAAAGCACAAGGACATTATAAATAAGAATAGTAAACAGTAATATGGTCAAAGATTTTACCTATAGCGCCCCACTGTTCGCCATCCGGCAGTACCAAGTCCGGATCACCTCGGAAATCCATGCCAACATATGGGTACTCGGAATAGACCATCTCCTGGTGCTCGAACCACCTGAAGAAGGTATCAGTGAAAGTAATCTGAGATTGACCCGCATGCCTAGACATGTGGTCAACCCATCTCTGCATGCGTGGCTCGGTAGGAGAAGGCAAGTCGAGTGCGATGTACTGAGGCTGCATCAGTGGTATTTTCTCCAAGGCAAAGGCAGTCAGAATAGAACCATATCCAAAGTTCTTCAGCTTCCCGTCCTTTACCTTGTTCAACTGACTTTTCATCTGAAGAAGTAGTGCATCACACCAGTTGAATACTTTCGGTTGGAGACACTCCAAGGCGTGCTGCACATAATATCTGTTGGAAACATGTAAAGATGCGCTACCGGCCATCCTACCAATAGTATACAGAATGGACCTGAGAGACCTGTCAGTAATCTCACGGATAACAACCTTTCCGTCTCTGCTCGGCTGGGAACCTTCCCTGCAATACTGGTGGACATAATCTCTCACGGAATCATTCCCCCGGGCCGAACCTGACAGAGAAATGGGGGCACCCCGCCTTGACAACCCAGTCAAGAAGTAAATGTCCACTATGGTCAAGGGGATGGATTTTCCCCTAATCTGGAATACTTGGTTGATGGGATCCCAAGCATCAAGCATATACTGCAGTAAAGACATCTGTGCTCTCATGCTAGAGATACGGAAGAACTTCAGTAGGCCACAGTTCCGCAGCGCGTTCACCGTGAAAGGGTCATGGAGGGCAATCATGTCCTCCTCTTCATGTTCTCGTTCTCGCCATGTGAGGGTCATTTTGCTCAAAATTCCCTATAAAACAAACAAGAGAAAGAGTAAGATCCTGGATTTGATGAAAAACTGGCGAAATTTCATCAAAAACTGTGCAATAGAACTGCTTTTCTATGATCAGCGCAAGTGGATAGTGTCCTACCTGCGTTGAAGGTCAAACTTCCTTAAGGCAGCTTGACATTCAGCGCAGGTTTCGAATGGACTGCCTGCGCTGATGTCAGAGCGCCCTAGAAAAACCCCAGGGGCTCATGGGGGCAGGAAAACAGGCACAAAATGGAAAAAGGAAACCATGAAAAGAAAGAGCTAGAGTTTAGCTCCTACCTGGTCCAGACGGCGCCGAAAATCGTCCGCAGAATCTCCCGGAATCAACTGGTGAAAATCGAGGGGGAAGAGGCACCTCCAGAGCTCCAACAAACCAAGTTCAAATGAAATGGTAAAATGAGAGGTAAAAACACCTTTTTATGGCTTTTTACGTAGTTCAAAGCGAAATATTAGGGTTATAATCTCATTTCCATGCAAATATTATTCATTTCTAACTAAGTTTGATGCAGCAATTGAAGATACAGTACTATCTTTGAAAAGGGCAAAGCTAGTCATGGTAAAAATCAAAATATTTGACCATATAATATCGAGCAGTTTTAGCATAAAGTTCATGCTCGTTAAAAAATAAACGCAAGAATCGAGCAGTTTTAACACGAAATTTATGCTCGTTAAAAAATAGAAAAGCGAATTGTGAGCAAGAGTTTCCTCCAGAGTTCAAGCTCATTAAAAAATGAACCTATCCTGGTAAATAACCACTGTGAATGTAATATCATCAGCCATTAAAGCCTTGGTCGTGTTTGCACCTACCACCTCCACTTTTCATTTGGCCGATCGTTCACCTCCATATGATTGTTTACCCATTTTGAGGAACAACTGCGAAGAGTGATTTCACCTAGCCATCCTTGTGACACTGCCGTGATTGGAAAATTCCAACCTGTACCTGGAATCTGCTGCTAACCCTGTTCATCACTCGTTCCTCAAAAGACGAGTCTTATTTAAGCTCTTTTCAATTGACTCGTAAAATATGAAAAGATTGCCGAGTCTTGGCCTTCTAGCTCGTTAAAGGACCGGAAGTGCTATCCCTCCTCTAGATTTTAATCTTTTTGGACATGAGGGATTATTGCACAAAAAGATCGAGCGCTTGTTTTATTCGGCTCATTAAAACTATCGAAAACTCATCCCTTCTGTATTGTTTTATACTTTTTCGGACTTAAGGGATTAGATGACGAAAAAGGAATTTTGGAGTTGACTTTATGTATCTTTTCAGACTCTCTAAAAATGAAAAGAACCGAGTTATCCTTGTCGTTAGACTCGTTAAAATTATTAAATAGCGACAAAATTGTCTTTAGACGAGAATGAGTTTCACTATCACTAGGCTCGTTAAAACATAGCGATGGGCTTGCCCGAAGGGCAGGTTATAGAACAAGCATATGTTATCCTCCTCAAGCTTGACAAAAATAAAGAGGTACTGGTCAGTAATGACTGGGGAAAAATTGGGAGAAAACTAAAGAAAAATTTGATGGTAGCAGGTCGCTCTTGAACATGACACTTTTCCTCCGTACCACAATCGGGTTGGGTTGTCTCATTCACCGGTCACATCACCATGGTCTCACCATACCATCCATATTTGGGGTAATGCTACCGATCCATCACATCAGTGTCGCCATATGTTCAAGAGAAGTCGTTCAGAAAGAGTCAACCGGGTCCCATCCACTGCCATACATTATCCTTCATCCATTCATGACCACCACCCTGAATCATATGTCACAGATCGTTTTTCACCTCCATTAAAATCATTAGCTCCATTCCGTGTCACTGATGTGGGATTCATCAAGGCCCTCCTTTGACGGATCGCTTCGTGTCGACATCAGCTCATTATCCAAGAAGTTGATCTAGGAACAACCCCTTCAGTACTTTGAAGCTTGCATGCCTCAATGGCAAGTTTCTCACTTCCGGCAACAGGTATACATCAATGACCTTCGACTAGAAGATTTTGCGTGGTGTTCGACGCCAAGTCCTTTATTCACACCACGTGAATTGTACTGCAGTACCTTGAGGGTCATTATCATTATCGGTGATTCCTCTCGCGCTTGTTAACGGTTTACATCATTGACCGGTAATCAAGCGATGTCTTCCATGTTCGACTTCAGCGCAATTCTCACATGGATTGACTTGTACTTAGAGTGAAGATCGAACGAGTTTGAAGACCCCAGATCTAGTTTCATCCATCCGGGCTGCGATATATATTCAGGAAAGATAAAGACATTTGACATGTACATCATTGCAGCAGATGATCATCCTACTCAAAGGATGATAATTTCGCCAAAATTATCAGTCTACCATCAGACGATCCTCTGTTCTATGTACAAAAATGAATTTATAAAGCTGAGCATGGGAATGCCCGCCTCAGCTAGATCATGAAAGCAGTATGAATCATAATGTATTGTATTGTATTTTATTACAGGTCTCCTCCCAGCAAATGGATGAACCTCGGACCCTCCTGGATAAAGCATTTCACCCGATAAACAGCCTCATACTTTAGGGGGCAACTGTTATAGACATTTTTGTGCCTTACAACATTGAGCATGAAATGTCCATAATCTAAGGGATCCAAAGTCCCTTAATATGTTGTTCCTACCCCTAGAGGAACAAGGCTAACTAACCACAACAATTCACAGAAGTTCTCCACCTGAAACCACTAAAAAACAAGCCAATTCTGGATCATGTCAACTGCTCCACTGAGCATCTGCGCTGAATGTCAACTACTCCACTGTCTACCTGCGTTGAATGTCAACTCCATCAAAGGCTACCTGCGCTGAGTGAGTTTGGACATGTGGCAGAGTCATTCCTCAAGGTGTCAATGCTCAGGAAGCTTCCAAAATGACACTTGTATAAGGGAATTCGACTGGTGATGAGTAAGAGGTTCCAAATCTCCAAGTGGAAGAAAGAACCTCCAAGTGGACTCAAGAACTGACAGAGGGAGAGGACACTAGTCAGATCTCAAGGTGACTCATCCTCTCTCCAAATATCTATATATAATTGCTCTTGGTTTGAGACTGGAAACATTGGGTGCTTAATGCTTTGAAGGGAGCTGAAGAAGGAATTCCATTTTGCTGGGAAGGAGATGCTGGATTAGAGCCCTCTGGGTTGTATCTCTTCCTGAACCTTGTTATCAATCAATAAAGCTATCTTGGTTTTCTCCTATATTCTGGTGTATTTGTATGATTGCATTAGTGTATTTGATTTACTTCTAATCCTGAATCATTTATGAATATGAATATATGCCTTTGTGTTGTGTTCTTCTCTTGTCGCAAGTAGCTGTTCTCTTGTCACAGGTAGTTTTTCTCTTGTGATCTCGTGGGAATCAAGTAGCTGTTCTCTTGAGCAAGCGAGGAGGCAAGTAGCTGTGAACACCCAAAGAGAAGAGGATCTAGATCGAGGGACAAACGGAAGACAACGGTAAGTCTATCGATCTCTCCCCTTTCACATTTCATAAAGGAATAAACCAGAATAGCTGTATCTGTTTGTTGCTAAGGCACTGTCACACCTTAGGTGGATATGATCGTCCTGCATAGGTATTTTTTCCCACAACAATGGTCACCCCTTCCATGCAATCACTCACCTTCCAAGTTCTCGAACATCCCCTATCCCAGGTAATCCATCCCTTGGAAAGGATTCCTCACATTGGAAATTCAAACAACCAAGGCATATAATTGCCTCAAACCACCATACTGGTCATAGCATGCTCATGGAAATCAAAGGACACTATTGGGTACTAGTGTCCCATAATTGCCTTGCTCCTGAAGTGTTTTACCAACATACTGCTGCATGTTCCAGTTCCTTTTGTCATTTTTTCTAATTCTTGCAATCGATTTAAACCACCCAACCGGGCATGTTCTTGCTTTCTTGTACCAAGCACAAAAGTTACATTATATTCAAATAAATTGAAATAACTTCAAATCATACCTCATTGGTGGCCCATCAATAAGGTACACTTGCAATTCTGTTTGCTTCCTGCCACAACAAGTAAAATTAGTAACTTTGGCCAAATCATCATGCATGAACATATCACGTCATGTTATCTCAAACCACAACCATCATAGATCAAAATCATGAATCACATGTAACCATCATAAACCAAAATCATAGGTCACATTTAATCATCATATACCAAAATCATAAACACTGATACTTATCCTTTAACCAATACTTAGCTTCTACCTTTGTCTTTATTCTGTACGCACTCTCGATCGGTTTCCACACCCGAAAAACACCAAATTCCTTCTCCTGAACCATGTGCACATACACACACATACAACCACACACGACATAAAACACCATGCAATACATACACCTATACCTAACATACAACACATACACCTAACCCAGTGTACAACACAACACAATACATACACCTACATCCGGTGTACACCACAACACAATACATACATCCACACCCGATGTACAACATAATACATATATGTAAAAAAAATACAACACAATGAATACACATGTCATGATACCACGACTACTCCATGCACATACATAGTACCACATGTACACAACACAACATGTACGACATGCACATAATACCGCATCTACAACATGTACACAATACCACCTATACACAAGAATACTTGCATAACATGTACACAACATCACATGTACACGACACCACCTGTACAACATGTACACAACACCACATGTATATTGTACCACTTGTAAAACATGTACACAATGCTAAACATACACAACACCATAAGCACGACATGTACATGACACCACATGTACACAGTACCATATGCATGACATGTTCATAGCACCACATGCACACCACACCATATGTACAACATGTACACAACACCACATGCTCACAGCGCCACCTGTACAATCATGCACACAACACCATATGTACGTAGCATCACATTTATAACATCCACACAACACCACATCTACATATCAATGCATATCCAACATGTACATAGCATCATCTCTACGCAACACTGCATATCCAAAATGCAAACAACACCATATGCACACAATGCCGCATATCCAACATGTACATAGTACCAGTTATGCCTAACATTGCATATGCAATATTCACACAACGATATCTATCATTAGGGGATTTTTGAGGTCTAAAATGGGCCTCCTAAGGAAATTATAAAATAATAATGGAAATAATAGAATAAGATTAGGTTACATCATCAAATTTTAGAGGGAAAAAAGAAAAAACTAATTTTTCAACTCGTATTTTTAACTTATCTCCCTATGGTTTTACTCAAATTTCGAGGGGAAACACTCATTGGATGTATAATTTGATTCCTCATCCGAGGAGTACCCATATTGCATACTTTTGATGGTATCTGCTACATGAAAAATGAGAAATACATGAAAAACGTGATTGCAATCACATTTTTTTAGGTATTTCTCATTTTCGTGTAACAAGGTCCACCGAAAGCATGAAACACGGGTACTCCTTGGACAAGGAACTAAATTTTTCATCCAACAAGTAATCCGTCTTGAAATTTGAGTAAAAAATTAGGGAGATAAGTTGAAAATATGACTTGAAAAAGCAGTTTTATTATTTTATTAGTTTTTAATGTTTTTACTTTTTTGCTCCAAAATTGGTGAATCATCTCCCATGGTTGACATAATCATCTTGAATCCTATTAGTTCCTATAAAGTTTATTTTTTTTTGTACATTTTTTTGAGGCCCATTTTAGACCTCAAAATTCCCCTAATGACCACCTTGTACATAATATTGCATAACAACATGTACACACACTATATATACACAACATCACATGTGCACAACGTCATAGACACAACAAGTACAACATATAAAATATATGCACAATAGTAGTACCACATCCAATACCACATTGTCTCTACCAAGCAACCTTGCTTCCATTGCCTCTCTTCCATCCACACTATCCTAGCATGTCGTGCATAACACTGTTTTCATTCTGCTAATGTATCTCTTAGCATTAGCCTGTCCATAACATAAACATAGACATAGTATAAACACATGATACTGACCTCAAAGATCTATCATACTACTCTTTCCACTTGATTTTTCATGAACCAGGAATCTCTTCATGCCATTCACTTGCATAAGCAATCATTCATCCACAAGAATGATTCCTTATGACCCTATCAGGCAGTGACATACATACATACATACATACATACATACATACATACATATATACATACATACATACATACATACATACACACACACACACACACACACATATATATATATATATATATATATATATATATATATATATATATATATTAGCACAAAACAATCATGATCTCATCAGAAAACAACATACCTACATATATACATGTAACTAGAGACTAGCTAATATACTTGTCAAATACAAGTTCACGAATCTAACACATAGCAACATAATGTCAGACAAGACTAAGGTTAAGAAGACTTCCTATGTGCAAAGCACTCATTTGTTTGGAATTAGGGTTTCCAAACATAGCCAAAATAATTCTTTCCCAACTCCTTTCTTTGGCCTTTTCCTTGCTCCAATT
This sequence comes from Pinus tabuliformis, assembly GCA_031772625.1. NCBI lineage: Eukaryota > Viridiplantae > Streptophyta > Pinopsida > Pinales > Pinaceae > Pinus > Pinus tabuliformis. The sequence goes on from CM062815.1 coordinate 132,680,920, forward strand.
GAATGTTACTATGTATTGTCACATCACCCAACTGTTAGTTATATAAAAACATCAATTATTACATTGCCATGCTAATACCAAGCATGTTTCCTTCATTATTTACACATGTCAAACACATGCTCCAAATATCAAGGCAATCATATCTATCAATTTGAAATCAACCTTTACCAAGAATAGCAATCATGTCATAATTCATAGTAGACTCATAGTCATTAGAGATAATACTACAATTGTCACCTGTTACACTCAAGTACATGTCAACTATCTCAATAGATATGTGTGCGTAAAACCATCTTAAAACATGATCATTTCTTCATGCAACCTTATAGACACATACTCATATCATGCAATTAATTAAACGTTCAATAACATAGAGATGACATAATAGACACCAACACTCAAACACCAAATAGACGACATAATTGGAATTTAAGCACATAGTAGATTACATAAGCAAGATCATACCTTAATGTATCTTAGGGGAGGCTATCGTGTTTGCACAATCAATCCAAATTAGCATGATATAACTTCACGACATATAAACTCAAACATAAATAATGTCACGATATCCATAATAATCAGTAGCTAACATGTTCACATCACAAAATCATAAATAAATATCATTCATACATAATAATCACGTATGTACGATCAGTCTAGATTAGTACAACACAATGTCACAAATAAGTTGACCCATACCTGAATGTCATAACCCTAAACATCTGCATAGGCCAATCCAATTTAGCATGATACATATAACATCAAGATCTTAATGTAATAACCCTAATCATCAAGTTACTATCATATAACAACAACAAGTTAACCTATAACATACTCATCAACGCCGTATAACATAATAATCAAGTTATCTAACATAAAACAACAAGAGCCATGCATACAACCACAACTAGTAGAAATTCTCACTGTAGATCAACAGATTATGCAATATACTAAAGAAAAATACAAGATCTACTTCTAAAACAAACTTTGCGGAAGTTTAATCAAATATGAGCAAGATGAATATAACACATATAACCGGGAATGAGAAAGCATACACATGAAACACAGAAGAATAATCCTAGGGAAAGCCTCAGCCTAAAACCCCAATCTCTGTATTAACATACAAGTGGAAAATATGTCTGATTACACAAAGCCTTAGCTCAGAAAAATATCCAGCTCTTAGCACAATCAGACAATGCAACTTACAGACTGTCCAGGCAACATATATGCCTTTCCTCCACCCTCCAAGCCTCCTATTTCCTTGCACAGTTTTTCTTGGGGTCCAGTGGAGCCACATGTGTGAATTGGCCTCATCACACTCACTAAACAGGAAGAAGTAACTGCGCAATACTCAAGGAAAGAATTCCTTCTGCATGCAAGAGATATTCACTAAGGAATATTCCTGCACTGATAGTACACTGTCCCTCCATCTGATATTTACTGGGTCTCAGTCTGAACTGACATGCATGGGTTATTTATGAGAGAATATTTAGTTATATTGGAGAGCAGCAGTTACATGCATGCAAGCATTAACTAACTGAACTCACAATTAGTTCAACAAACTATTTGAACTAATCTAACTGGACTTGACTCAGTTAACTGAGCCAACTAATTACACTCAATATTACAACTCATCCTTATCTCTTTAACTGATGGATAAATTCCTCAATCAATGGAGAAATTTTTGCATGTCTTCACATAGACTTCATGTTTGATTTTCTACAACTAATTAACTCATGGTGAATTAATCAATTATTTTTCAAATAGCTAGTAAGATCAATTTCGAATTTTACTTCTGAATTTTAGTCCAGGGGATAACTAAAATTGGAATCCATCCCAAAATGCTATTTATAACAATGCTATTTTTAGCACTTCCATTTTTCATTTCTTGTTGCTATGTCCAACACTAGTATCCAAACTGTTATTTAAGGCAGTGTTATTTTTAGCAATTCTATTTTTAGCATTTCTTGTTTCCATTTTCAACACTCCCTCTCAAAAAGAAAGGCATTCAACTCGAACCCAATCTTGAACCTTTGGAATGTTCTACATGCAACACTTCTTCCAAGTGTTGTTACTCTAGCAACTCTAGAAACAAAAAAAGACTCCCAACTGACCTCTCCGTTGGGCTAAAAACATACTCTGATGTTGAAGCTTCCTTTGCCACTAACAAGTTCTCCCTCTCTAACCTCTGAGCTGCTGCAACTCTCCATGCATCTTGCATGGTTGCACACCTCTATGTGCCATCCTGCACTAGTGCAACACTCCTGTGCCTCTCGCATTGCTACAACTTGCTAGCTCTGCACAGTCTTGGGACTCCTGCACTGTAGCTCTCTCTGCCGCTCCATTCGCATATGTCTCTACCCAATCAGAAAGTCCTGCTACTCGTCGTCGGGGCTCCCGTAGCAAGGTATAATCAAAGAGGTTGGGTACCTCAGTGATTTTGCCCCTATTTAAGCCTTCTTGGGACTATCTCTCCTCATCTCCCCACCTCCTACCTGGAGGTATGGATGCATGCGATCCCTCTGCCCACTTGGCTCGAAATTTCCCCTACTGGAGGTCTCTGCATGAATGGATGCCTCCACTCCGTCTTCTCTCGGCTTCCACAATTGTGGCTACTCCACAACCTCCTGAAGCTGCTTCACCAATCATGGCTCCTCCATAATTGTCTCAGACTTCTTCTGGCACTGCATGTTGAGAGGTACTGTACTCTCCCTCTCAACCACCAAGTCTCCAACAGTTTCTTTACTCCTCAAGGCTTTGTATGCATCTTGAACCTCAAGAGCATACATGTTCTTGACTCGTGAACTGATCTACTTCACCTGTCTCATGGTGATGTGTCTAAGGAAAACCTTTCCCTTACTGAAGACTACATCATAGCCTTTGTCTTCCAACATTGTGATCGACACCAAATTTCTCTTCAGTCCTGGTACATACTTGACATTAGTTAAGGTAATGCGAGCTCCATGCTCCCTGTGAAGAACAACCGTGCCTACACCTGAGACACTATACTTTTCATCATTACCCATCGCTGTGAGTATCTGGAGATATTTCTCCTCTAAGGTACTAAACAAACTCTTATCGCCAGTCATGTGGAAATAAGCTCCACTGTCAAGAAACCAACCACTTCCCACCATGGATGAAACCATGCATGTGAAGAGTTTGAAATCCAACTTGAACTGTGAGGCCAGTGCCTCACCTTTTGATCCTTCCACGGATCCCTTCTTGGATTTCCTCAATGGACTTTTTGTAGCAAAATGGCCCACTTCATGACAACGAAAGCATCACACTTTCGATTTGTCAAACATCTTCCCACCATGCGAAGAACTGGATTTGGAATGACAATCCTTCTCCTTCCCCTTCTTCTCCTTACTCGCTAAGGCACAATTTTCTTCATCCTCCTTAGATGAAGAAGATCCATCTCTGGTGCTTCTCCTTATCTCCTCCTGCATCAAATCCAACCAAAGTCGTTCCCAATCTGGCAATTTCTCTCTTCCATTTACCGAGTCTTGGTAGCTATGCCAACTCTTAGGAAGACTGAGGAGAGCTAGACTCACTATGTCATCATTGGTGGTCGTGATCCCTACACTTCCAAGCTCATCCCTACGGGTGGTGAGCTTGTTCAGGAACACAGAGATCGTGTCGCCCTTTTCACACTTGATTTTCCGAAGCTTATCTTTTAGCGCCAGCTTCCTCTGATCGCTAAGATTCTAATATAGATCTTTCAATGTTTTCCACATTGAAAATGGAGTCTCCTTCCCATGGAGACTCAAGACTAAGTGGTCTTGAACTCCCTCCAGAAGGATTCTCCTTGGTCTAGCCACACATTTCTTCCATTTCACCAATTCAATAACATTAGCCACTGCGGGCTTAGGGACTTCTTGATCAATGAAGTCCTTGAGACCGTTATCCTCTAATATTGCTTCCATGCGATCCTTCCAGGTTATATAATTTGAGCTGCCATCAAGGGCATACTCGAGCCTTAAACTGTTGAACGCCATTGGTGAAACTAAGATGTGATAAGAAATCGATTTCTATATTCAGGAATCACAAACTTCGAACTTCTCCCTTTTTGTATACTGTTCTCTCCTTGATCACCTTTGCTCTGATACCATATAGAACTTTTTCTACAAAACCTCGCTCCAATACCATGCAGAAATTCCCACTGTAGATCAACATATTATGCAATATACTAAAGCAAAATACAAGATCTACTTCTACAACAAACTTTGTGGAAGGTTAATCGAATATGAGCAAGATAAATAGAACACATATAAATGAGAATGAGAAAGCATACACATGAAACATATAAGAATAATCCTAGGGAAAGCCTCAACCTAAAACCCCAATCTCTGTATTATCATACAAGTGGAAAATATGTTTGATTAACAAAGCCTTAGCTAAGAAAACTATCCATCTATCAACACAATCAAACAATGTAGCTCACAGATTGTCCAGGAAACATATATGCCTTTCCTCAGCCCTCCAGGCCTCCTATTTCATTGAATAGTTTTTCTTGGGGTCCAGTGAAGCCACATGTGTGAATTGGCCTCATCACACTCACTAAACAGGAAGAAGTAACTGCACAATCCTCAAGGAAAGAATTCCTTCTACTTGCAAGAGATATTCACCAAGGAATATTCTTGCAACTGATAATACACTGTCCCTCCATCTGATCACAATTGGGTCTTTGTCTGAACTGACATGCATGAGTTATTCATGAGAGAATATTCAGTTATCTTGGAGAACAACAGTTACATGCATGCAAGCATTAAATAACTGAATTCACAATTAGTTCAACGAACCATTTGAACTAATCTAACTGGACTTGACTTAGTTAACTGAGCCAACTAATTACACTCAATATTACAACTCATCCTTATCTCTTTAACTCATGGATAAATTCCTAAATCAATGGAGAAACTATTGCATGTATTCACATAGACTTCATGTTTGATTTTCTACAACTAATTAACTCATGGTGAATTAATTAATTATTTTTCAAACAGCTGGTAAGATCAAATTCGAACTTTACTTCTCAATTTTAGTCGAGGGATTGACTAAAATTGGAATCCATCCCAAAATGCTATTTATAGCAATGTTATTTTTAGCACTTCCATTTTTCATTCTGTTGTGTGTGGAGCATGATTGTTCAGAGGTCTTTGTTTCAGCCGGATGTATACCCCAGGAAGTTTTGTACACCCCTCCATGCAGGGGGGACTTGTCCCCCCCACGGGGGTCCATCCCCCTCGGCTGCCCCCGAAGCCAAAAATAAATGTAAAATTTCCTTGTAAAAGTATAGTAATTTCTAGTCAATCTGGGCCATTCATTAGGCGGATGATCTGACGGTAGAACTTATGTTTAGTTTAGGGTTTTTTTCCCTAGAAGGCAACCCCTCTCTTTGTATGAGGGCATTGTATTGGAGGCTGAGATATAGATGTGTATTCTATGAGCGAGAAATAGAGAGCTGAGACTGTGAGAGAAAACAAAGGATATTACAGCGGATTTGCTGTAGGTTGTATCTCTTCATTTTGCTGGATAATAGAAAGGAAGGACGGGCTGTTCGGGGTGGACGAAGCCCAAACTGGGTGAACCACGTATATCTGTGTCTCTCTTGTTTTGTGCATTTTCTGTGTTTATATTTCTGCAATATTTTATGTGTTCCATTGCTTCGTAATATATAATTTTCTAACAACTGGTATCAGAGCCGAAGGTCTATTTGGCTGATAAACTCGCAGGAAAGAAGGGTTCCTGGTTCGAGTGGGAGCAATGGCAGAAGATGGTAAGTTTAGGGTCGAGAAATTTAACGGCCAAAACTTCTCGCTGTGGAAGATGCAGATGGAAGATTATCTGTATCAGAAAGATCTATACCTACCATTGGGCGGAAAAACAAAGATGCCGACGGGTATGAAAGACGAAGAATGGAACCTTCTTGATAGAAAGGCACTCGGAACAATACGGTTGTGCCTTGCTGTGTCAGTCGCCTTCAACATTTCGAAGGAAACCACGACAGAGGGTTTGATGAAGATGTTGTCGAAACTATATGAAAAACCCTCGGCCTCAAACAAGGTATTTATTATGAAACAGTTATTTAATATGAATATGTCGGAAGGTGGATTTGTTGCAAACCATTTAAATGATTTTAATACAGTTACAAGTCAGTTAAGTTCTGTAGGGGTAAACTTTGATGATGAAGTTAGAGCTCTGTTATTCTTGTGCTCATTACCAGAAAGTTGGAATGGTTTGGTAATGGCCATTAGTAACTCCGTTTCTGGATCTAGTACTTTAAAGTTTGATGATGTTGTCGGTGCTATCCTTAGCGAGGAAATGCGACGGAAAAGCTCCGGTGAGACATCGGGAAATGCTTTGAGTGCAGAGTCTAGAGGAAGAAAAATGGAAAGAGGAAAGAGCTCAGGATATCGCAGTAAATCAAGGAAAGGCAGATCCAAGTCCAGATCGGGGATAGTGTGCTGGAAATGTGGAAAGAAAGGACACCTAAAGAAAGACTGTAGATCTCGGAAGGGAAAAGAAGGAGATGCACAACAAGAAAACAATCATGAAGCAAATGTGACATGTGAGGTGTTACAAGATGCTTTGATTCTTTCTTTCGAAAATATTACTGATTCCTGGGTGGTAGATTCAGGGGCTTCATTCCATGCCACACCTGATAAGAAATACTTTCATGACTATGTTCAAGGAGATTTTGGACAAGTTCGTCTGGGTGATGATAAACTCTGTAAAATCGTTGGAATGGGTAAGGTTCTCGTAAAACAGTAGAATGGAAACCAATGGCTATTAAAGGAGGTAAGGCATGTTCCAGATCTAAAGAAAAATCTGATTTCAAGAGGGCAATTAGGCGGTGAAGGTTGTGTGACAACTTTCACAGATAAAGCTTGGAAGGTCACCAAAGGAGCCCTGGTAATAGCAAAAGGCGAAAAGGTTGGTACATTGTATTTATGCAATGGTATTTCTAACTCTGTTAATGCTTTAACTTCCAAAGGAGCAGATGCAGCATTATGGCATCATAGGCTCGAACACATGAGTGAAAAGGGGATGAAGATTCTTCACTCAAGGAATTTGTTGCCGGGTTTGAAGAATGTTGATTTGGACTTCTGTGAGAACTGCATTTATGGAAAACAGAAGAGAGTCAGATTTCTTAGAGTTGGGAAAGAAAAGAAGAACGAAAAATTAGAGCTTGTGCATACAGACGTATGGGGACCTGCTCAGGTATCATCTCTTGGTGGCTCTCGTTATTATGTTACTTTTATTGATGATGCAACTAGAAAAACTTAGATTTATTGTATTAAGAATAAATCTGATGTATTTGATACTTTCAAGAAATGGAAAGCTTTGGTTGAGATTGAGACAGGAAAGAAATTGAAGTGTCTTAGATCAAACAATGGAGGTGAATATTGCAGCAAAGTGTTTGATAGGTACTGTTCAGAACATGGAATTCGCAGAGAGAAGACAGTTCCAAGAACACCACAAGAAAATGGTGTGTCAGAAAGGATGAACAGAACAATCATGGAGCGTGCAAGGTGCATGAGATTGCATGCAGGATTGCCTTTACAGTTTTGGGTAGATGCTGTAGATACTGTTGTTTATCTAATAAACAGAGGGCCTTCAAGTTCCTTGGATGGTGGTGTTCCGGAGGAAGCATGGACAGGTAAAAAGGTAAACTACTCCTTTTTAAAGCCTTTTGGTTGTGAGGCCTTTGTCCATATTGATAAAGAAAATAGAACAAAGCTTGAGGCAAAGTCAAAGAAATGTACCTTTATTGGATATGGTGTTAATGATTTTGGTTATCGCTTATATGATTATGAAAATCACAAAATCATTAGGAGCAAAGATGTAATATTCAATGAAAAGGTCTTGTATAAGAATCAGTTGCAGGAAAAGAAGCAAGAAAAAGAAAACAAGGAATATGCAGTTCTTGATGAAATCACTGAAAAATTAAAGGTGCCTGAAAATAATAATAATCAACAAACACAACAACAACAACCACCACAACAGCAACAGGCACCCCAAACACCCGAAAGTGGTGTTAGAAGATCTACTAGGATAAGTAGACCCCTTGAACGTTACTCTCCTTCATTATATTATTTATTGTTGATTGATTCTGGTGAACCCGAATGTTATGAAGAAGCAGTGCAGGTAGAAACCAAGAAGAAGTGGGAGCAAGCCATGAAAGAAGAGATGGACTCCTTATCACATAACCAGACTTGGGACTTAGTCAGGTTGCCTGCAGGTAAAACAACATTGTAGAATAAATGGGTTTACAGGCTGAAGGAAGAAGATGGAGGAAAACAGAGGTATAAAGCTAGACTTGTGGTGAAGGGGTTTGCACAGAAGAAAGGTATTGATTTTGATGAAATATTTTCTCCTGTTGTTAAAATGACTTCAATCATAACTATTTTAAGTCTTGTAGCAGCTGAAGATTTGCATCTTGAGCAGTTAGATGTAAAGACAGCCTTTCTCCATGGGGATTTGGAGGAAGAGATATATATGCAGCAACCACAAGGATATGAGGTGAAAGGGAAGGAGAAACTAGTGTGCAGGTTGAAGAAGAGCTTGTATGGCTTAAAACAGGTTCCAAGGTAGTGGTATCTAAAATTTGACAAGTTTATGTCTGAACAAGGTTATACTAGATGTCACTCTGATCATTGTGTTTATTTGAAAAAGAAAAATGATGGTAGCTATATTATATTGTTATTGTATGTAGATGACATGCTTGTTGCAGGATCTAACATGCAGGAAATAAATGTGCTCAAAAGAAAATTGGCAAATTCATTTGCAATGAAGGATTTGGGAGCTGCAAAACAAATCCTTGGTATGAGAATAACTAGAGACAGGAAAAATCGTAAATTAACACTGTCTCAGAATGAGTACATACAAAACGTGTTGAAAAGATTTAACATGCACAATGCAAAACCAGTTAGTACACCTTTTGCTAGCCATTTCAAACTTAGCAAGGAAATGTGCCCAAAGGCCCAAGAAGACATGGATTATATGTCTAAAGTTCCATATGCATCAGCAGTTGGAAGCTTAATGTATGCAATGGTATGCACAAGGCCTGATATTGCACATGTAGTGGGAGTTGTAAGCAGGTACATGAACAATCCAGGAAAGGAACATTTGATGGCAGTGAAATGGATTCTCAGATATTTAAAAGGTACCACAAATCAAGCATTATGCTTTGGTGGTTCAAACATCTGCCTACAAGGATATGTTGATGCAGATATGGCAGGTGACAGAGATAACAGGAGGAGCACTACAGGATATGTATTTACTGTTGGAGGAACAACTGTCAGTTGGGTTTCAAAAATCCAAAGTTTTGTTGCACTTTCAACAACAGAAGCAGAGTATGTTGCTGCTACAGAGGCTAGTAAAGAAATGATTTGGTTACAAAGGTTTATGGGTGAGTTGGGTAAGAAGCATGATATGAGCACGTTATACAGTGATAGCCAAAGTGCCATTCATCTTGAAAAGAACTCAGCATTTCATCCCAGGACTAAACACATACAACTCAAGTATCATTTCATACGATCAGTGTTGGAGGATGGAGAGTTGAAGCTGGAAAAGATACATACTAGCCAGAATCCTGCAGATATGCTAACAAAAGTTGTAACTAGGGAGAAACTGAGAACATGCTCAGTTTCAATTGGTATTCAAGGATGACGATGAAGATGAGAAACAACCAGGTCCAAAGAGGAGTCATTGTCCAGCAAATGAAGCAGCGGTGGAGTTGCTACAATCATTCTCCAAGTGGGAGATTGTTGTGTGTCCAGAGCATGATTTTTCAGAGTTCTTTGTTTCAGCCGGATGTATACCCCAGGAAGTTTTGTACACCCCTCCATGTGAGGGGGACTTGTCCCCCCCACGGGGGTCCATCCCCCCCGGCTGGGGGGTCCAGGGGCCAGCGGTCCCCCTGTGGGGGCTCGGGGGCAGCGCCCCCGAAGCCAAAAATAAATGTAAAATTGCCTTGTAAAAGTATAGTAATTTCTAGTCAATCTGGGTCGTTCATTAGGTGGATGATCTGACGGTAGAACTAATGTTTAGTTTAGGGTTTTTTTCCCTAGAAGGCAACCCCTCTCTTTGTATGAGGGCATTGTATTGGAGGTTGAGATATAGATGTGTATTCTGTGAGCGAGAAATAGAGAGCTGAGACTGTGAGAGAAAACAGAGGATATTACAGCGGATTTGCTGTAGGTTGTATCTCTTCATTTTGCTGGATAATAGAAAGGAAGGACTGGCTGTTCGGGGTGGACTTAGCCTAAACTGGGTGAACCACGCATATCTGCGTCTCTCTTGTTTTGTGCATTTTCTGTGTTTATATTTCTGCAATATTTTATGTGTTCCATTGCTCCGTAATATATAATTTTCTAACACATTCCTTGTTGCTATGTCCAACACTGGTATCCAAACTGCTATTTATAGCAGTGATATTTATAGCACTTCTATTTTTAGCATTTCTTGTTTCCATTTTCAACATAGGTTACTACTACTCATGACTATTTGACACATGCATATGACTACACTAATCAACTAGCATCTATCATGTATGTAACCATAACATCAATAGACATGTACATAAACGTAATGTATATAACCCTAATGCATATAACAATCCATTAACTAACATACATGCATGCCCAACATCCAAACCTATATGACGATATGCTCTTGCCTCGAGGTCCAATGCTGCAACTTCACTTTAAAGATCTGCATCTCCTAATCTACCTCAGCCAACACATTGGCATCATAACATACCAACAACATCATTATTACCTAATTGCATACAATGACCTCACAATGCATGTCTGACCTACCATACATGCATAAAAAATGCATATACAAGCATACACTCATGACGATGCATCCCACAACAGCACCATCAACCTTCACATACTGACATTACTACAACCATGATCAACACCATGAAAATGCAACAAGCATATGGACTACAAGCATGAGGAACACATATGAAACTAACATGAATGCATGATCAACACACCACCATCTAGTCCAAGGGGTGAACGATACTCTGATACCACTCTGAGGTATCAGATATGACCCAAAGAGAGTGCAACCCGCTCTAATACCACTTTCTAATGGTCTCCTCTGATATCTACCCAAGTAGCTGACCAACTGGGGTAAACATGTGATGAGAGGCTACTATGATATGATTCAACCTCCTAGGTGTCCCTAAGGAAGAAAAATCTATGGAAATACATCACACATACCTTCCACATCAACAACAACAATCCCAAGAGCCATCCCAACCACACAAGTCTCATGCTCTTGGGTCCCACTGAGTTTTCAAGATATTAAACCTCTGGACACTCCCCTGTTATGGGCATGCCAACTTCCAGAGAGTTCTGGACGTTCCCACAAGCCTCCATCCAAGGAATTTTTCTAGTAGACCTGTGCCAAAGTCCATAGGATTTAAGGCACCTTTTAAGCCCAGAATTTAGGGCACTGCCCAGAACTCCCTGTAACTTCTAGAATCCATTAAACACATGATGATAAGGCTAATAAATTAAAAGATAACTCCAGTAATAGGCCTAACCATCCCCAACCCAGACTAAAATTTTGTCAAACACTTGTCATCAATACAATCTACAGGTCTAAGATACAAGAAAAAGAGTAAATGGATAATATATTATATGAGACTTGACAAGAAGGATCACCACCCTCTTCCCTTAAGTTTTTTGACATCAATTAGGTCTTACATCCATCATTTTAACAATTATAAGTAAATACATGAAATAACCATGACATGAACTAGTCAATTATCCATGATTATAACTAGCATAAAACCATGGAAATAACAGTGAAATAACAACCATTAAATCCACATATTAATAAGTAAAAAATCAAGAGAACTTAGCTTTTATTAAACATATGCAAATCTAACTAGGTTCGAGACTTCCACGTACCACCCTACCGTAGACATGGCTGAACCAAATCTTTCTTTAAATCATCCACCCTTGTTCCATATTCCAAGCATGAATGTGGGATCTTATGGAAAAACCAATCCAAAAAAAACCAAGGGAATCCAAATATTAAACCATCTCCATCCTCACCATACAATGATCACACCAAAACTAGTGCTCCGATCAAAAAACCAAACCAAACTTGGAATGCCATCCGGAATACATCACTATCCTTGAGGAATTTTCTGTCTGCTTATCTCTTAGGCTTTACCACAATCCAATCCAGGATCACTAGGCCCTAAACCGAGATACCTCCCTCAGGATTTACCATGTATCCTGCAAAAACCATTCAAGGGATTCCTAAGCCTTTGTGAATGAACCTTGAGACCACCTCTACCCTGGACTTTGAAATCCATCTGGTAATTCCAAAGTTCAAAAGTGAGATCAACATCCCAACACACCATGGCATATGGAAAAAGGGAAGGCTAGGCTGAAAACCACTATCATAACCCGACAAAACCATGCCACTGACAACAAGAGAACCATAGACCAACATGCAAAGCCATGCATGTCAAAACCAGCTAGGAAATCACACACGCAATATGTTACCTCCAAGTTTCCTGCTGAAGCTGCTTGATCCTTCTCTTCCTTGCTTACTCCTTTCTTTCCTTCCATCCGTTTTTATTTCTTTTCCTTCCTTGCTCCAAATCTATAGTTTTCCACGAAAATTCTAAGTGTCCAAGAGTGAGAGAGAGAGAGAGAGAATAATGAGAGAGCTCCAAAACTGAATTGACCAAGATTTACTGACTAAGACTACAATGACCAAGCTTACATTGACCAAGCCTACCAACTAATCCTCAGAAGCCTTTTTATCAATCAGGCATCTATTTTCTTCATTTTCCTCCTCACACGAAACTTGTGACCTTTCACCTCCCTTTTCTCCTAATTTCCTTTATTTTCATAAATAAATGTGCCAAAAATGACTTTTTACCTTTTTAATGCCTTTTCCTTTTCCTTTTCCAATTTCCTTTAGCCATAAACACATCCAGTGATGCCCAGTAATATATCTTTGTCCAACATTCATCTTGGAATAAGTGTCACTTAACCATGGTCTTATTTTTCCTTTATTAGCTTTCATTACATGGAATTTTCACCAGGGCTATTATAGAAGAAGAGGTCAATGCAGTGATCTTTCAGAGCTTATCAAATTTGCAAATATAGAGACAACCAAGAATCAATCATGGAATGGACGAAAGGACTAATGGGGTGTATGACAAGAAGTCTCGGTCATGATACAGGTTGGACAAGGATGACATAGTTAGAGGTGGCAGATGGTTAGATACACCTAACATGAGAGGTAGTGCTTATGTGAGTCTATTATAGTTTTGGTTCCAAGAGACATCATGGTCATCATCACTATCATCCTTATATGAGGATTGAGAAGAAGTACTTTCTAGATGAGTTTAAGAAAGCCAAGCCTCCTACATTTGATGGAGAGATGAAGAAACCAGAAGATGTAGAAGCATGGCTGCTTGGGATGTAGAAGTTCTTTGAATTGAATAATTATTCAAAGAATATGAAAGCCAAAAAAGTTATTTTCATTCTCAAAGGAAAATCATATATCTAGTGGGAATATGTTAAGCATGTTAGAGGCATCATGACAGAGGAGTTGAGTTGGCAAGAGTTTAAGAGACTCTTTAGGAAGAGGTATTTTCCATAGAGGTATTACGATGGAAAGGCAAAGGAGTTATATGTGATGAAGATGGGTTCTATGATAGACGAATAGTATATTACCAAGTTTCTGGAGTTGTTGAGGTATGTGCCATATCTTAAGGATGGAACGGCAAAGGTTAAATGGTTCATCATTGGATTTCCTTTAGAATTTAAGGATCAAATTTAATATGATGAGACTCGGTCATTGGAGGAAGTCATTAGGAAGTTGAATCAATTTATGAGTAGTATAAGAATAATTCTAAGCCTAAGTGGGATTGGAAAGGTAATGATAAGAATAAAGGAAAGTGGGTTAAGAAGCGAAGAATACCCCATGATGAAACTAAGAACGAGAATGTAGCACCTTATAAGAATTTTAATGCAGTTGAAAGAGGACACAAATTTTAGTATGAGTAGAACAAAGGTGATGGAAGGAAGCCTTTGCAGTGTTGGACTTGTTATGAAGAGAAATGCAAGATATATTTTCCACAACATAAGGGTGGAAAACATCAGATTTATAGTGCTTAGGAGGCACAAATACTTGGATATGTTGGACAGAGTATTTCTCAGATTTATGTAGCAGTGGATAGTAGAAAGGCTGATCAATATGCATCCATTATTGAGATGGAATAATCTTGGTTGTGTTATTTGGCTACAGGGACCAAGAGAAGAGTTCATAAATGGGTGAGATCTTGTGCATTTGAGTTGAATGGTATGCCTACATCAACACATCTAAATTTTCTTCCTTTGGGTTCATACAATATGATTTTGGGCATGGGTTGGCTATTCATTCATAGGACTAAAGTGGATTGCTATGATAAGGCTAATGAGTGGCTAGATGATGATGGGGAAAGAAAATTATTGTAGGGAAAGAATAAGCCTACACCAGTGAGAATGGTTACGACTATGGAGGAAAAACACAATGGCATAAAGGGATGTGTATTGTTTGCAGTTCATATTTCTAGTGACAAAGGGAAATACGTTGAGGATGATGAAGTCCTGAAGAGATATCCTATTTTTCAATAGTTTCAGGATGTGTTTCCTCAAATATTTTAGAGTTTCCTCTGCATAGAGAGGTGGATTTCTCTATTGAGTTGGTACCAGGAAAAGAAACAGCATATAAGGCACCATACAAGATGAGTACTCAAGAGTTGGTGGAATTAAAGTTGCAGATTAATGAAATGCTTGATAACGGATACATTATGCCAAGTGTATTGCCTTGGGGTGTACCGGTATTGTTTTTAAAGAATAAGGACGATACTCTTAGGCTATACATTGAATACATGCAATTGAATAAATTGACTATCAAGAACATGTATCCATTGTTGCAAATTGATGACTTGTTTGATCAATGCAATAGTATTTTCAAAGATTGATTTGAGATCAGGATATCATCAGGTGCAAATCAAAGAAGAAGATATTTACAAGACCACATTTTGCACCAGGTATGGACATTATGATTTTGTGGTGGTTCATTTTTGTATTACTAATGCTCCAACTACTTTCATGTGTTTGATGAACAATGTGTTGCATCCTTATCTAGACAAGTTTGTGATAGTGATAGTGTTTATTGATGATATATTGATACATTCTAAGAATGAGGAATAACATGCAAAGAACCTAAGAACAATGTTAAGATTAATGAGAGAGCATCGGTTGTATGCCAAGATCAACAAGTGAAATTTCTTTCAGACTGAAGTTCATTACTTGGGGCATGTTGTTTCCAATGAAGGTATAAAAGGGGACCTAGAAAAGATTAAGGCTATCGTGGAGTGTATAGCTCTTAGGAATGTGGATGGGTCAGATCATTCACGGGATCAAAAAATTA
Source organism: Pinus tabuliformis (assembly GCA_031772625.1). Classification (NCBI taxonomy): domain Eukaryota; kingdom Viridiplantae; phylum Streptophyta; class Pinopsida; order Pinales; family Pinaceae; genus Pinus; species Pinus tabuliformis. The sequence goes on from CM062815.1 coordinate 132,696,391, forward strand.
TTATAGAAGTTTCATTATGAACTTCTCATGAATTTCTTATCCTATTACATCTTTGTAGCGAAAAGGAAAGAAATTTTGAATGAACCGAGGAGTGTGCAATTAGTTTTGAGCAGTTGAAGTATTTGCTTACAAACACTCCATTTTTTAAAATTGCAGATCTTGATAAAGAGTTCATGGTATATACATATGCTTGCAAGAGAGGATTGGGTGGATTCTTGATGCAGGAAAGACAAGTGGTATGCTATGAGTCAAGGAAGTTGAATGAGCATGAGCAGAACTATGTGACTCATGATCTTGAGTTAGAAGCTATCATTCATGCCTTGCATATGTGGAGACATTATCTTTTTGGCAGGAGGTTTATTCTAATGAGTGATCGCAGGGGACTGAGGTACTTATTTAACCAACCCAATTTGAATTTCAGGCAAGCTAGATGGTTGGCTACTCTTAGTGAGTTTGAATTTGAGATTAGGTACATTAAGGGCAAGGAGAAAAGGGTTCTAGATGCTCTTAATAGAAGAGTGCAGGTAAATCATATTACAATAGTAAGCTCTTACGGGACATATTTGTAGGAGAAGATCTTGCAGGTAGGACAACATGATGATAGGTACCAATAACTGAAGCAGATATTATAATAGTAGGGAGAAGATGATATGGATGAGGAGTATTAGCTCACGACATATAGCTTTGTCAAATTTAGAAACGTGATTTATGTGTGAGACAAAAATGAGTTCAAGAAGCTTATCTTGACGGAGTTTCATGTCAAGTCGTATTCAAGTCACCCAGAATATCAGAAGAATTTGACAACAGTTAAGAAGTTCTATCATTGACCAAACTTGAAGAAAGAGGTGGCTGAGTTTGTTGCTAGATGTTTGGATTGTCAGTAGGTGAAAGCTAAGTGTAAGCGTCCAACTAGTTTGTTACAGTTGATTTTGATTTTAGAGTGGAAATGGGAGGTCATTTCCATGGAATTCATTATAGGTCTTCCGTGAACATTGCGAAAACATGATTGCATCATGGTTTTGGTTGACTGGTTGAGTAAGGTAGCTCATTCATTGAAATTAAGTCTACTAATTCAGCTAGTGAGGTAGCTCAGATCTTGATCACAGAGATAGTGAGGTTTCATGGTGTTCCTAAGAAGATCATATCAGACATAGATGCCAAGTTTACTTTCAGGTTTTGGAAAGAGTTGTTTGCAGAATTGGGATAGAGTTAGCTTTTAGAACAATTTATCATCCATAAACAGATGAAAAAACATAGACTGTTAACATGATTCTTGAGGATATGTTGAGGATGTATGTCATGCATCAATAGAGGAAGTGGGAGGAGTATCTTCCACTGGTGGAGTTTGCATATAATAATGGGTATCATGAATCCTTGAGGATGAGTCCATTTGAGGCTCTCTATGGGTAGAGTTGTAATACTCCTATCAACTAGAGTGATCAAGTGAACAAGGTACTAATTGGACTAGATATGATGGATGTGATGGAACTAGAGATGGAGGTTATTAAAAGGAATCTGAAGGTATCACAGTACATGTAGAAGAGTTATGCAAATCAACACAGGTAATTCAAGGAGTTTTATGTTAGGGAGCATGTGTACTTGTGCATATAGCCCAAGAGGTGCTTCTTGAGGATTGGATAATGTACCAAGATGACACCTTGGTATTGTGGGACTTTTGAGATCCTTGAGAGAATTTGACCATTGCCTTATAGACTTGCACTATCACCAATAGTGAAAATCCATGATGTTTTCCATGTTTCATTACTTAATATATATGTGCAGGATGTTGATCATGTTATTGATTTGTCTATATTACAGGTGGAACCAGAGGGAGAATTCCAATGAGAACCTCAATGCGTTTTGCATTGGAAATAGCTCATGCTCTGGAACTAAACAATTGAGAAAATTAAGTGCAGTGGAAGCACTTTGAGATCGAGGAAGCTACATGGTAGATGTATGATTAGATGTGTTTGATATATGTGTTTTGGTTATTTTTATGCATATGTGTATTGTATATACTACAATGTGTTGTGTTATAAAGCTCTAATAAATAGTGTGTTGTGTTATCACTCCTCCGGATCTCCAAGGCTGAGGAAGGGTCCAGCTGAGGTAACCACATACCAATATTTTGACTTGGTTGCTAGCCCTACCAAGTCGGAGAGGGATCTATCCAAGGGATCATAGCTAGGAGGGATGGATAGATTAGGGTTTTAGGCTAGATGTAAAGTGGAAGGGGTTGTTTGATTTGATTTTTGGTTGGGTAGTCACAAAGATGTGTGTTTTTAGGTTAGAGGGACTAGGTCAGGGCAAATGAGATATGATTGCAAACATTCAAAGGGGAAAGGTAGGTATGAAGCTTAACACTTAAAAGGTGATTTGATGATATGGTTTAAGACTGATGAGGAGTTAGGAAGAGCACAAGAAATGTATTCTTCCTAAATTGAGGAAAAATGGATAAAGTATGATAAATTACCCAAAATAGAGCATGAGAAAACATGTATTCTGCCTACCAACTTGTAAATTACCATATAAAAAAAATGGAATGGTTTATGAACTAATAAAACATTCATACAAATGTTCGCAAAGAACAAACAATGCTAAAAATTCATACCACATCTATCCCAGAAAAATAGCTACAACTCATCTATTGAAAATTTCCAAAATTTGATACAATAGTCTTTGATCACTAGTATAACATCTCTAATGAATCCAACCAGTAAAATTACTGAGAAAATACATAATATAGGCCAAAAACCAACTCATCCTAGGCTCAGGGGTTTAATCCATGAGTGGAGGAGCAGTTGCAAGAAAGGCTGAACTGATAGATAGAGTGTAGGGTGGTCAAAGTGACTCATCCATCACTCTAGCAAACTGATTCATTACATGCCACATAGGCCATCTAATTGATGTATCTACCCTAGGTAAAAGTAAAACCATGATAATTACATCATCTAGATCAATTAAATAGGTAAAACTTGAATAAAAGTCAACCTGGAATGAAACAGTGAAAATTGTGGAAAATTGTCAAATGCGCAACGACTTGGTCAAAGACACAACGACCTTGGTCAAACGTGCAACATCCTCTTCAAGATGACTTTTGACCACCTTTCTGATGTCCAAATCTAGCCTAGGATAGCTCATTGGAAATATTATCCTATCTAGTTTCCAAAAATGCCCTTGGTTTTCAAAATGGGCTTCATTTACCCCTCCAAAATTTCAATATCCCAAGACTGCTCAAATGCACGTCGACCAGGCCAGAAAAGAGGCAGAAAGGTGATTGTTTGGTCATGTTTGACCCTTTTGGCTGACTAGTTTTGCTCCAAATTATTAGAAAAAGTATAGGGTGCATTTTCTCATCATTCTGAATCCGAAAATGGTGACCATTTTCTCATTGGATGCTCCAAACAAAAACGTAGCATCCTAGGTGCTTCATGTTTGACCATGATGATTGTGCCAAAATTTCTTCAAAACACACAACAAAAAATATCTTGCCAAAATTGTTCAAAAATGGACAAAATTGGTGGGCTAACAGGTGGCTATATGTTTGAGGCATGGAGTGATGCCTCGACAAGGATATCCAACCTCTTTTTCTTCTCTTGCTTGGTCAAAGCCTCAATTTTTGCAAGAGCTCTTTTGAGCTTGGCTCTTGCAATTTTGTCTCTCATAGCATAGTGCTTCACCATCCTTCTTTGAATATCATTGTCCTTCTTGGCCTTGTCTAGGAGGTTCTTTAGATGATTCATTTACCTTCTTAAGCCAATATTCTCGATTTTCTTTTACCATCTTGGCAAATTTCTCATTCAAGGTGAGTTCATTGGCTAGTTCTTCCACCCTTTTGCTTTCTTGCTCCAAAGCTCTCTTTAGGCCTCTAGTCCTTGGCCTTCTTCTTGGCACCTATTCATTAAGTTTCTCACCATACTGCCCATATGCCTCATCAAGTAAGGCCTTAGCCTTTTCAGCCTCTCTCTTTGCCTTTCTGAGCTGAATCTCCATGAGCTCATGTTTGACCTCAAACTGCCTGTTTTCTTGCTTATAGTAGGAAATGATCCATTTGGCCCTTTGTAAATTAACCTCAAGCTCTCCTATGAGTGCATTATTATCCTTGATGAAAATATCTATGCTTTTACTATCATCATGTTCATATGATTAAACTAACTGAAAATCATGGTCTATCTCATGGAGCTCTTCCTCTTTCTGCTGGACCTCTGCCTCTACAACTTTTTCCTTACCCTTTTGTACCTACTTTGTCAATGAAGAAGGCAAGGCTCGTCCAACAATCAGTGGGGAAAACACTTGCCTATGCCCTCTTTGATAGGTATGTGCCAAGGTACCTAAACCAACCCTTTTGGGCTTGATACTCTCACCATGCTCAATATCCTCCTGCTCAGTTCCTTTATCTCTGCCTAGTGAATGAATAGGTTCATGAAATGGTGATGATAGAGGTGATGGTGTTGTTGAATACTTAGATGAAGATGAATGATGTATAGACTGAGGTGGAGGAATGGTGGTGGGTTCATGATAGCATGAAGGTGCCTCTTGGCCATGCCGAATAGGTGGGACTGTGAAAACCTCATTGGATATGAAAGTGTCCCATGCAATGTTAAGCTGATCCAGGTGGTGTAAGACTATCATTTTGATGAGATAATGGTGAAATATGCTCTGCATTTAGTGATCATGATCTTTCCTTAAGTTAATGTATGACATCTTGTTAATATCGTGGTAAAGATAGTAGGGCAGATTAAGCATTCTGACTCCTGTAAAATGCATGAGTAACCGAATATGATAGGAATAGAGACTAGAAAACTTGCCCTCACATGTGAAGTACTTCATGATGATTTTCATCATAGGAACATATTTGTCTAGGAGGTCCTTCTGTCATTCTTATGGCTGGGTTTAAGATATGGCTCATAATAGCAATAATCCAAATATTCTTGTTTAAACCACTTTTCCCCAACATCTAGGATCCCAGTAGCAGCTGATATGATAGCAGAAGATATGGTAAAGGTGACACCGACAAAGGTTGCTTGATTGTCATGGAGGTTGATAATGAACTGTCTGGTCAATTCAGAATGATGTTGTGTCCTTTCCACCTTCTCACAAAACTCAAAACAACCCATATGTTTAAAGCTTGTGATAGTGATGGGAGATGCCATGAGCTCTCTAGTATTGGTTGGTTCATATCTAATGATTTTCCCTCTCTTTTTATATTTCCTCTGTTGTTTTTCTCCATCACTCTGACTTGTGTGTTCTTCTTCTGCCATGATTTGTTGCTTTTAAAACCCTAGGGGAATGATAGAATGGACTGTGGATATTGGAAATGTGGAATGATGTGAGGAGAGATGATGAGGAGGAGATGGGGATATGTGGAATGAGGGAGATGATAGGGAATAGTTGTTAAGTGAGGGAGGAATAGTGATGAAAACTAGGAAATGTGATTTTGAGATGGTGGGAATGTATGGCTAGGGTTTGCTCTTAGGACAAACAACAAACAATTTAAACCCTACGTAGGCAAGCAAAGGAGGGAAGGAGTGAGTAATTATTCCACCAACCTGATTTGCTAGAGTGAATGATGATTAACTTGGAAAATGGGTAGTGATGGAGGGTTTTTAGAATGTTTGGCTTCTTCTAGGTGAACACGCAGTGACCCAGGAAAAGGCATAGCGACCTGGTCAAATGTGCAACGACCTCTACAAGAGCACAATGCTGTTATAAATTACACTGTAAACTCTAGAAAACGAGCAGTGACCTCTACAGGAGCACAACGACCAAGATAAGCATGCAACGACCCTACAAAACACGTCCTCTTGCTTTGTTTTTCCAAATTTCACCTTAAAACCGCCAATTTTCTTTTGCTAAGGAGTTGTGAGAGTGCTAGAGTGCAAATGAGGCTTTCATGGGTGCCTTGAGAGGCTTTATACTTGAATTGAATTTAATTTATGAGTTTTCATACCTACTTTCTAATGTTCTTTTTCATTTCCAAATTCTCATATTAATGACTTTTTGACTTTTTGACCTCTTGTGCTCTTGACAGGTGGATGATGCTTTGGCAATCCTGATTTTGACTTTTGCTTGGATGCTTTTGGCAGTGGAATTGATTATGTAGCTCAAAATTAACTTATTACATATAATAAACATAAAATTACATAATGAAATAAACATTTCTCTTTACAAATCATCTTCATATGGTGAAGGGATGTTATTTGATCACCCTTTACTTTCTGGTCTTATGCAATGGAATGGAGTTTTATTGGAACCTTGAAAACCCTAAAAGATCTAATGAGAGCTTGGAGGTCTGAATTTCAAGATTACATGGCTGATGTGATGGCATGATGTTGTTAAATTTATGGACAATCGATACTCAGCAAGGTTGAAATGAGCCAACAAGGGGTAAATTTATAAAAAGAGTAAAGGAAACCCTAATTCAACTGTCAGTGACCAAATTTTTTCATGACGACCTAGTGGAATGAAAAAAATTTCAAAATGGGAACCTAATATGATATGAAAAGAGGATTTTTGATCACTGCTGGCAATATGCAAATACTGACACTAACATCGGCCTTATTGGGGATGGAAACTCCTTGGAGGTGTCAAGAACACCGTAGACCAAGTGCCTAACCATGTGGGCCAATACGGTCAAAAACTTAAACTGAACACTAAAAACTTCAATCCAAACTATTAGATCATGAGAGCCTTAGGGACTTCTCTTCAGTCTTGATGAATTCTATCATCACTTGCTGAAAACTGAACTTGAAAGAAAGTTGTTGGTGAAACAAAATTCACACCCTATTCTATTCTAATTGCTGAAAATGACTGCTAAATCAGGTAAAAGAAAAATTCCAATGAATCCAATAAGGAAACTGGATACCTGGTTGTCCTATATTTACAGTATCTAAAAAAATATTGAAGATTGGCAACGCAACATACAACTAAAGCAGAAAACTATGATTCGAAACAAGATAACCATCATGATCTGATGATTGCAGCTAACTGGTAAAAGGATCTTAAAAGCATGTGCAAAGGGCAGACATGATGATCAACATAAAGATCAGAACAACTTTCAAGTTGAAATTTTTCCTCTTCATGAGCCAGAGGCAACACATTGGCATGTTCCTCCTATTTTTTCCTTTCTTCCACCATTGCTGATTGGGTGAAATGATCCTTCCAGTGTAACCAATCCAGTAGATGGTTACTTACTAGAATTCTGCTCTCACTTACCTCGAGCAGGCATAATGATGTATATGTAGGCAACTCACAATGAAAACTGAAACCAAGATTTATGTTGATAAACAAAACAACATTCATCTTCTCCAATGCTTGCAAAAGACTATCCAAGGGATCTTGAAAATTATGAAGCATTACCTTTTGTGAATCAATAAAAGGAGAAGAATAAGCATTATTTCCATATGGTTGTAACAAATTAGTAAAAGGATCCTCCATAATATTTTCAACAACATATGTGTCCATATCTATGGGATCTGGGGCAAACTCCTTTTCATCAACAGAAATTTCATTTTCTAAACCTTGAGGAAGATTTGTATCTGCAAGGGGCTCTAAAGCAACTTCTTCTTTATCATTGTTCTCCTCTTCATAATCACTTGGAAACTGGAAAGACTATACAATAACATCATCATTCTTAATGGATGGAATATGGACTTGCAAATTAAGAATATGATTTATTTCTTCTTCAGTCAAAGGAGGAAGCAATCTTTGTTTTCTTTGGACAAAACAAAAATTGTTTTCTTTCCCTCCTAAAGTTTGACAAGGATGTTGAATATCTTCATTAATTTCAAGCAAAGGAGTATATAAATTTTCATCAGACTGCTAATTCATTCCATGCGATTCCTTTTGACTATCAAGATGAAAAATTCCTTCATCTACAAGCAAAGAGGAAGTTATTGTATGGTGACTATGATCTTGTGTGTCAAAGTGACTGGCTTCTTATGATTGTTGTTGAAGGGAAAAACCAGAGAAGGCTTCAATAATTTCTTCATCATCCATACATTCGATATCATCAATACTTTCAAGATATGCAATGAAACCTTCACTATAATTAGAACAACTTTGTAAAGAAAGATAAGACTTCAAATAATGGTTGGAGAACACATTATGGAAATCTTTTAAAGAACATAAGCTTCCTTCTGGTAACCCTTCATACCATACCCTAGATTTATCTTCAAGGGTAGCCATAAAAAACTTCATGAGATAGTCCTCAGTAAACTCAACTCTTAGTATACATACATGTACATGAAACCTTTCTAAATGCAAAGTAGCATCATCTTCTTGTCCATTTTTAAATATAGGAATATTTGTAAACTAGTCAACATGAGGCATAGGATTTGGAAATCTAGGGATTTGAGATCGATCCATATGAGCATACCTGGGATTTCTTCTTGTAGTAGAACTCATTTTGACAACAAATGAAGTTACCAAGAAGGTTTTCAAACGACTCGTTCTTGAAAAGTGGAGTCGCCATGACGTGTTGATTTTTTGGATCTTCAGTGAATGGAGTCACCAGGTGAATAATACAACCTTCCTATGTGTCAAACTATTGTTCACCATCAACAATTAGATCTAAAATTTGTCGTACACTGAGGGAAAATGAATATTACATTCCCCAGTAGTGGTGCCAGTATGTTATCACTCCTCTAGATCTCCAAGGTTGAGGAAGAGCCCAACTGAGGTAACCACAGACCAATATTTTGACTTGGTTGCTATCCGTACCAAGCTGGAGAGGGCTCTCTCCAAGGGATCATAGCCAAAAGTGTTGGATAGATTAGGGTTTTAGGCTAGATGTAAAGTGAAAAGGGTTGTTTGATTTCATTTTTGGTTGGGTAGTCACAAGGATGTGTGTTTTTAGGTCAGAGGGACTAGGTCAGGGCGAATGAGATATGATTGCAGAAATTTAAAGGGGAAACATAGGTATGAAGATTAACACTTGAAAGGCGATTTGAAGATATAGTTTAAGACTAATGAGGAGTTAGGAAGAGCATAAGAAATGTATTCTTCCTAAACTGAGGAAAAATGGACAAAGTATGATAAATTACCCAAAACAGAGCGTGAGCAAACATTTATTCTGCATATCAACTTGTAATTTACCATATAACAGAAATGGAATGGTTTATGAACTAATAAAACATTCATACAAATGATCACAAAGAAGAAACAATGCTAAAAATTTATACCACATGTATCCTAGAAAAATAGCTACAACTCATCTATTGAAAATTTCTTAAATCTGACACAATAGTCTCTCATCACTAGTATAGCATCCCTACTGAATCCAACCTATAAAATGACTAAGAAAATACATAATATAGGCCAACAACCAACTCATCCTAGGCTTAGGGGTCGAATCCATGAGTGGAGGAGCAGTTGCAAGAAAGACTGAACTGATAGCTGGAGTGTAGGGTGGTCAAAGTGACTCATCCCTCACTTTAGCAACTGATTCATTACATGCCACATAGGCCATCTAACTGATGTACCTACCTTAGGTAAAGTAAAAACATGATATTTACATCATATAGATCAATTACATAGGTAAAACTTGAATTTCTCATAGATAAAAGTCAACCTGGAATGAAATATTGAAAATTGTGGAAAACTATCAAACGCCCAATGACCTGGTTAAACGTGCAATGACCCTGGTCAAACGCGCAGCGTCCTCTTCAAGCTGACTTTTGACCGCCTTCCCGATGTCTAAATCTAGCTTAAGATAGCTCATTGGAAATCTTATCCTGTTTAGTTTTTGAAATTGCCCTTGCTTTTCAAAATGGGCTTCATTTACCCCTCCACAATAGCAATCTCTCAAGACTTATCAAACGTGCAACAACCAGGCCAGAAAAGAGGCAGAAAGGTGACTGTTTGGTAGTTTTTGACCCTTTTGGCTGACCAGTTTTGCTCCAAATTCTTAGCAAAAGTACAGGGTACATGCCTCATCATTCTGAATCCAAAAATGGTGACCATTTTCTCATTGTATGCTCCAAACAAAAGTGCAGCGTCCTAGGTGCTGTGTGTTTGACCATGCTGACTCTACCAAAATTTCTTCAAAAACACAAAAAACATATCTTTCCAAAATTGTTCAAAAATGGCCAAAATTGGTGTGTTGATAGGTGGCTAGATGTTTGAGGCATGGAGTGATGCCTCAGCAAGGATATCCTACCTCCTTTTCTCCTCTTGCTTGGTCAAAGCCTCAATTTTTGCATGAGCTCTTTTGAGCTTGGCTCTTGCAATTTTGTCTCTCATAGCATAGTGCTTCGCCATCCCTCTTTGAATATCATTGTCCTTCTTAGCCTTGTCTAGGAGGTTCTCCAAATGATCATTTACCTTCTCAAGCCAATATTCTCGGTTTTCATTTACCATCTTGGCAAATTGCTCATTGAAGGTGAGTTCATTGGCTAGTTCTTCCTCCCTTTTCCTTTCTCGTTCCAAATCTCTCTTTAGGCCTCTAGTCCTTGGCCTTCTTCTTGGCACCTATTCATCAACTTGGTCACCATACTGCCCATATGCCTCTATCTTTGCCTTTCTGAGATGAATCTTAATGAGCTCATGTTTGATCTCAAACTGCCTGTTTTTCTGCTTATAGTAGGAAATGATCCATTTGGCCCTTTGCAAGTTGATCTCGAGCTCTGCTATGAGTGCATTCTTATCCTTGATGACAATAGCTATGCTTTTAATGTCATCATGTTCATCTTATTCAACTAACTGAAAATCATGCTCTATCTCATGGAGGTATTCCTCCTACTGCTAGACCTCTACCTCTACAACTTTTTCCTTACCCTTCTGTAACTTCTTTGTCGATGAAGAAGCCAAGGCCCCTCCCACAATCACTCGGGAAAAAAATTTCCTATGCCCTCTCTGATAGGTATGTGCCAAGGTACCTAAACCATCCTTTTTGGGCTTGCTACTCTCACCATGCTCAATATGCTCTTGCTCAGTTCCTTTATCTCTACCAGGTGAATGAATAGGCTCATGAAATGGTGATGATGGAGGTGATGGTGTGGTTGACTCATTAGATGAAGATGAAGGATCTATACACTAAGGTGGAGGAATGGAGGTGGGTGGATAAGAGGATGAAGGTGCCTCTTGGCCATGCTGAATAGGTGGGACTGTGAAAACCTCATTGGATATGAAAGTGTCCCATGCAATGTTAAGTTGATCCAGGTGGTGTAGGACTATCATTTTGATGAGAGAATGGTGAAATATACTTTGCATTTTATGATCATGATCTTTCCTTCAGGCAATGTATGGCATCTTGTCAATATCCTGATAAAGATAGTAGGGTAGATTGAGCATTTTAACTCTTGTAAAATGCATGAGTAATCGAATATGATAGGATTAGAGCCTAAAAAACTTGCCCTCACATGTGAAGTACTTCATGATGATTTTCATCATAGGAACATATCTGTCTAGGAGGTAAGAGAAGGGAAAAATCCTCCTTCTTTCATTCTTATGGTTGGTTTAAGATATGGCTCATAATAGAAATAATCCAAATATTCTTTTTTAAATCACTTTTCCCCAACATCTGGGATCCCAGTAGTAGATGATATGATACCAGAAGATATGGTAAAGGTGACACTGACAAAGGTTTCTTGATTTTCATGGAGGTTGATAATGAACTGTCTGGTCAATTCAGAATGATGTTGTGTCCTTTCCACCTTCTCACAAAACTCAAACAGCCCATATGTTTAAATCTTGTGACAGTGATGGGAGATGCCATGAGCTCTCTAGTATTTGTTGGTTCATATCTAATGATTTTCCCTCATTTTTTATATTTCCTCCTATGTTTTTTTTTCTCCATCACTCTGACTTGTGTGTTCTTCTTCTGCCATGATTTGTTTCTTTTCAAACCCTAGCGGAATGATAGAATGGACTGTGGGTATTGGAAATGTGGAATGATGTGAGGAGAGATGACGAGGAGGAGATGGGGATATGTGGAATGAGGGAGATTATAGGGAATAGTTGTTAAGTTATGGAGGAACATTGATGGAAACTAGGAAATGTGATTTTGAGATGGTGGGAATGTATGGCTATGGTTTTCTCTTAGGAAAAATAACAAACAATTTAAACCATATGTAGGAAAACAAAGGAGGGAAGGAGTGAGTAATTCTTCCAACAACTTGATTTGTTGGAGTGAATGATGATTAACTTGGAAACTTGGTGGGGATGGAGGGTTTTTAGAAGGTTTGGCTCCTTCCAGGTGAATGCATAGCGACCCAGGCAAAGTCACAATGACCTGGTCAAACACGCATCGACCTCTAGAGGAGCGCAACACCGTTATAAATTACACTGTAAACTCTGGAAAATGTGTAGCGACCTCTACAGGAGCGCACCGACCAGGCTAAATGCCCAATGACATGCTGAACGCTTTCTCTTGCTCTGTTTTTCCCAATTTCACCTTAAAATCGCCAATTTTCTTTTGCTAAGGAGTTGTGAGAGTGCTAGAGTGCAAATGAGGCTTTCATGAGTGTCTTGAGAGGCTTTATACTTGAATTGAATTTAATTTATGAGTTTGCATACTCACTTGCTAATGTTCTTTGTCATTTGCAAATTCTCATATTAATTCCTTTTTGACTTTTTGACTTTTTTTGCTCTTAACAGGTGGATGATGCTTTGGCAATATTGATTTTGACTTTTGCTTGGATGCTTTTGGCAATGGAATTGAGTATGCAGCTCAAAAGTAACTTATTACATATAATAAACATAAAATTACATAATCAAATAAGCATTTCTCGTTACAAATCATCTTCACATGGTGAAGGGATGTTATTTGATCACCCTTTACTTGTCAGTGTTATGCAATGGAATGGAGTTTTATTGGAACCTTGAAAACCCTAAAAGGCCTAATGAGACCTTGAAGGACTGAATTTCAAGATGACGTGACTGATGTGATGGCATGATGTCATTAACTTTATGGACAATGGATACTCAACAAGGTTGAAATGAGCCAGCAAGGGGTAAATTTCTAAAAAGAGTAAAGGAAACCCTAATTCAACCTTTAGTGACCAAATTTTTGCATGAAAACCTAGTGGAATGACAAAAATTTCAGAATGGGAAACTAATATGATATGAAAAGAGGATTTTTGATAACTGAAGGCAGTATGCAAATACTAACAACATGTTGTAAATACTACGTCGAGATATTGTATAAAGATCTAATAAGAAGTATGGTGTTCATGGTTTTAACAATTTGGTATGATGTAAATGTTGCATCAAGATGGGTTATAAAGATCCATGGGAAGAATGTGTTTTCTAGTTACAAGCATCATTAAACACTGAGGATGATGCTCCCCCAAGGTGGAGGGTTTTGTAACATCCCCTAGTTGATTATCCATGTAAATAAAATAATACCAAGGTCATGGGACACATATTCCAAGTTGTATAGTAGGAAAAAATCATAGCGGGCATCACTTGAGATTAATTAATGGCTATGGAAATTGGCAAAGGCATTGGGAAAGGAAAAGTGGCAATAATTGGCATTTTATTTATGAAAATAAAGGAAAATAGGATAAAAGGAAGGTGAAGAGACACAAATTTGCATGCAAGGGAAATTAGTGAAAAAATAATAAAGGAAAATGAATAAAATAGAGAGATCAATGATAAAAAGGCTTCAGAGAAACATTTGCTAGTATTTTTTTCAATTTTAGCTCTTTGATAGTTTTGAGTTGAGTACACTCTCATATCACTAGTATAAAATGATACAGTAGTGACTAGGTGACTAAAAAAGTTAGTCACCGCAACTTTTCCAAGTGAAATACTACCAAAAATGAACAATCTTAAGTGACCCAATTAAAAACGACTAACATGAATGATTAATTTAGTCCTAGGTTAAAACAGATGACTAGATAGTAAGTAATAGAAATAAAAATGACTAGGATCGATGACTAATTTCATTTATGAACAAAAATAAGACTACCTAACAAGTACCATAATAATACAAATCAATCGTTTATGCTAGTTATTTTAATTTCGTCACTTCAACAATCTAAACTTACAAGTGATAGGGGATTCAAAGGTTGTTATAGATTGGCTGAAAGGTTATAATTCCTTAAGAACTTCTTAATTATATTAGTGGATGATTAGAGTTATGAAGATGATTAGAATATTCAAGGTTGTATCTTTTGATCACATTTATATAAAATTATATTCAAAGTCTCATACATTATCCAAAATGGTCGTGGGCTTACAACTGGGTCAAATACATTATAAATAATAGTTGGAAGGAGAAGTGTTGGTTAATTAGTAGAGGGCACATTTCCTTTAGTTGGAGACATAATTTTTTATGCATATCTACATTTTTTATTATTAGGGTCACATTCATTGAAGTTAGGATACTATTTTTTTTCTTGGATATCAAGCTGTTTATCTAGTTTGAATGTACATTATCAACATAAAAATACTAGACTCTCATTAAATTGTTTTGAATCCTATGGGGATTTTGATATTTCACAAACATTAGGTGTTGCACATATTAGAATATCATTTCTTAAATGTGAAGCATATTTAGTATATGTTATATGATATAAATTAGGAATTTGCAAGAGCCAAAAGAACCTCATTTCAGCAAAGGTCATGAAGTGCCTGGGCCCACCAACTACAACGCATCCACAGTTGTACACCATGAGGTGGCTTCACCAAGGATGAGATCTACGTGTTAGCCAACAGTGTTGCCTTCCCTACAACGTCAATCCATTCATGGATGAGGTACTATGTGATGTTGCTCCTCTTGAAGTTTGTGATGTATTATTACGAAAACCATACTTGTGGAAGCGACAACCTATATATGAGTCCAAAACCCACTCAGTTATCATTTCTTTGGGTAGTAAGTTATATAGGATACCAGAGGTAGCCCCACCCATCACCATCACTTTGATCTTTGCTAAGCAATGTAGTAAAATCATCTCCTAGACCGGGAAACTTGTTTTATTTTTGATTCATTCTCAAAGTAAGGGGAATACCATAGCCACAACCATGGACCCTGGTAAGGGTTTCTCCACGCAACATAAGCAGGTGGATACGGTCATGGAAGAATACAAGGACATCTTATCCTCACCCACAGGGGTACTCTTGCACTATCAGGTCCAGTATTTGATCGATTTGACTCACGGAGCACCTCTACCCAATGGGTTGATATATTGCCCTCCATTATCGAAAATGAAGAGATCAAGTGGAAAATCCAAGAGTTTATGCAAAAAGGGCACATCCGACGAAGTTCCTTGCCTTGTGGGAGCTTGATTGTACTTTTACAGAAGAAGGATGTGACCTGGAGGCTCTACATTGATTATCGATCACTAAACAAATCATTTTTAGGAACATGTATCCAATCCCATGGATTAATGACATTCTAGACCAGATTAAGGGGGCCAAGTATTTCAACAAGATTTATCTGAAGTCTGGCTATCACCTGGTTCCAATAGAGCCCACAGATGTATGGAACATCGCCTTGAAATCCAAGGAAGGCCTTTTTGAATGGTTGGTTATGCCTTTTGGGTTGACGAATTCCCCTGATACTTTTAGGAGGCTAATGGATGACATATTGCGGCCCTTCACCAACTCATTCGTGGTGGTTTGTCTGGATGACATCCTCATCTTCAGCAAGAGGTGAGAAGAACACTTTCAACACATTAGGCAGGTCCTTCAAACCCTTCGGCAACACAAACTATGTGCCAACTTGGAGAAATGTATCTTTCCCATGATCTAGATTGAATATTTGGGTTGCATCATATATGAGCATGGGGTGCATGTGGATCCGACTAAGATCCAAGTCATTCAGGATTGGTCAGCCCTTGCCACTCTAATGGAGATTTGCAACTTTTTGGGCCTTTCAAATTTTGATCGGAGGTTTGTGTTGGGATTCTCCCATATCACTTAGCCTTTGAGTCAGATCACTAAGGGTAGGGTGAAAGAAAATTTTTCCCGTTCCAAGTCCCAAAAAAATGCATTCATTGAGTTAAAGCACCAACTCTACTCTGCACTGGTACTCACTATGCCATACCTTCAACAACCATTTGAAATCGAGACAGACACGTCAAACTATGCTATTGGTGTAGTCCTCACCCAACACGGGCATCCAATGGCCTATCATAGTGAGACACTTTGCGATACAATTCGAAATTACTCCACCTATGATAAAGAAATGTAGTCCATCGTGTAGGCTTGCTCGTAATGGAAGAATTACATTCTAGGAAAGGAGATAGTCATCCACACCGATCACCAGTCTCTTCATTTTATACAGACACAAGAGAAGTTGCAAAATAATCGCTATCAGAAATGATATACATATCTACAAAAATTCCACTTGAACATTAAATTCAAAAAGGGCAACACCAATAATCTTGTAGATAGCCTCAACTCACCCCCTGTTGTAACACTTACTACTGTTTATCAACTCTTGTGGCCATGAGACCTCTAGATGGCCAAAACTATACAAAAATGATCTAGAATTCGCCTCCACATACCATATTTTAGTAGATGGAAATAAGGTTCTTGATTTCAACCTCTATGACACATTATTATGCTACATGGGCCACCTTTCTGTTCCTTCAACTGAGCATTCCAAACTAATTTTGGAGGTGCACTATAGTCGGGTAGCATGATACTTTGGTGTGGAGAAAACCGTGGTTGTATATATCACATGCTGCAACTACCTATGCCATCGCCAAGCCAACCATTAAGAAGCAAGGCCTATACACTCCTCTTCCTACTTTATCCAATCGTGGGAATCCATCTCCATGGACTATATGTCTGGCCTCCTTTATACCAAGCATGGTAATGAATGTGTATTTGTGGTTGTGGACAAATTTTCTAATATGGCTATATTGGTGACCTATAAGAAGATTATCACAATAAAGGAAACTGCCAAAATATTCTTTGAATGAGTATGGATACATTTTTGGATCCTGCAGACCATCATATCAGATCGGGATAGCAAGTTCTGAAGCATATTTTGGTTAAGACTCCAAACACTATTAGATACCAAGCTCACCAAGTCGAATTCCTTCCATCCCCAGACCGATAGCCAGATGGAGGTCGTCAATAGGATGATAGTGCACATACTCCGCATGTACAACTCCAAGCATCCACGAACCTGGGATGAAAATCTTCCCTATGTGCAACATAGTTATAATAGATATCTACATAGCTAAATAGGTCAATGTCCCTTTCAAGTGGGTTTGATTGAGGTTGCCATGCCTCATGCAACTACACAGACAAAATCCACACATGTATTTTTCGACGCTGATAAAGCAACCATATTTATTGAACGCATCCAACAAATCCGCCAACAGGTTTAGGAAATCTTAGAGAAGTCAAATGCTAAGTACAAGCAACGACATGATCAACATCGGGTGTCACACAAGTTTTAGGTGGGCGATAAATTTTGGTTGTATTTGTAGAAAGAACACCTTACCGGAGCCCATCAGAATTTCAGACCACTCCGATATGGTCCTTACACCATTACCAAGGCTATGGGAGATAATGATTTTAAGCTCAAAATTCCCCCATTCCTTGGCCTACACCCAGTGTTCAATGTGGACGCCTTCAACCATACTTCCCACCATTATTGGACATATCAAACGTTGCAGAACAACTCACACCAACAGAGTTAAACCCATACTGCGTGGAATAGGCCACAAATGATTGGATTATGGACACATAGGTCAACAAAACTTGCCAGCAGAAGATCCAACTATATCAGGTTGTCAAAGCTGGCCAACTCCTGCACCAAGGCAAGTGGCTCACTAGGGACCAAGTTTAACAGAAGTTTCCCCATCTCATGGAGGCACTCAATGCAATGGGGACCATATATTCCCAAGGGGGGGTGACTGATCCAGGTGGATGTTGGCGGCCGCCTGCCTATTCCACTTAGACCCCCACCACTGTCTCTTTGAGTTTTTCAGTTTCCTTAATTGTAGCACAATTTACTAGTTTTGGTAGTCTTTTGGGTCTTGAACTTTGAGAGACGTTTTGAGGCCCTAAACGACGTTTTTTGGGAAAACCGGGGCCAACATAGGATGTTAATTGATTTTTTCCTCTCAGAAGTTGTAGTCCTCATATAGATATTTCTAATGAGGTATTGTGCGAGTCAAACATAGATCGTTTGCCAAAGTTACAACCCTAGGACATTGACGTACCAATTTACCCAAACATGGCCCATAGTTTTGGTGCCTCATCTCTTAGGGTTAAATTTTTCGATGTTTAAGGTTTCCCATTGTTTCTTAATAATAAATAGGCCTCTGATCCTCATTGTAATATAGTTCAGAGGCATGTAGCTGCCACATTTCTTATCAGAGGTAAGCCACCATCGCTTGAGATAGTCTTACTTCCATTCTGTTTGTAAGCATATTTCAGTAAATTTTGTTATTAATGAAATCAAGTGTTATTTTTGCTGCATCTTTGTATTTATAGTTATATCTGTAATTTTTTGTGTTTTTGTTTAAGTTTGTATCAATGAAATAGTAGTAGTAGCATGCCCTCTTTATGTAGTTCCATTCAACAATAATGAGGGTGTAGGGGAATTTATGAAGGAGAGATATACAAAGGTTGCAATGAAATTTATGGAGGAGAAGGAGATAGAGAACATATGCACATGCACACTAAAAGCGAAACAATAAATGTTAAAAGAGCTAGCAATGCGATCTTTGTTTCTCTCAAGCACACTGAAAATAAATATAGTGGGGTCTAGTGACCTTGTTTCTTGGTAGGAAAATTATTTGGATGCAATTTGTTGTATCTCCAAAATAAAAAAACTTGACTAGTCCTCATATTCAGTGCCGGGCCCAATTACAAATATTTAAGAGATCAAAAGAGGGAACAATGCCATTGTGTTGAAATTATGAACATATTGGTATCAAGTTGAACATAATTTAAGGCATTTGTGTCATGTAGGGAAATTGATAATATAAACATGAATAAACTAGTATCAACTAATGCACATTGAAATGTCCAAGAATAGTGTATGAAGTTAAAATGAGTTGATTAATGTCCACAAATCACCAAAGGGTAGATCAATAGGACCAGTAAATATAGCCAATCAACATTGGACTATGGGGGTGCCAAGATGATAAAAGAAGAAAATAACATAAAAAATGGTGAATAGGGAAGGTAAACCTTACAAATAGAGGACACACTATTCAACATCAATGGTAGAGAATCAAGATAGAGGCATAGATAAGTGACAGAATACATGCATCCCTATCATCAATTATCATTGTGGAGGGGTTGATGCAAACCCTCATAATGTTTTTTAAGGAGTGCCTAAGGATGAGAGGGCATATTTGGATGAGCTTAGAAGGTTGGGATGGCATATCAAAACTCTCCTAACATTTGAGGCACAAGAGAAGAATCTAGTGATGGATGTTTCACTACAAAATCTAGGTTGAAGGGTAGTTACTAGTGGCATGCAAGGAGCATGGATGATTCTATGATCTCGTGAATGTGATACATATACTGGTGTAGTAGGAATATGTACATTGTCTCATAAATATGATGTCACTCACTTCCATGGATAGTGCATTCAGAAAAAGGAAGTGGCGAACCTAGTGGTGCAAGGTATAGAAATATTTTTCTCTGTGTATCATATATGGGTTATTTCCTTGTGTATATATAAATCTTAGACGTGTCCTTTATGAAACCAGTTCAAAAAATCAAATAAAAGATAGATCAACAACTTAAAAATTATCCTCTTCGAGGGTGAAACCTCCTTTACAATACATAAATGAACAATTCTTGGATGATACAAATGATAAGACCTAATTGGTATATATAAGAGTCTAAGGGGTCACAATATAATCAAATCCTACATAAAAATAATAATGAAAGGGTACAAAAATAACGATATGGGGGATACATGGGCACAACAATAACAATAGGGGTCTAGACTAACAATAAAAATTAGGGGGATACACTAGTATTAAAGGGACCTAACATGCCCCTGTCATTTAAAAAAGTGTTGTCCTCAACACTTGAGTAGTTTTGGATTCTTCTGTATAAATTCTCATCCTCCCATGTGGAATCTTCAGCAGGTAAGTTCTTCCACTTAATGAGATACTTTGAAATTAATTAATTATATAGTTGTTGAGTTCTTGTTTCCATGATCGCTTTAGTCTGAAATATGATTTTTCCCTCTTCATAAAGTTCTGGAAACTCTGTTTGAATTGAGAGTCTTTCACGGATAACCTTCTTTAAGCATGCATCATGGAAAACTAAGTGCACTTGAGAAGATTCAAGAAACTCCAATTTGTATGCCATAGTACCAATCTTTTGCAACACCTTGTAAGGACCATAGTACTTGGGTGATAATTTATTATCATTATTAGCTTGATTGAGGGACATTTGTTTATATGGTTGTAGCTATAAAAATACCCAGTTTCCTACATTAAAAATCCTTTCACTGTGATGTTGATCTGACTGTTGTTCCATTCGATTATGCACCAGAGTGAGGGCATCCTTTAAGAGTTGGAGAACTTTCTGTTAATGTGTTTTTAGGTCCCTATAATACTAGTGTATCCCCCTTATTATTATTTTTAGTGTAGCCCCATTATTGTTACTGTTGTGCCCATGTAGCCCCAGTATTGTTATTGTGATGCCCCATAGAAGCCCACTATTGTTATTGTTGTGCCCTTACATTATTATTGTTATGTATACTCTCATTATATTGTGACCCCTTAGACTCCTATATATATAAAGGAGGTATTGTAATTTGTATCATTCAAGAATTGTTCATTTATTTAATGTAAATGAGGTTTCCCCCTCAAAGATGATAATTTTTAAGTCGTTGATCTATCTTTTTGTGAGCTTGTTGCATAAGATTTGGTATGAGAGCTTTGGATTCTAGGGTTTCACTACTTCAAATAGGCCATTGTGGAGTTTTCTATATAACTTTATTTCTACAAATATTTAGATACTAAAATTGTGACCACTTGGATCCAAAATCATGGCGAAATTTGTGCCAGAATTTCAGATCTTGGTTCACTATATGTTCTGAAGAAGTTAGGTTTTTTGCAGGCTCTAGAATCCAGTGACAAACCTGTGACCTAGGGAAAATATTCATAACATTCCTTTCGGGAATTGGATTTGAATTCTACAAACATTGGACGAAAGTGCACGAACTGCAGTTTTTCATGTACAAATTTTAGGGCTGAAGGTTAAAACAATGACATGTGGCATCTTGTACAACTTTGCCCTACTGGAGTGGTCCATAATCAGGACATCGTGGGAGATTTGAAATAACTCTATATTTAAGAATCAAATATTGTTATGAATTCTAGCATTGGAAATAAGATTCATAGGACTACCACAGGGAGAAATTTCAGACCTTGGAAATCCAAAATTATAGAGATTCAATAATTTCAATATCGAGCTCCTAAAAAGAAAGAAAAAATGTGTGTATTTTAAAATTTTTGCATATTTTTTTTTGAAAAATTAGTTTGAAGTGATTCAAAGTGAATATTTATGCATATATATCAATATTTGGTTCTAAAACTCCTCCAAAACAAAATAATTCTACACCTATTAATCCCTTAGAAAGATTTACTATGACGCATGAAGAGGAATAATTGCAGCATGATATATCAAAATTATGGGACCAAGTGCAACAAATCTCACTCTCACAAAGAGAAACCAAAGATGGCATGGATGGATTAAAAGGGGAAATGGATGGAATAAAAGGCAACGTGGATGGTTTAAAAATAGAAATAAAGGGTGACTTGAATGGTTTAAAAGTAGTCATGGAAGCAATGATGAATGTCAAGATGGAAGGCTTGACAAAGTTGTTGCAATAAAGGCTTCGAGGTGGTGACAAGGTAATCTATGAAAATCATGATGAGGAAAAAAGGAATATGAATTATGATTTTAGAGACTCCAATGTGGGGTTTAAGAACCACCACATTCCAAATATATATATGAAGAAGTTTGATGGGAAGGATCCAGTAACATGGATACGACATATGGAGCAACGTTTTGTTCTATAGGATGTGAAACCCTCACAAAATGTATGTATTGCATCTCTATATTTATAAACAAATCATTTTTTATGGTATAGATGGATTTGTACTTGTAAACGACATTTCACCTGGTCAATATTTACAGAAGGGATGATATCACATTATGAAGATACAAAGAGCAACACCTTCTTTAGCTAATTGATAAATCTCAAACAAAAGGGTTCAATGACGCAACACATTAAAGGCTTCAAAAAAATGAATATTAGGGTAACTGATATTCCAGAGGAGCATAGGATTGATGTCTTCATAGGGACTTTAAAAGATAAAATCCAGCATGAGGTTTGATTTTTGGAACCTAATTCATTAGATAAGACATTCAGGGTGGCAAGAAAAATTGAAAGAAAAACTATGGCAACAAGGAAGTATACCACTCACAACTATAAATATGGAAGTGTTTAACTTCCTAGTCTTCCAAAGCCTATAGGATTGAAACCACAAAAATTGGAAGGAAAAAGAGAAAAAGGGATTTATTACAATTGTGATAGAAAATAAACTAAAGGTCATAAGTGTGCTGAGAACAAATTATTCTACATAGATTGTGAAGAGGAGGAAGAAAAGGAACTAGAAACATCAAAAGAGGAGGATATACACCAGGAACCAACCCCAAAGAAAAAAGAAATGAATCCAACTATATCTTGTAATACATTGACAAGATCTACCACTCCTCAAACTCATAATATAGAAGGATATATCAAGAAGAAAAACGTAAGAGTGCTGATTCATTCGGGTAGTACCCATAATTTTATTCATTGTAAGATAGCCAAGAAATTGAATTTCTTCTTTTATCCAACACCAGAGTGTCAAGTGATGGTTGCAAATGGAGGAACTATAAATTTCTCTAGAAAGTGCCATAATATTAACCTAACGATGTGGGAATATGTATTGAATATTCCAATTATTTCCATGCCAATGGGTTGTGCTAATGTTGTACTAGGAGTCTAATGGTTAGAATTGTTGGGGATGATAGCTTTCAATTTTCAAGAACTTTTCTTGAATTTTTTTTGGGAAGGAAAATAAGTTTGTATAAGGGGTATCACAGGGAAACTACAAAATATAATAAGCTCTACTGACATGAAAAATATTTTGAAGAAAGAACAATGGGGAATAATTGCAGAATTATGCTCACTATAGGTTCAAACATTGAAAACATATATTTCTCTAGATCTCCAAAAATTCTTGGACAATCATTCCAAGGTTTTTGAGACTCCCAAAGGCCTCCCACCTACACATGATCATGATCATGCTATTCATTTAATTCTAGGAAGTGTTCCTACAAACATCAGGCCTTATAGATATCCTTATGCCCAAAAGAGTGAAATTGAATGTATGGTTGCAGAAATGTTATGGGCTGGTATAATTCAACCTAGTCAAAGTTCTTTCTCTCCTCCATTAGTATTGGTGCACAAGAAGGATGGATCATGGAATATGTGTCTAGATTATAGGGAGATAAATAAACTCACTATTAAAGATAAATTTTGCATTCTTGTCATTGATGAATTATTGGATAAGTACATGGAGAAATATTCTTCACCAACCTAGGATTTTTTTCATGATATCATCAAATTAGAATGAATATTGAAGATATTTGGAAAACAAATTGATAACTCATGAGGGTCATTATGAATTTTTGGTCATGCCTTTTGGCCTTAATAATGCACCTCCACATTTCAAGCTTTGATGAATTCCATTTTGAAACCCTTAGAAAAAAATGTGTTAGTATTTTTTTTTATGTTATACTAATATACAACAAGTATTAGAAGGATCATGTTCAACATGTTTACAGGGTACTCAAACTATTGGAGGAGAAACAATTATATTCAAAAACCTCCAAATGTTTCTTTCAAGTACATGAGGTGGAATATTTGGGACATATTGCATCTCATGAGGGTGTTACGGTAGACCCTACCAAAATTAAAGCCATTAAGGAATGTAAAATCCCCACAACCATAAAGCATCTTCGAGGATTTCTTAGGTTAACAAGGAATTATCACAAGTTTGTTATGAATTATGGGAGAATAATGACACCTATAACATCATTACTAAAGACACAACAAAGGCCTTTGAACATCTTAAAGACACAATGTGCCAAGAATTGGTGTTAGCTACACCAGACTTCACAATTTTTTTTATTGTGGAATGTGATGCCTCAGGAAATGGAATTGGTGTTGTTTTAATTCAAAAATTAAGACCATTTATTTTGAAATTCGTCCAACAAAAGGAAAGTATTTACACAAACTTATTTATGAGAAGGAAATGTTTGCAATGCTACATGCACTAAACAAATGGTGGCCTTACCTAATGGGAAGACACTTCAAGGAAAAAACAGATCATGACAGCCTTAAATATTTTTTGGAACAAACATTATCTTCACAAGAGTAGAAAAAGTGGGTGTCAAAGATGTTGGGTTATGACTTTGAAATCATCTACAAAAAAGGGAAGCAAAATGTTGTTTCAGATGCACTCTCAAGAAATGATGAGGATGTGGAAGCCTTGCTTTGTGCCATTTCTATTATCCAACCTGAGTGGATAACCGAAGCAAGGGATGCATGGAAGAATGATGAATAGATGTGGTCACTTATTCAAAAGTTGCAGTAATATCCTAGTACATATGATACATTTATATGGAAAAATGATTCACTATGGTACAAAGATTGGTTATATCTTTGTAACAATCCCCAACTAAAACAAACATTTTCTTTTGGAATTGCACACCTCTCCCGTAGGAGGGCACTCAAGATTTTTAAAAAATTAACATAGCATCAAGAAGGATTTTTTTTTAGATGGCCTTAAATCTGATATTCAGAAGTTTGTGGCAGTATGTTTAGTTTGCTAACAAAATAAAGTTGAGACAATTAAGACCCTGAGACTGTTACAACCTTTAACCATTCCAATTCAACATTAGGAGGAGGTCTCAATGGATTTTATCATATGTTTACCCATGTCTAAAGGAAAGAGTGTCATCATGGTGGTAATTGATAGACTTACCAAGTATGCACACTTTTGTGAATTATATCATCCTTTTAAAGTTATTATAGTTTCTATTGCATTTATAAAAGCAATTCAAAAGCTTCATGGAAACTCAAATATTATAGTAAGTGACGGAGATCACATTTTCACTGGAAATTTTTGGACGAAATTATTTTCTTGTATTGGTACTAAATAAACTCATAGCTCATCTTATCATCCTCAATCTGATGGGAAAACTGAGATAGTGAACAAATTTTTGGAAGAATATCTTTGTTTCTTTGTATATGATAAAAAAATATAATGGATCAAGTGGTTACCTCTAGCTGAATGGTGGTATACCAATTCCTTCCTTATTGCAGCAAAAATGACCCCATTTATGGCCCTTTATGGATATTATCCACCATCCACCAAATCATATTTAAGAGAAAATTCTAAGGTTCAATTAGTGGAAGATCACATTGAATATCAACAACAAGTTCTCCAACTCTTAAAGGATAACCTCACTATAGCGCATAATCAAATGAAACAACAGGAAGGTCAACATCGCAGTGAAAGAACTTTTGATGTAGGTGACTATGTATTTTTATGGCTACAACCATACAAACAAATGTCTCTCAAGCAATCAAGGAAGGATAATAAATTATCACCCAAGTACTATTGTCCTTACAAGGTGTTGCAAAAGGTTGGTACTATGGCATACATATTGGACTTGCCTGCATCTTCTTGAGTATACCTAGTTTTCCATTTTTCATGCTTAAAGAAGGTTATCGGTGACAAGCATGTAGTTCAAATAGTGTGTCTAGAACTTGACGAAGAAGGAAAGAACATATTTGAGCCTGAATTAGTCACATAAATAAGAACCCAACACCTACAAAATCAATCAATTTTATAGTATCTCATTAAGTGGAAGAAATTACCCATTGAATATTCCACATGGAAGGATGATAATTTTATACATAAGCATCCAAAACTACTCAAGCATTGAGGACAACACTTTTTTGAAGGAGAGGGGCATGTTAGGTCCCTATAATACTAGTGTAGCCCCCTTATTGTTATTGTTGTGGCCATGTATTCTCCATATTGTTATTTTGGTGCCCCATTGAAGTAAACTATTGTTATTTTTGTTCCCTTACATTATTATTGTTATGTAGTCTTTGATTATATTGTGACCCCTTAGACTCCTATATATACAAAGGAGGTCTTTTCACATGTATCATCCAAGAATTGTTTATCTATGTATTGTAAAGGATGTTTCCTGCTTGAAGAAGATAATTTTGAGGTAATTAATCTATCTTTTGTGAGTTGGTTGCATAAAATGATTCTTGATGTGATCTTCCACTGATTGAACCTTAGAATTTTCTCTTAAATATGATGTGATGGTTGGTGGATGATAGCCAGAAAGTGCCATAAATGGGGTCATTTTTGCTACAGTATGGAAAGAAGTATTATACCACCATTAAGCTAGAATTAACCACTTGAACCATTGTCTTTTTTTATCATATAAAAATCAATGTAGATACCATTCCAAACGTTTTTTCACTATCTTATCTTGTGCGTTAGATTTAGGATGATATGATAAGCTATGAGCTAATTAATTACCAAGACAAGAAAATAATTCTGTCCAAACATTTCTAGTGAAAATTGGATATTTGTCACTTACAATAATCTTTGGGTTTCCATGCAGCTTTTGAATTATTTCCATAAATGTAGTAGCAACTCTACCATCTTTGAAATGATGCATTATTGCATAAAAATGTGCATACTTGGTAAGTCTATTAATTACCACCATGTTGACCCACTTTTCTTCAGACTTGGGTAAACCTGTGATAAAATCCATTGAGACCTTCTCCCAACGCTGACTTGGAATCACTGAAGGTTGTAATAGACCTGAGTCTTAGTTGTCTCAAGTTTATTTTGTTGGAAAACCAAACATTCTACCACAAACTTATGAATATCATAAAAGTTCCTTCTTGACCCTGTGGTAAGTTTTAAAAATCCTGAGTGCCCTCCGAAGGGATAGGTGTGCAATTCCAAAAGGATATTTTGTTTGAGTTGGGAGTTCTTACAAATATATAAGAAATCTTTGTTATGGAGCAAATTGACAAAAATATAGATCAGTGACTTAAAAATTATCATCTTCGAGGGGAACCTCCTTTACATTACATAAATTAAAAATCCTTGGATGATACAAATGACAAGGAATCCTTTATATATATAAGATTCTAAGGGGTCACAATATAATCAGAACCTACATAACAATAATAATTTAAGGACACAACAATAATAATAGTGAGATTCCATGGAGCACAATACTAACAATATGGGGACTACATGGGCACAACAATAACAATAAGGGGGCTACACTAACAATAACAATAAGGGGCTACACTAGTAGTATAGGGGCCTAACAGGCCCCTCTCCTTAAAAAAAGTGTTTTCCTCAACACTTCAGTAGTTCTAGATGCTTTTGTATAAAATTCTCATCCTTACATGTGGAGTCTTCAATGGGTAAGTTATTTCAGTTGATGAGATACTCTGAAATTGATCGATTTCATAGCTGCCAGTTTCTTGTTTCCATGAATAATTCGAGTTCTAATATGATTTTTACTTCCTCTTCAAGTTTCAGAAATATTGTTTGAATTAGGAGCTTGTCACCTATGACATTTTTTAATCATGAAACATGGAAAACTGGGTGACTCAGGAAGATGCAGAAAGCTCCACTTTGTATGCCATAGGATCAATTTTTTGTAACACCTTGTAAGGACCATAGTACTTTGGTGATAATTTATTATCCTTCTTAGCTTGCTTGAGGGAAATTTGTTTGTATGGTTGTAGCCATAGAAATACCCAGTCACCTACATCAAAACTTCTTTTACTACGATGTTGATCTGTTTGTTGTTTCATTCGATTTTGCGCCAAGGTAAGGTTATCCATTAAGAGTTGGATAACTTGTTGTTGATGCTCGATGTGATCTTCCACTACTTGAACGTTAGAATTTTATCTTAAACATGATGCGATGGATAGTGGATGATATTCATGAATTTCCATAAATGGGATCTTTTTTGCTGCAGTATGAAAGGAAGTGTTATACCATCACTCAACTCGAGGTAACCACCTGACCCATTGTGTTTGTTTATCAGATACAAATCAACAAATATATCCTTCCAAAAATTTGTTCACTATCTCAATTTTCCCATCAGATTGATGATGATAAGATGACTTGTGAGTTAATTGAGTACCCAGACAAGAAAATAATTCCAGTGAAAATGAGATCTTTGTCGCTTACAATAACGTTTGCATTTCCATGTAGCTTTTGAATTGTTTCCATAAATGCATTAGCAACTGTACTAGATTTAAATGGATAAGATAATGCACAAAAACATGCATACTTGGTAAGTCTATCAACTACCACCATGATGACACTCTTTCCTTCATATTTGGGTAAACCTATGATAAAATCCATTGAAACCTCCTCCCAACATTGACTTCGAATGGGTAAAGGTTGTAATAGACCTAGGATATTAATTGTATTAAATTTGTTTTGTTGGCAAACCAAAAATTCTTCCACAAAATTTTGAATATTACATTTAAGACCCTCCCAAAAAAATTCCTTCTTGACCCTGTGTTAAGTTTTTTAAAATCCTGAGTGCCCTCCTATGGGAGAGGTGTGCAATTCCAAAAGAATCTTTTGTTTGAGTTGAAAATTCTTATAAAGATATAAGTGATATTTGTACCATAACGAATCATTTTTCCAACTAGATGTATCAAAATATACTGGGATGTTGTTGCACACTTCTTCATCATTCTTCCATTCATCCCTTGCTTCAGTTATCCAATATGGATGGATAATAGAAATGGCTCAAAGAAATCCTTCAACATCCTCATCCTTTCTTGAGAGAACATATGCAAGAACATTTTACTTCCCTTTTTTTAGATGATTTCAATGTTACCCAACATGATCTTTATGACCCATTTTTACTGCTCTTCTAAAGATAATATCTGTTCCAAAAATTATTTAAGACTATCATGATTTGTTTTTACCTTGAAGTGTCTTCCCATTAGGTAATGTCACCATTTCTTTAGTGCATGTAGCATTGCGAACATTTTCTTATCGTAAATAGGTTCATGTAAATACTTTCCTTTGATTAAAAGACTTTCAAAAGAAATGGGACTTCTTTCTTGCATTAAAGCAACACCAATTCCATTTCCTGAGGCATCACATTCCACAGTAAAGGTTTTTATGAATTCTAGCATAGCTAAGACTGGTGCTTGGCACATTGCCTCTTTAATATTTTCAAAGGCCTTAGTTGTTTATGGAGTCCAAGAAAATGCATATTTCTTCAGTAATGTTGTTAGAGGTTCTTCTATTCTCCCATAATTCTTAACAAACTTGCGATAATACCTTGTCAACCCGAGAAATCCTCAAAGTTTCTTTATGGTTGTGGGGATTTTCCATTCCTTAATGGCTTTAATTTTGTTAGGGTCTACCTTAACACCCTCATGAGATACAATATGACCTAGATATTCCACTTACTATACTCCAAAGAAATATTTGGAGTTTTTGGCATATAATTGTTTCTCCTCCAATAGTTTGAGCACCCTTCACGAACATGTTGAACATTATCCTTCCAATACTTGTTGTAGATTATTATATCATAAAAAAATGTTAGGTACCTATAATACTAGTGTATTCCCTTATTTTTATTGTCATTGTAGCCCCTTACTGTTATTGTTGTGCCCATTTTGACCCCATATTGTTATTATTATGCCCCATAGAAGCCCACTATTGTTATTGTTGTGCCCTTACATTATTATTCTTATGTCAACTCTGATTATATTGTGACCCCTTAGACTCCTATATATAGAAAGGAGGTCTTGTCATTTGTGTCATCCAAGAATTGTTCATTTTTTTAATGTAAAGGAGGTTGACCCCACGAAGAGGCTACTTTTGAAGTCGTTGATCTATCTCATTCTTCTATTTTGTGAGCTGGTTGTATAATAATTGGTATCATAGCTTTGGATTCTAGGGTTTCGCTACTTGAAACAGATTACCGTGGCATTTTAGCTATAACATTTTTTCTACGAAGCTTCAGAATCTGAAATTAAAATCCTTTTGAGCCAAAATCGTGATGAAACTCAGGACTGAATTTAGATATTCTCTCACTATATTTTCAGAGATATGAATTGAGGAAGTTAGGGTTTGTAAAAGCTCCCGAATTCGATCTCAAATAGGTCACCTTGGGAAAATCCTTAAAATTGTTTCTCTAATCATCAGTTCAAATTGCATAAACAGTTATAGAAAGAGCACAAAATCTAGTTTTTTGTGAATAATTTTTAGTTCTGAAGGTCAAAAAAGTGACATGTGGCTCTTTATACAAGTTTTCTCTACTTAACTAGTCTATAATCAGGGCATCGTGGGAGATTTGACATAACTCTTTCTTGGAGAATCCAATCTGGATCAGACTTGTGGGGTTGGAAAGAGGACACATAGGGTTATCCAAGATGAAATTTTAAACCTTGGAGATATGAAATTACAGATATACAACAGACTCAATATTGAGCTCATATAAGGAGAAAAAAGTTGTGTAGTCTTTTTAAATAATTTGCATAAGTTTGGTGTGAAAATTTTGATTGAGGTGATTCAAAGGGCACAACGAAACATATTTATCATTAATTGATGCCTCGAAGAAAGTAAATGGAAATTCCTAGTAAGAAACTTGAAAGCTCTATCATGAATCATGAAGAAGAGGAAGAAATGCAACATGATAAATCAAAATTACGAGACCAAGTGCAACAATTTTCACTTTCACAAAAAGTAATAGAAGCTAAGATGGATGGTTTAAAGAAAAGCATGGAAGCTAAGATGGATAGTTTAAATAATGGTGTGGAAGCTAAGATGGATGGTGTGGAAGATAATATGGATGGTTTAAAAGTAAACATTGAAGATTTGAAGAAAGACATGGAAGGTTTGAAAGGCGGTTTTGCAAAGTTGCTACAAGAAATGCTTGCTAATGGTGAAAAGGTAGTAGAGGAAACTCATGATGAGAACAAAAGAAATTTTAGTCATAATTTCATAGAGTTTAATGTTGGATTGAAGACCCACCATGTTCCAAAGATCGATATGAGGAAGTTTGATGGCAATGATCTTGTAACATGGATACTACTAATGGAGCAATATTTCGATCTCCATAATGTGCAAAACGCACAAAAGGGATGCATTGCGAATTTATATTTGGAACCCAATCAGTTTGTATGGTATTGATGGCTTTTCTCTCATAAAAAAATTTTCACTTGGGAAATTTTTATGGAAGAAATGACAACACATTATGAGGATACAAAAAACAACACCTTTTTTAGCCAATTGATAAATCTAAAACAAAAGGGTTAAATGGTGGAGCACATTGAGGACTTCCAAAAATTGAATATAAGGGTAAAATATATCCTAGAGGAGCATAGGATAGATGTGTTCATAGGGAATTTAAAGGATAACATCCAACATGAGGTTCGATTTAGGGAACCTTATTTATTGGAGAAGGCATTTAGGTTGGTAGGATAAATTTAAAGAAAAATTATGGCAACAAGGAAACCTACCAATCAAAAGTATAAAGATGGAAGTGTTGTTGCCCCTAGACTTCCACAACCTACAAGGTTGACACCATAAAAATTGGAAGAAAAAAAATCAAAAGGGCTTTGTTACGTTTGTGATAAAAAATACAGTAAATGTCATAAGTGTGCTGAGAAGAAATTATTTTACATAGATTGTGAAGAGGAAGAAGAAAATGAACAAGAAACATCAAAAGAAGAGGATACACTCCAGGAACAAAACCCAGAGAAAGAAGAAATGAATCTGGCCATATCTTGTAATGCATTAGTCAGAATAATCACTCCTCAAACTATCAAGATAGAAGGACATATCAAGAAGAAAAAGGTAAGGGTTTTGATTAATTCGGGCAGTACCCATAATTTTATTCATTGTACGATAGCAAAGGAATTGAATTGCTTCCTATATTTAGCACCAGAGAGTCAAGTGATGGCTGCAAATGGAAGAACCATAAATTTCTTTGGAAAGTTCCATAATATCAAGCTATCCATGGGAGAATATGTGTTGAATAGTCTAATGCTTTCCATTGCAATGGGTGGTGTTGATGTTGTACTAGGAGTCCAATGGATACAACCTTTGGGTATGATAACATTTAATTTTCAAGAAATTTTCTTAATATTTTATTTCAGAAGGAAATTTAGTTGAATTAAGTGGTATCACAGGGAAATTGGGAAAGGTAATCAACTCTAACAACAGGACAAAGCTTCTAAAGAAATAACAATGTGGCATAATTGCACAATTATGTTCGCTAGAGGTTCCCACGTCGAAAACATCTATTTCTCCAGATCTCAAAAATGTCATGGAAAATCATTCCAAGGGATTTGAGACTCCCAAAGGCCTCCTACCTATTCATGATCATGATCATTCTATTCATTTGATTCCAGGAAGTGTTCCGCCCAACATCAGCCTTTACAGATATCCTTATCCCCAAAAGAGTGAAAATGAACACATGGTTCTAGAAATGCTAAAGGTTGGTATAATTCAACCTAGTCAAAGTTATTTCTCTGCTCCAGTAGTATTGGTGCACAAGAAGGATGGATCTTGGCGCATGTGTCTAGATTATAGGGAGCTCAACAAGCTCACTATTAAAGATAAATTTCCCATTCCTGTCATTTATGAATTATTGGATGAATTGCACGGAGCAATTTACTTCACAAAGTTGGATCTTCGTTCAGGATATCATCAAATCAAAATTAAGACGGAAGACTTTCCAAAAACATCATTTAGGAATCACGAGGCTCATTATGAATTTTTGGTCATGCCTCTTGGCCTTAACAATGCACCTTCTACATTTCAAGATTTGGTGAATTCCATTTTCAAACCCTTCCTTATAAAATTTGGGTTAGTAGTTTTTGATGATATACTAATCTACAACAAGTCTTGGAAGCATCATGTTCAACATATTGATAGAGTCCTCAAACTATTGGAGGAGAAACAATTATATGACCTCCAAATGTATCTTTGGAGTAAAAGAGGTGGAATATTTGGGTCATATTGTATCTCATGAAGGTGTTAAGGTAGACCCTATCAAAATTAAATCCATTAAGGAATGGAAAATCCCCACATCCATAAAGCATCTGCGAGGAGTTCTTGGATTGACAGGGTATTATCGCATGTTTGTTAAGAATTATGGGAGAATAACATCACCTCTAACAACATTACTGAAGAAAGATGCATTTTTTTGGACTACAAAAGCAACGAAAGCCTTTGAACATCTTAAAGAGGCAACGTGCCAAGCACCATTAGTTACACTGGACTTCACAAAAACCTTGATTGTGGAATGTGATGCCCCAGGGAATGGAATTGGTGTTGTTTTAATGCAAGAAGAAAGACCCATTGCTTTTGAAAGTTGTCCAATCAAAGGAAAGTATTTAAAAAAAGCTATTTATGAGAAATAAATGTTGGCAATAGTACATGCACTTAAGAAATAGTGACCTTACCTAATGGGAAGGCACTTCAAGGTAAAAACAGATCATGATAGTCTTAAATACTTTTTAGAACAAAGATTATCTTCAGAAGAGCAGTAAAAATGGGTCACAAAGATGCTGGGTTATGACTTTGAAATCATCTACAAAAAAGGGAAGAAAAATGTTGTTGCAGATGCACTCTTAAGAAAGGATGAGGATGTGGAAACATTGCTTTGTGCCATTTCTATTATCCAACCAGATTGGATAAACAAAGAAAGGGATGAATGGAAGAATGAAGGAGATGTGTGGGAACTCATTCAAAAGTTGCAGTAAGATCCGAGTACATCTGATATATTTAGCTGGAAAAATGATTCGTTATGGTACAAATATTTCTTATACCTATGTAAGAATTCCCAGCTCAAACAAAAGATTCTTCTGGAATTGCACACTTGTCCCTTAGGAGGGCATTCATAATTTTTAAAAACTTACGATAGGGTTAAGAAGGATTTTTTTTGGGATGGCCTTAAATTTGATATTCAAAAAGTTGTGGTGGAATCTTTGGTTTTCCAACAAAACAAAGTTGAGACAATTAATATCCTAGGTCTATTAAAACCTTTATCCATTCCAAGTCAACGTTGGGAGGAGGTTTCAGGGGATTTTATCACAATTTTACCCATGTCTGAAGGAAAGAGTGTCATCATGGTCATAGTTGATAGACTTACCAAGTATGCACACTTTTGTTCATTATCTCATTCATTTAAAGCTAGTACAATTGCCACTACACTTTTGGAAACAATTCAAAAGCTACATGGAAACCCAAAGATTATTGTAAGCGAAAGAGATCCTATTTTCACAGGAAATTTTTGGACAATATTATTTTCTTTTTTGGGTACTCAGTTAGCTCATAGCTCATCTTATCATCCTCAATTTGATGGGAAAACTTAGATAGTGAACATTTTTTTTGTAAGGATATCTTCGCTACTTTGTATCTGATTAAAAAACACAATGGGTCAAATGGTTGTATCTGGATGAATGGTGGTATAACACTTCCTTCCATATTGCAGCAAAAATGAACCCATTTATGGCACTTTACGGATATCATCCATCGTCCATCACATCATATTTAAGAGAAAATTATAAGGTTCAAGCAGTGGAAGATCACATCGAGCATCAACAATAATTTCTCCAACTCTTAAAGGATAACTTGACTTTGTTGCATAATAGAATGAAACAATAGGCATATCAACATTGCAGTGAAAGAAGTTTTGATGTAGGTGACTGGGTATTTCTACAACTATAACCATACAAACAAATTTCCCTCAAGCAAGCTAAGAAGGATAATAAATTATCACCAAAGTCTTATGGTCCATACAAGGTGTTGCAAAATATTTGTACTATGGCATACAAATTAGAAATTCTTGCATCTTCTCGAGTGCACCCAATTTTCCATGTTTCATGCTTAAAGAAGGTTATAGGTGACAAGCTCTAAGTTCAAACAATATTGCCAAAACTTAATGAGAGAGGAAAAATCAATTGAAACCTGAAGCATTCACTGAAACAAGAACTTGACAGCTACGAAATCGATCAATTTCAGAGTA
The DNA here is from genome assembly GCA_031772625.1 of Pinus tabuliformis. Classification (NCBI taxonomy): domain Eukaryota; kingdom Viridiplantae; phylum Streptophyta; class Pinopsida; order Pinales; family Pinaceae; genus Pinus; species Pinus tabuliformis. The sequence goes on from CM062815.1 coordinate 132,731,461, forward strand.
TCTCACCAAGTGGAAGAACTTACCTGCTTAAGGTTCCACATGGGAGGATGGGAATTGTATATAGAAACATCCAAAACTACTCAAGCATTGAGGACAACACTTTTTTGAAGGAGAGGGGCATGTTAGGTCCCTATAATACTAGTGTATTCCCTTATTATTATTGTTATTGTAGCTCCTTATTCTTATTTTTGTGCCCATGTTGTCCCCATATTTTTATTATTATGCCCCATAGAAGCCCACTATTTTTATTGTTATGCCCTTACATTATTGTTGTTATGTCGGCTCTGATTATATTGTGACCCCTTAGACTCCTATATATAGAAAGGATGTCTTGTCATTTGTATCGTCCAAGAATTTTTCATTTTATGTAATGTAAAGGAGGTTTCCCCTTCAAATATAATACTTTTGAGGTTGTTGATCTATCTCATTCTTCTATTTTGTGAGCTGGTTTCATAGAAAAGAAAGACTAACACACATTTTCTAAGGAAGGGATTGAAAATGGAGATCATCAAACCTTGAAATGTAGAAGGTTCATTAGTAAGTCCAAAAGGCATGAAAAAAATTCATAATGATCCTCATGAATTCTAAATGTTATTTCAAAATGTCTTCAATCTTCATTCTAATTTGACGATATCCTGAATGAAGATCTAACTTGGTGAAGAAAATTGCTCCATGTAATTCATCCAACAATTCATCAATGATAGGAATTTGAAATTTATCTTTAATAGTGATATTTTTGAGCTCCCTATAATCCGGACACATGCACCATGATCCATCCTTCTTATGGACCAATACTACTGGAGCAGAGAAAGAACTTTGACTATGTAGAATTATACTGGCCTCTAGCATTTATGAAACCATACGTTCAATTTCACTATTTTGGTCATAGGGATATCTCTAAGGCCTGATGTTTGGAGGAAAAATTCCTAGAATCAAATGAATAGCATGATCATGATCACAAATAGGTGGGAGGCTTTTGGGAGTCTCAAATACCTTGGAAGGATTTTCCAAGAATTTTCGGAGATATGGAGAAATAGATGATTTCGATGTTTAAATCTCTAGTGAGCATAATTTTGTTATTACGCCTCACCATTATTTCTTTAGAAGGTTTTTCATGCCATTAGAGTTGATTATCTTTCCTAGTTTCCCTGCGATACCCATTAATTCAACTTCCTTTCCTTCTAATTTTTTTTCAAGAAATGTTCTTGAAAATTAAAAGCGATCACACCCAAAGATTGTAACCATTGGACTCCTAGTACAACGTTAGCACCACCCATTGGAATGGAAAGAATTGGAATATTCAATACATATTACTCCATGGTTACGTTGATATTATGGCGCTTTCCATAGTAATTTATAGTTCCTCCATTTGCAACCATCACTTGACACTCTGGTGCTGGATATAGCAATCAATTCAATTCCTTTGCTATCTTACAATGAATAAAATTATGGGTACTACCCGAATCAATCAACACTATTAAATTATTCTTCTTGATATGTCCTTCTACCTTGAGAGTTTGAGGAGTGGTAATTCTTGCCAATGCATTACAATATATGGTTGGATTAATTTCTTCTTTCTCTATGGCTGGTTCCTGGTGTATATCCTCTTCTTTTGACGTTTCTTGTTCATTTTCTTCATCCTCTTCACAATCTATGTAAAATAAATTCTTCTTAGAACACTTATGACCTTTAGTGTATTTGTTATCACACCTATAAAAAAGCCCTTCCGCTCTTTTTTCTTCCAATTTTTTGTGGTGTCAACCTTGTATGTTATGGAAGGATAGGAGTAGAAACACTTCCCTATTTATAGTTGTGAATGGTAGACTTCCTTATTGCCATAATTTTACTTTCAAATTTTCTTGCCACACTAAATTCCTTCTCTAATAAATCATGTTCCCAAAGGCAAACCTCGTGTTGGATGTTATCCTTTAAATTCCCTATGAAGACCTCAATCCTATGTTCCTTTAGAATATCATTTACCCTTCTATTCAGTTTTTTGAAGTCCTCAATGTGCTCTGCCATTGACCCCTTTCATTTGAGATTTTTCAATTGGTTAAATAAGGTGTTTCTATTTCTATCCTCATAATGTGCTATCATTTCCCACGTAAAAATTGACCAGGCGACAAGTGGTTTATGAGAACAAAGCCATTGATACCATACAAATTGATTGGGTTCTAAATATAAAGTTTCAATGCGTATCTTTTGTGTGTGTTGCACATTATGGAGATAAAAATATTGCTCCATCAATAGTATCCATGTTACCATATCCTTTCCATCAAAGTTCCTCATATCGATCTTTTGAATATGGCGGGTCCTTTTGAATTTTGTTCTCATCATGAATTTCAGCTGATATATTTTCGCCATTAGCAAGCATTTCTTGTAGAAAATTTGTCAAAAACATATTTCAAACCTTCCATGTCTATGTTATAGACATTTTTGTGCCTAACAGCATGGAGCATGAAATGTCAATAATCTGAGGGATCCAAAGTCCCTAAACATGTTGTTCTTACCCTTAGAGGAACAAGGTCTACAAATCACAGCACTGAGAATCAGTTCTCCACCCAAAAACACTAAAAAACAGGCTATTTCTGGATCATGTCAGCTGCTCCACTGAGCATCTGCGCTGAATTTCAACTGCTCCTCCTTGTACCTGCGCTGAAGGTCAAAACTAATGAAGGCTACCTACGCTGGGCGAGATTGGCCAAGTGGCACAGTCATTCTGCAAGGTGTCAACTGCCCAGGAAGCTTCCAAACTGACACTTGGGTCAAGGAATTCGCCTAGTGATGAGTAAGAGGGTCTTGATCTCCAAGTGGACTCAAGAACTGAAGATTAACTAAAGTGGGAGAGGACACAAGTCAGCTTCAGGCTAGTCTCAAGATGACTCATCCTTTCTCCAAAACCCTATATATAGAGCTCTCTCATGAGGTCTAGGGAGGCTGGAATTTTGTGCAAGTAAGGAAGTGCTGTTGGTTTGTGTATAGAGCTATTGGGTGTTTTGGTTGAAGGAGGTGAAGAGGAGATTTCTTTCAGCTGGGAGGTGTTGCTGGATTGGGCCCATTGTGGTTGTAATTCTCTCAGAACTTTACTTCTATTATCAATAAAGTATTTGAGGTTCTTCTATATGCATGTGTCTTTATGATGATTAGATGCTTGTATATTTGATTTATGCTAATCCTATAATCGATTATGGATGTATGCTTCTTGTAGTTTCCTTTTCTTGTGCTTTTACAGGATCTGTGTGTAGCTGGGCCGGTGAAAGGGCAAGGAGCTAGGAGCAAGCGGCAAGGAGTGAAGACTGGATCGACTATTAGCACAAGATAACAGTTAGTAGATCATCCTTTTCTTCCCTCTCTCATCTCATAAAGAAGAAACTTTGAATAGCTTTGCATTCAGTTGTTGCTGGAGTACTATCACCTTCAGAGTGGGATAGAGGCATTCTGCATTAGATACTTTCCCCCCAACAAATTGGCGACTCCGCTGGGGAACGTATCTTGTTGGTTTGTTGTGTTTCTTGCTATTCATTTCATAAACAAAGGGAGTACCGAATCGAACTGTGTTTGAGTCCATCAAACACAAAGTAGAGGGCAGCTACTCTAGCTCAGGTTCTGGGCAAGTTTATGATTTGAAGAGCTGATCCACAAGGACTCTAATAAGCTCTTAGTGATAGCTTTTCATCCTCCTTTACATCCCTTAGTGTGTCCTTGACTGATAGCTTCTGATTTGAGCAAAAACTATGAATTTTTGAGCAATCTGTGACCCGGAAACCAAGACGGACGAAAGTCTCGTTCTTCATTGCAGGCTGTACAAAGGCAGTCTGCATTTCAGCGCAGTTCCCGAAGGGGCTACCTGCACTGAAGGTCAAACAGGCAGTGTTACACCTGCGCTGGACCAGTCTTGGCTTGAGCTACTGGGGTTTCCTGCTGTGGCTTGATTTGTTTTCACTCTTGTTTTTGCTGTTTGCTGCCAGTCAGTAGGCCTATCTGAAACCATCTTCCTTTGTCATTATTCCTCCTCAGTTGTATAAAGAAACTGTATTTGTTCTTTTTTATTTCTTGTGTCATTTACAGTTTCCCATAACGAAAGTGAACCGGTCTTGCATTGACCTCTTAGATCTAGACCTGTGATTAAGTGTCGTTCTGATCTTAAGAGTTAGTTTATTTGCTGTTCATAGCTGATTGAGTTTGTCGCTTTCGTTATATGGTTTGAATTTATATATTTCTAGTGTCGAAACAAGTAAATCTTAAGGTCTCTCTTTCGAATTTGGACAAACTTGTTTGCTTTCGCTTGAAATTGAATTCGAAATTATACAACAACTTTCTTTTTGCTTTTCATCAAAAACATTAAGGAAGAGAAAAGAAATACTTGCATTTTTGCATTTTGCATTAAGTTTGTATGTTGATTTAGGGAAAAAGTGCATTAGCGAGTGCTCTTTGATCTATGTGAAAAGGATTTTATCTCTCTTTTCCCTCAGAAGTTAAGATTTTCATAAGTCGAAAAGATTTGAAAAGCTTGCTTCTCATCTTAGACTGCATTTAGGAATTTGTATCAATACATCTCGTGGTGAACCTTGAAAGGAAAACTTTAAAAAGATCAACTTAAAATATATTGAATGAACCTAACAATGCTTTGAAACATAACGCAAACATCTAGAGGTCTAAGCTAGAGACGTGTTTCGGCGTCGTTAAACATAGTGACTGTCGATCTCGACGAAGGTGGGTGATTCCTCCTGAGAGTCGGTGGCACTAATACGGACTTGTGCTCCCACGTACCGTCGCGTATATATTGGGAGACCCCTATAGGATCAAAGCCTTTATCCATAGGAAACCGTGTCGGCCGCCCTACTGATCGCAATGCAGTGAACACAGCATTCACGAAGATCGACCACTCGTACCGTAAAACGTATTCTGTGGTTTTGTGAAAGGTTTGGCACACCCTCTGCCTAGATCTCCAGAGCAGTTTCTTTTGGCCTTTTTCAAACTCTATAACTAAAAAAGTCCAACCGAGCATTTGTCACTTCGGGCTCATTAATACATCGAAGGAGACTAGAGTAATCTTTAGCTTTTTCTCGACTCTTAAAAAGTGAAAAAGCAAGTTGTGTCTAAAAGCGTCTAATAAAATTCATTCAAATTCGGAAAGACAAATTTCCCCCTTTAATATTTTGGTTGATCGAGTAATCCGCAATCATGGAAGAAAGTCAATTGAAAATCCGTCGTTCACGGAGGCTTGCGAGTCAACCGTCTTTGTCCCCGGAATCGAAAACAGTACGGGCAAAGCGAACTCGTTTAACCGGGTCAAAATCTCATTTGAAAGTTAGAACAAGTGTTCCTACTACATCTGAGGTTCTGGTTACTCCTAACATTTATGGAAACCCTGCCTCTATGGAAGAAGTTCAACAGCCACAGAAGGACAGTAATACTGATCCTGGTCTGGGGGCAAATACTTGTGTAACTGAACCAGTTCCATCTGTAACCGGTCCAGAGAGTTTTGCTCCTCAAACAACTGTCGCTGTCGAAGCAACCACTTCTTCGGCACCAGAAATATTTTACGGACCTGACGGTCTTCCTCTTCCACCGGGTTTGATTGCGATAGAGGAAATTGCAGAGGATCCGCAAGCAAGTACTCCAACTCATTTTGGAGTCGGGGTCACTCTATTTCCTTCATCAGAAGTTAATCCACCACAAGTGGAAGTTCCTGTAGAATCACTAGGCAATCTATTGGATAGACTTAAAATGTCTGAACAACCGTCATCATCTAGGACTGTGTCAAATGACACAGCGACAGCAGAAGCCCCTGCCGTCACTCCAACGATGTTTGCCGACATACCAGCTGTCCCAAATAGCTCTCAACAGCTAGAAGGAGTCCACCAAGGGACTATATCGACAGTATGGTCTGTTCCAGTTTGTTCATCCGGAGTAATACCCGGTAATTCTTATGTTGAAACTCGACAGATTGATCCTCATGGAGGTCAGTTTGGGCCATCTAGTCCTCAAGGACTAACAATCCCTCTGAGTTTCAGATTGCTACCATATGGGGGGCAGTATGCCCTTTCATTACCTCCTCCGGGAGGATATCCATATGGCAGTTCTCAACAGTATTCAGGTTATACTGGAATTGCATCAAGTAGTTGGGTACCTATGCTACCACAACAACCAAGGATTGTATATTCTATGCAATAGTGTGTACCTGTGACGAATATCCCAACCACACCGGCTATTGTAACTGTGTCTCAAGTTCAAGCGATACCTGTTACATGTCAACCTCAGATTTCTCAGGTTGTAATGCAACAGTCACTTGACCATGGGTCACAACCACAATCGCCAACTGGTGGGGCGACACAAGTAAAAACGGGTACAATTACCCCACACCTTGGTCCAATGGTTAGCATGGCGCAACAGAACATGGCGTCGCAACCATGGCTTGTACAATACCAACAACCGCAGTTCCAACAAGTGTACCAAGGTTCTGAGCAACAGATCTTTGCGAATAGTGGACAACTGTATATCCAAAACGGTCAAAACCAACCACTTTATAGTGGTCAAGTCCACCAACCGTATCAATCATACCAACATCAATTACATTATGCTGGTATGCAAAGACCCACTACTTAGGCGATTCCATCGTACCCTGGTTACGCTTCGCCTAACCTGAATCAACAGTTGCCATTCGTGGCAACTTTAGAGTTACCTGACTTACACCGTTTAACCAACGATCCGATTGCTTATGCCCCTTGGTGGCCAGCGATTCCTCATAAACTTCCATCTGAAATTCCTAAATTCAATGGAAATCCAGGTGAAGACCCATCGAATCACGTGATGACTTTTCATCTGTGGTGTTCGTCGAACACCCTTAATGACGATTCGATAAGACTTCGCCTTTTTCAGAGGACATTGGCAGGTCCAGCGGCTAAATGGTATATTGAATTGCCAAGAGCCTCTTTCGACAACTTTAGTTCCCTAGCCACGACCTTCTTAACCCATTTTCAGTTACCGATAAGGTATGAAACGGGAACAGAAATATTAACCAACTTCAAACAGACAACTGCTACCCATATATTTGATCATATACATGAGTGGCGTCGTCGTCGTAGGATGGTGAAAACATATGTTCCCGATCAACTATTAGCTGAATGGTTTATAAAGTCGCTACTTCCGGCTATTACGGAAGATGTGGCCAAGGGGGGAGTCGTAACAGAGGAGCAAGTGATTGCTCGTGCACAATATTTGGACTTGGTGTATACCCAGTCCGGCACACTCTATGACAAAATACCTGACGCCCCTAGACCGGAATTTTCAATTCCTCCCCCTCCTAAATCAAATAGTGACTCTCATGCCGGTGATGGCATGATTGGCACCGCAAACACGAAATCGATAAAGGCTTCTGCAAAGAAAGCCCGTAAGAATTCGGATCAAAATGAAAAAGCAGAAATTCTTGCTTCGGAAGTAAATGCCGTATCGGAAGATAAAGGCAAAGAAACCAATCAACCAGGAAGCAAGAAGAAAAAGCAAAACAAAGGGAAGAAGAAGAAACAAGGTGAGTCATCCCCTGGAAAAATTTCTTCAAACCCTCCTGGCAAAGGGAAACAAAATTATCCATGTCTAATATGTGATGATAAGGATCATAACACAAAGAATTGCCCATTCAAAGCTGAGTTAAAGAGGTTCTTTAAAAGTTCCCAAACATCAGTTGTGTTAACTGATCCATTTCCCAACCCAGGTCAAAATCTGGTTGATAGCGGAAATGCTTCCCCGTCACAAGTTCTTATGTTTTCGGTTTCGAAACAGCAAAATGATGCTTTGATTTCGACAAGGAACAAAGATTATGGAAATCCTCAGGTGTCGAACGAAAAGGGTAAAGATCAACCAAGTAGTTCGACAACAACTTCGACAGAAGTTACACCCACCATCCCTGAATTAACAATAAAACCGCCAAAGGGTGTAGTACATAAGTCGACATTTAATCCTCGCGCCAGAGCGGCGCAGCATTATAATATAGTGGAAGATTTGGCCCAATCGCCATCCGCTATGTCGACTCTTGAAGTGCTACAAAATTGTCCAACCCAAAGGCAGGCATTGTTATCAGCAATTGGTGGAGTAGATCCTAAGGATTCAAATCTGGTATCCTTTGATCACAAAGGATATGATCCTCAGTTACCAGCTCAATTAGCTTTCCTTATTCAAGTGAAAGCCCTCAACAAAACTGTTCACAGAACGATAATTGATGAGGGGGCATCGACATGTATTATGTCGATGAGCTGCTGGAAAACTTTAGGGTCTCCAACCTTGTCTCGATCATCGACGACATTAAAAGCTTTCGACGGAAGGACTTATACCCCTTACGGTATCCTTAATAACTTGAAAGTTGAACTAGGAGGAAAGACAGTAGAAATTGATGTAGAAGTCATTGATGGAAATCTTGACTATAACATCCTACTGGGTAGACCATGGATTTATGCCATGGAAGCTGTCGTGTCGACTTATTTTAGGAAGATCACATTCCCGTTTGAAGGAGGGATTACGATCGTCGACCAACAGAATTTCCTCCCTAATGGTTCACAAGTTACAGGAAGCATTCCCATGATCCATGAGAGCAACCATTCAATTCAAGATATCGGAGTAGGATTATTGAAAGATCCCACATTGATGGGAACTTTCACGCTACCACCTCCTTTTTATACAGGAAGTGTACCATTTGTAGCAAACTGCAACATGATATCTTCCACGAAGGTCAACATGGATCATGCAATGGTTTGTCCCCAAGCCCTTTGGAAATATTGTAGCAATCAATGTTTCAGGCATGGGAGACAAGCCCAAATCAACGCTCGTCAAGCGTTTGGGTAGATAGATCTAGAGAATATGGAACCCCATTAGATCCTTGGTCGAAAGTACATGGGACTGACGAAGGAATCTTACAATCAATGATGATTGAGGGGGCACCATGGAATGATCACCACCATCGTTCCCTTCTTCTGGAATATGAAGAAGATACTCAAAGTGACCTTTATCACCCTTCAGTATTTGAATTCCTAACTAATACTGTAAATACGGTGGATTTCGAGCGAAACCTATCCAATATTGAAGCGACTATGGCCATAAATATCTCGACAAAAGAAGATGTTGTAGAGAATATTTATGTCGGCAAAGGTTGTTCCCCTTCAGAACTGGAAATATATAACGCTCTTTTTCGCGAATTTAGAGATGTCTTTGCTTGGTCATATGATGAAATGCCAGGCATTGACTCGAGTATCGTTGAACATGAAATTAAAATGTATCCTGATGTCAAACCAGTAAGACAACGACTTCGGCAAGTGCACCCGAAGAAAGCCGCTGCCATTAAGGCGGAAGTTGAAAAACTCCTCCATGCTGGATTCATCTACCCGGTTCCTCTAACCGATCGGGTATCGAATATTGTCCCTGTTATGAACAAACAAGGGACAATTAGAGTGTGTGTCGATTATAGGGATGTAAACCAAGCTTGTCCGAAGGACAACTACCCTACACCCTTCATCGACCAGATAATTGATGAATGCACCGGATGTGAAATCTTTTCATTTATGGACGGATTTTCCGGGTATAATCAAATAAATATCCGCCCACAGGACCAGTCAAAGACTGCATTTATTTGTCCGTGGGGCACATTCGCTTATCGAAAATTACCCTTTGGTTTAAAAAACACAGGGGCGATGTTTCAGAGGGCAATGAATTATGCCTTCCATGACATCAAGAACATAGTTCAACCTTATCTCGACGATCTTCCGGCTCATTCGCGAAAGCGGACTGATCATCCGCAGCATTTAAGAGCGATATTTCTACGTTGCCGACACTACAAAATAAGATTCAACCCACACAAATGTGTGTTTTGCGTCAGTTCTGGTCGTTTACTTGGCTTTGTAGTCTCTAAGGATGGGATTCGTCTCGACCCCTGTAAGGTTCAGGCAATCATTAATTTGCCTCCACCTTAAAATTTGCTTCAGATTCAGAAACTCCAAGGGAAAGCAAACTTTCTGAGGAGGTTCATTCCAAATTACGCAGAACTTGCTAAAGGTTATACTCGTCTTTTGAAAAAGGATGTACCTTTTGTCTGGGACCAGGTGGCGCAAGATTCCTTTGACGCTCTGAAAGATTGTCTAGTAAAAGCATCATTAATGTACGCCCCGGACTATCAAAGAGATTTTAACCTGTATCTGGCTGCATCGGATACGACCATTGCGATGGTTTTAGTTCAAGAAGTCGATGGAATTGAACATCCTATCTATTATTTAAGTAAAAACTTAAACGATACAGAAAGTAAATATTCTTATGTGGAAAAACTAGCGCTTGCAGCTGTTCAAGTGATTCAAAGGTTTCGACATTATGTCCTCTTTCGGAAAACTACCATCTTGTCAGATTGCAACCCCATGACTTATATACTGTCGCGACAGTTGCTTGGGGGCAAATATTCAAAATGGATAGCGATCCTTCAAGAGTTTGATCTGGAATTTGTAAAATCCAAATCAAAGAAAGCTCTAGTTTTCGCAGAATTGATATGCGATCTCCCATCATTGTCCAACGATGAAACTTCAGAAGAGTCAATCGTGGACGAAAGTTTGTTTCTGATATCTGTAAGCGATGAATGGTATGGAGATATCATAGTTTATCTCCAAACCCAAAATTTCAGGCCTAACACCTCTCGCTCCGAACAAAAGCGTATACGATACCAAGCAAAAGACTACATGATCGTCGGTGATACACTTTACCGTCGTGGTGTTGATACAGTTCTGAGGAGGTGCCTTACCCATGAGGAGGCCGAAAAATCCCTGAATGATTGTCATTCAGGCGCGTGTGGGGGGCATCAGTCTGGATATGCAACAGCACAAAGAATCCTACGAGCAGGATACTTCTGGCCAACCATGTTCAAAGATTGCATAACAGCAGTCAGAAGTTGCCATGCTTGTCAAATCTTTGATAGCAAAACCAGACGACCACCCGCACCCTTGCAGCCTATAGTTGCTGTTGGGCCCTTCGCCAAGTGGGGCATCGATTTCATGCAATGTAACCCCACCTCGACCAGGGGGCATGGGTATATAATAGTCGCTGTCGACTATTTTACCAAATGGGCCGAGGCGATGCCTACATTGGATAACGCCGGTGAAACAGCTGCCCTTTTCTTTTTCAATCATGTAGTCGCCAGGTTCGGCGTACCACAGGCTATAGTTACAGATCACAGATCGCATTTTCGCAATCACATGATGGTCGAATTAGCTGCCAAGCTAGGGCTATCTCACGACAGCTCTACCCCATATTATCCGCAAGCCAACGGACAAGTTGAGGCAATCAACAAGGTCATGAAGCGTATGTTGCAAAGGATGATCGGGGTTCATAAAAGAAGATGGCACCTAATCCTGTACTCAGCTTTGTGGGCTTACCGAACCTCGGTAAAGAACGCAACCGGGTTCACACCTTTTCAACTGGTGTATGGTCTGGAAGCTGTCTTATCGACCCAGTGCGAAATTTCGTCGCTTAAACTCGCGATCGACCTCCTCCCGGGAACTTCAGAGGAAGATGCTCGTTTCTTGGAATTAATCTAGTTGGATGAAACCCGTCGTGATGCCGCTTTGGCTAACGAGGCCCATAAGAAACGAGTCAAGGCTCAGTTCGACAAAAATGTCAAACCCCGTGTCTTCTCAGAAGGTGATTTGGTCTTGCTTTATGACCAAGAATCCGATAAATTGGGAGCAGGTAAATTCAAATCCTTATGGATGGGCCCCTATATTGTTAAAAGGGTGTTAGCAAAAGGAGCCTACGAGTTAATGGATTACGATGGAATTCCACTGGCACAGCCCCGCAACGGGCTGTATCTCAAGCGTTACTATGCTTAAATAGTAACCTGTATGCTTTTGTTGTATTTTGTTTTCGCTTAAGCATTTGTTCTGGTCGAGTGATCCACCTTTTTCATTGATGGTAGATGTCAAACCTTATGGAGACATGTGTTGGATATGCCGACGGAGCGAGTCGTAGTTCGCGGAACCTGTCCTCCGCAGCCTGGGCCATTTTTGATCCAAGCGGCGAGTTAGTAAGTTTCAGAGGTGTATGTATTGGGAAATCAACGAATAACATCGCTGAGTATAGCGCGTTGATAGAACTACTCTCTGATGCCATCACACGTGGCATACGCCGACTAATTGTTAGGCTAGACTCACAGCTCGTCATACTACAACTCAATGGTATATATTCTGTTCGCAATCCAGCTATTTATCGCATGTTCCTAAGAGTTAAGATCTTGGAAAGACGATTTGATTCAATTCAATATCAACATATTTCAAGAAATTTAAACACATTAACCGACTCATTAGCAAACTATGTGTTAGATAGACATTTGCAACATTTATAAAAAGGACACATCATCAAATATTGTACATATGGATCACGTAAATCAACTAGAATAAAATCCGAAAATCAAAATATATAAGCTGTTTATATAAGTTCATACATAATGTTCTGTAACCAAGACAAAATTGGTCATATGACCTAAAAACTCAAAAAGATGCTAGGGGGCACCCTAGCCTAGTGGTGCTCATGATAGTACGTCACGGCCTGTGCAATCATGCGCAAGAGACGAGTCCATCGTCTAGGCACACCAATGGTGTGACGCTGCATCTGTAAAGGTAACTCGTTGATCTGTACATCTGGAAGGCCACGAGTAAGGCTCTCAACCTGCTCCTGCACAGCTGTAAGGGTCTCAGTGTCGTCAAGATCGCAGATAACAACTCTCCTAGTAGGCTCCCCTGCTGGGGCAGCAGCTGGCGATCTCGGACGAACTGCTGGACGAACATGACCAATATCTGCATGCACCCAAGAGTACAATTAAAGGTCTTGATAGAATAAAGCACAACAACGTTATGAACGAGAACAATAAACAGTAATGTGGTCAAAGAGTTTACCAATAGCACCCCACTGCTCGCCATCCGGTAGAACCAAATCCGGATCACCTCGGAAATCCATACCCACATATGGATACTCAGAAAACGCCATCTCCTGACGCTCGAACCACCTAAAGAAGGCCTCAGTGAAAGTAATCTGAGGTTGACCTGCGTGCCTAGACATGTGGTCAACCCACCTCTGCATGCGTGGCTCGGTCAGAGAAGGCAAGTCAAGTATGATGTACTGAGGCTGCATCAGTGGGATTTTCTCCAAGGCAAAGGCAGTCAGAATAGAACCAAATCCAAAGTTCTTCAGCTTCCCGTCCTTTATCTTGGTCAATTGACTTTTCATCTGAACAAGTACTGCATCACACCAGTTGAATACTTTCGGTTGGAGACACTCCAAGGCGTGCTGCATATAGGACCTGTTGGCAACATGTAAAGCTGCGCTACCGGCCATCCTACCAATAGTAAACAGAATGGACCTGAGAGCCCGATCAGTAATCTCACGGATAACAATCTTGTCGTCTCTGCTCGGCTGAGAACCTTCCCTGCAATACTGGCGGACATAATCTCTGGTGGAATCAGTCCCCCAGGCCGTACCTGATAAGGAAACGAAGGCACCACGTCTTGACAACCCAGTCAAGAAGTACATGTCCTCTATGGTCAAGGGGATGGTCTTCCCCCTAATCTGGAACACTTGGTTAACAGGATCCCAAGCATCAAGCATATACTGCAGTAAAGAAATCTGTGCTCTCATACTAGAGATCCGGAAGAACTTCAGCAGGCCACAGTTCCACAGCGCGTTCACCGTGACCGGGTCATGGAGGGCAATCATGTCCTCCTCTTCATGTTCTCGTTCTCGCCATGTAAGGGACATTTTTCTCAAGTCACCCTGCAAAGCAAACAAGAGAGAGAATGAGTTCCTGTTTTGATGAAAAACTGGAAAAAAAAATCATCAAAAATTACCTTAAAACTCAGTCTTTTTGAGCCCAGTGCAGGCAGGAAGTCTCCCACTTGCGCTGAGGGTTAGGCTGCCTTAAGGCAGCTTGACCTTTAGCGCAGGTTTCGAAAGGGAAACCTGCGCTGATCCTAGGGCGCCCTGGCAAAACCCCAGGGGCTCAGAAAGGCTGGAAAATAGGCAAAAAACAGGAAAAGGAAACCATGAAAAGAAAGAGCTAGGGTTCAGCTCCTACCTTGTCCAGACGGCGCCGAAAATCGTCCGCAGAATCTCCAGGAATCAGCTGGTGAAAATCAAGGGGGAAGAGGCACCTCCAGAGCTCCAACAAACCAAATGCAAGTGAAATGGTAAATGAGAGGTAAAAACACCTTTTAATGGCTTTTTACATAGTACAAAGTGAAATATTAGGGTTATAATCTCATTTTCATGCGAATATTATCCATTTCTAACATAGTTTGTTGCAGCAATTGAAAAATACAGCGCTACATTTGAAAAGAGAAAAGCTAGTAATGGTAAAAAATCAAAAAATTTGACCACAAATCGAGCAGTTTTAGCATAAAGTTCATGCTCGTTAAAAAATAAACGCAAGTCCGAGCAGTTTTACCGCGGAATTTATGCTCGTTAAAAAATAGAAAAGCGTGAGCAAGGGTTCCACCAGAGTTCAAGCTCATTAAAAAATGAACCTATTCCGGTAAATAACCATTGTGATCGTAAATTTATTAGCCATAAAAGCCTTGGTCGTGTTTTGCACCTGCCACCTCCATTCCATTTGGCCGATCGTTCACCCCCATATGATTGTTTACCTTTTTTTGAGGAACAGCTGCGAAGAGTGATTTCACTTAGCCATCCTTGTGACACTGCTGTGATTGGAAAATTCCAACCTGTACCTGGAATCTGCTGCTATCCCTGTTTATCACTCGTTCCTCAAAAGACGAGTCTTCTTTGAGCTCTTTTCATCTGACTCGTAAAATATGAAAAGTTTTCCGAGTTTTGGCCTTCCAGCTCGTTAAAAGGACCGGAAGAGCTATCCCTCCTCTAGATTTTAATCTTTTTGGACTTGAGGGATTATTGCACAAAAAGGTCGAGCGCTTGTTTTATTCGGCTCGTTAAAGTTATCGAAAATTCATCCCTTTTGTATTGTTTTATACTTTTTCGGACTTAAGGGATTAGATGACGAAAAAGGAATTTTGGAGTTAACTTTCTGTACCTTTTCAGACTCTCTAAAAATGAAAAGGACCGAGTTGTCTTTGTCGCTAGACTCGTTAAAATGATTAAATAGCGACAAACTTGTCTTTAGACGAGAACGAGTCTCCCTATCGCTAGGCTCGTTAAAACATAGCGATGGGCTTGCCCGAAGGGCAGGTTATAGAACAAGCATATGTTATCCTCCTCAAGCTTGACAAAAATAAAGAGGTACTGGTCAGAAATGACTGGGGAAAAATTGGGAGAACCTCAAAGCTTTGATGGTAGCAAGTCACTCTTGAACATGACACTTTGTCGTCCGTACCACATCAGGTTGGGTTGTTTCATTCACCGGTCTCATCACCATGGTCCTCGCCAAACCATCCGTATTTGGGGTAATGCTACCGATCCATCACATTAGTGTCGTTATATGTTCAAGAGATGTGTTCAGGAAGAGTCAACCGTGTCCCATCCACTACCATACATTATCCTTCATCCACCCATGATCGCCACCCTGAATCATATCTCACAGTTTGTTTTCACCTCCACTAAAGTCATTAGCTCCGTTCCTTGTCACTGATGTGGGATTCATTAAGGCCCTCCTTTGACGGATCGCTTCTTGTCGACTTCAGCTCATTATCCAAGAAGTTGATCTAGGAACAACCCCCCCCCCCCCCAGTACTTTGAAGCTTGCATGCCTCAATGGCAAGTTTCTCACTTCCGGCGACAGGTATACATCAATGACCTTCGACCAGAAGATTTTGCGTGGTGTTTGACGCCAAGTCCTTTATTCACACCACGTGAATTGTACTGTAGTACCTTGAGGGTCATTGTCATTATTGGTGATTCCTCTCGCGCTTGTTAACGGTTTACATTATTGACCGGTAATCAAGCGATGTCTTTCCATGTTCGACTTCAACGCAATTCTCACATGGATCGACTTGTACTTAGAGTGAAGATCGAACGAGATTGAAGACCCCGGATCTAGTTTCATCCATCCGGGCTGCGATATATGTTCAGGATATAAAGACATTTGATATGTACATCATTACAGCAGATGATCATCCTACTCAAAGGATGATAATTTCAGCAGAGAATTATCAGTCTATCATCAGACGGTCGTCTGTTATGTGTACCAAAATGAATTTATAAAGCTGAGCATGGGAATGCCCGCCTCAGCTAGATCATGAAAGCAGAATGAAAAATAATGTATTGTATTGTATTTTATTGCAGGGCACCTCTCAGCCGATTGAATGAACTTCGGATCCTCCTAATAAAGCATTTCACCCGATAAACGACCTCATACTTTAGGGGGCAACTGTTATAGACATTTTTGTGCCTAACAGCATGGAGCATGAAATGTCAATAATCTGAGGGATCCAAAGTCCCTAAACATGTTGTTCTTACCCTTAGAGGAACAAGGTCTGCAAACCACAGCACTGAGAATCAGTTCTCCACCCAAAAACACTCAAAAACAGGCTATTTCTGGATCATGTCAGCTGCTCCACTGAGCATCTGCGCTGAATGTCAACTTCTCCTCCTTGTACCTGTGCTGAAGGTCAAAACTAATGAAGGCTACCTGCGCTGGGCGAGATTGGCCAAGTGGCACAGTCATTCTGCAAGGTGTCAACTGCCCAAGAAGCTTCCAAACTGACACTTGGGTCAAGGAATTCGCCTAGTGATGAGTAAGAGGGTCTTGATCTCCAAGTGGAAGCAAGATTCTCCAAGTGGACTCAAGAACTGAAGATTAACTAAAGTGGGAGAGGACACAAGTCAGCTTCAGGCCAATCTCAAGATGACTCATCCTTTCTCCAAAACCTTATATATAGAGCTCTCTCATGAGGTCTAGGGAGGCTGGAATTTTGTGCAAGTAAGGAAGTGCTGTTGGTTTGTGTATAGAGATATTGGGTGTTTTGCTTGAAGGAGGTGAAGAGGAGTTTTCTTTCAGCTGGGAGGTGTTGCTGGATTGGGCCCATTGTGGTTGTAATTCTCTCAGAACTTTACTTCTATTATCAATAAAGTATTTGAGGTTCTTCTATATGCATGTGTATTTATGATGATTAGATGCTTTTATATTTGATTTATGCTAATCCTATAATCGATTATGGATGTATGCTTCTTGTAGTTTCCTTTTCTTGTGCTTTTACAGGATCCGTGTATAGCTGGGTTGGTGAAAGGGCAAGGAGCTAGGAGAAAGCGGCAAGGAGTGAAGATTGGATCGACTATTAGCGCAAGATAACGGTTAGTAGATCATCCTTTTCTTCCCTCTCTCATCTCATAAAGAAGAAACTTTGAATAGCTTTGCATTCAGTTGTTGCTGGAGTACTATCACCTTCAGAGTGGGATAGAGGCATTCTGCATTAGATACTTTTCCCCCCAACAGTCTACCTTTAAACCATCCTTCAAACCTTCCATGTCTGATTTTAAACCATTCTTCAAACCATCCATCTTACCTTCCATTTCATTTTTGGTTACTCTTTGCGAGAGCAAAATTTGTTGCACTTGGTCTTGTAATTTTGATATATCATGTTGCATTTATTCCTCTTCTTCATGCATCACAGTAGATATTTATGGTTTCATACTAGGTGTTTCTATTTTCATACATCGAATCATTTTGGAATAATGCAATGATATTTATTCTTCACTATGCCCCTCGAATCACTTAAAACTCATTTTTCAAACAAAAATTATGCAAATTTAAAAAAATACACATGTTTTTCTTTCTTTGTAGGAGCTCACTATTGACTATGTTGTATCTCTATAAATTCAAATCTCCAAGGTCTAAAATTCAGTCATATGGTATCGCTCTGAGTATTCTTTCAAATGCTAGAAGTTAGACCAGATTTGGATTCTTAAAGATAAAGTTATGTCCAATCTCCTACGATGACCTGATTATGGAATGGTTCAGTAGAGCGAACATGTATAGATTTCCATGTGTCACTATTTTGAAATTCAACCCTGAAAATGATACAAAAGATACCACAATCTGGGAAAATTTTCCCAATTTTTACGATATTCAAATCCGATGCTCTTAGAGGAAGATATGACAATTTTCCCAAGGTCACCTATTTGAGATGAAATTATGGAGCATGCAAAAGCCCTAAACTATTTGGAAAATATCTCCAAAAATATAGTGAAACAAGATATAAATTTTTTACATGACGCTCACCAAGATTTTGGCTCCATGTGGTAAAAATTTCAGCTTCTAAACCTTCGTATAAAAAATTTATAACGCAAATTCCACGATGACCTGCTTGTAGCAGTGAAATCGTAGAATCCAAAGCTCTGATACGAAATTTTTTGCATCCAACTCACAAAAATATACATCAATGAATTAAAACTTATCCTCTTCAAGGGGGAAACTTCCTTTACATTACATAAAAGAAAAATTCTTTGATGATAAAAATGACAAGACCTCCTTTCTATATATAGAGTAGTCTATGGGGTCTCAATACAATCAGAGCCTGCATAACAATAATAATGTAAGGGCACAAAAATAAAAATAGTGGGCTTCTATGGGGCACAATAATAACAATATGGGGACTACATGGGCACAATAATAAAAATAAGGATAAAAAGAGATGCATCCACATCCTCATCCTTTCTTGATAGTGCATTGACAACAATATTTTGCTTCCCTTTTTTGTAGATGATTTCAAAGTCATAACCCAACATCTTTAGGACCCATTTTTGCTTCTCTTCTAAAGATAATATTTGTTCCAAAAGACTATCATCATCTATTTTTACCTTGAAGTGTCTTCCCATTAGGTAAGGTTTCCATTGCTTTAGTGCATGTCGTATTTCCAACATTGCCTTCTCATAAATAGGCTTTGTAAATACTTTCCTTTGATTGCATGACTTTTAAAATCAATGGGTATCCCTTCTTGCATTAAAACATCACCAATTCCATTTACTGAGGCATCACATTCCATAATAAAGGATTTTGTGAAGTTAGGCATAACTAAGGCTGGTGCTTGGCACATTGCCTCTTTAAGATGTTTAGAGGACTTAGTTTCTTCTAGAGTCTAATAAAATTCATCTTTATTTAGTAATTTTTTTAGAAATGCTTCTATTCTCCCACAATTCTTAACAAACTTGCGATAATACCATGCCAACTGGAGAAATACTCGAAGATTATTTATTGTTGTGGGAATTTTCCATTCCTTAATGGCTTTAATTTTTTTATAGTGTACCTTAACACCCTCATGAGATACAATATGACCCAAATATTCCACCTCCTATACTCCAAAGAAACATTTGGAGGTTTTTTCATATAATTGTTTTTCCTCCAATAATTTTAGCACACTGTCAACATGTTGAACATTACCCTTCCAAGACTTACTGTAGATTAGTATATCATCAAAAAATAATAACAAAAATTTTCTAAGGGTTTGAAAATGGAATTCATCAAACCTTGAAATGTGGATGGTGCATTAGTAAGGCCAAAAGGCCTGACCAAAAATTCATAATGACCCTCATGAGTTCTAAATGTTGTTTTTGGAATGCCTTTAGTCTTCATTCTAATTTGATGATATCCTGAACAAAGATCCAACTTGGTGAAGTAAATTTCTCCATGTAGTTCATCCAAAAATTCATCAATGACAAGAATGGGAATTTATATTTAATAGTGAGCTTGTTGAACTCCCTATAATTTGGACACATACACCATTATCCATTCTTCTTATGCACCAATACTATTGGAGCAGAGAAAGTACTTTGACTAGGTTGAATTATACTGGCCTCTAGCATTTCTGCAACCATACGTTCAATTTCACTCTTTTGGGCATAGGGAAATCTGTAAGGCCTGATGTTTGAAGGAACAATTTATGGAATTAAATGAATAACATGAAAATGATCATGAATAGTTTGGAGGTCTTTAGGGGTCTCAAATACCTTGGAATGATTGTCGAAGACATTTTAGAAATTTGGAGAAATAGATGATTTCAATGTTTAAACCTCTCGTGAGAATAATTGTACAATTACGCCCCATTATTCTTTATTTAGAATATTTTTGATGCCATTAGAGAGGATTATGTTTACTGGCTTTCTTGCAATACCCATTAATTTAACTTCCTTTCCTTCTATTTTTTTCTTCAATAAAAGTTCTTAAAAATTAAAACTTATTGTCCCCAAGGATTGTAACCATTGGAATCCTAGTACAACATCAACGCCACCCATTCGAGTGGAAATAATTGGACTATTCAATACATATTCCCCCACGGATAACTTGATATTATGACACTTTTCAGAGCAATTTATAGTTCCTCCATTTGGAACCATCACTTGACACTCTGGTGTTGGTTATAGGAAGCAATTCAATTCCTTGGCTATCTTACAAGGAATAAAATTATGGGTACTACACGAATCAATGAACAATATTATGATTTTATTCTTGATATGCCCTTCTATCTTGAGAGTTTGAGGGTTGGTAATTCCTACCAATGCATTACAAGATATGGTTAGATTCATTTCTTCTTTATCTAAGGTTGATTCCTAGTGTATATCCTCGTCTTTTGATGTTTCTTGTTTCTTTTCTTCCTCCTCTTCACAATCTATGTAAAATAATTTATTCTGAGCACAATTATGACCTTTAGTGTATTTTCTATCACAACTGTAACAAATCCATTTTGCTCTTTTTTCCTCTAATTGTTGTGGTTTCAATCTTGTAGGTTATGGAAGGCTAGGAGTAACAACACTTCCATATTTGTAGTTGTCAATGGTAGACTTCTTTGTTGCCATAATTTTGCTTTCAACTTTTCTTTCCACCTTGAATGCCTTCTCCAATGAATTAGGTTTCCAAAGGTGAACCTCATGTTGGATGTTATCTTTTAAAGTCCCTATGAAGACATCAATCCTATGCTACTTTGGAATATCAGTTACCCTAGTATTCAATATTTGTAAGGCCTCAATGTGCTCTGCCATTGAACCCTTTTGTTTAAGATTTATCAATTGGATAAAGAAGGTGTTGCTCTTTGTATCCTCAAAATGTGCTATCATTTCCTTGGTAAAAATTTACCAAGTGACAAGTGGGTTATGAGAACAAAGCCATCGATACCATAAAAATTGATTAGGTTATAAATATAAATATTTAATGTGTACCTTTTAAGTGTGTTGCACATCGTGGAGATCAAAATATTTCTCCAACTGTAGTATTTATGTTACCAAATCCTTTCCATCAAACTCCCTCATATTGATATTTGGAATGTGGTGTGTCTTAAGGCCAACATTGGAGTCTCTCAAATCATGATTCATATTCCTTTTGACCTCATCATGATTTTCATGGATTACCTTTTCACCCTTGGGAAGCCTTTCTTGTAGCAACTTTGTCAACCCTTCCAACTTGACATTCATCACGTCTATGTCTTCTTTAAAAACCTCCATGTTGCCTTTTGTTTTTTCTTCTAAGACATCCATCTTAGATTCCAATTAATTTTTGGTTACTCTTTGTGAGATCAAAATTTATTGCACTAAGTCTTGCAATTTTGATATATCCTATTACATTTCTTCCACTTTTTCATGCATCATAGTAGCGCTCTCTTTTTGCTTACTAGGTGTATCCATTTTTTTTTTTCGAGGAATTTTGGAATAAAAAATGATATTTATGCTTCACTATTCCATTTGAATCACTTCAAACTGATTTTTTAAAACAAAATTTATACAATTTGTTTTTCAAAAACACACACCTTTTTCATTCCTTTAGGAGATCGATATTGAAATTGTTTTATCTTTGTAATTTTGGTCTTCCAAGGTCTAAAATTTGGTCCTGTGGTAGCCCTTTGAGTCTTATTTCCAATTCCATAAGTATGACCAATATTGGATTCTTCAAGGTACATTTATGCCAAATCTCCCATGATGACCTGATGATGGACTAGTTTAGTAGACTGAAATTGTACGGAATTCCACATGTCACTATTTTAGCCTTTGGCCCTAAAATTAGTACTCGGAAAAATAAATTCCATGCTATTCTTTTTAACTTTTTACAAAATTCAAATTTGATGCTTGAATCAAAATTTATGACGATTTTCCCTAGGTTGCTTGTTTGAGACTAAATTCTAGAGCATGTAGAAACCCTAACTTCTTTGGACCATATCTCAAAAAATAAAGCGAACCAAGATTTAGAATTTCTATAGGAATTTAAAAGTATTTTGGCTTGACGTGGAAATAGTTTTAGCTTTGTAGAAAATATTTTATAGCAAAAATTCCAAGAGGACCTATTTGAAGCATCAAAATCCTAGAATCTAAAACTTTGATACCAAATGTCATCCAACTAGCTCACAAAATAAAATAAAGGATAGATCATCAACTCAAAAATTATCCTCTTCAAGGTGGAAAGCTCATTTACATTACATAAATGAAAAATTCTTGGATGATAAAAATGATAAGACCTCCCTGGTATATATAGGAGTCTAAGGGGTCACACTATAATCATATCGTACATAACAATAATAATTTAAGGGCACAACAATAACAATAGTGGTCTCCTGTCAGGCACAACAATGACAATATGGGGGACACATGGCCACAAAAATAAAAATATGGGGCTACACTAACAATAGCAATAAGGGGGATACACTAGTATTATAATGACCTAGGAAATGGTGGTGGCAATATAACCACTAGAATGAGAAGACATGGAATGATATTTTCCATGGATCTCATAATATGGGAAATTTGAAGAAAAAAAGTTCCTCCCTCTCAATCTCCTAAAGATGGAAAAATTTGCAGATCTTATCCA
This sequence comes from Pinus tabuliformis, assembly GCA_031772625.1. Taxonomy (NCBI): domain Eukaryota; kingdom Viridiplantae; phylum Streptophyta; class Pinopsida; order Pinales; family Pinaceae; genus Pinus; species Pinus tabuliformis. The sequence goes on from CM062815.1 coordinate 132,754,235, forward strand.
TATGGGATGTGGTGATTTTCTTGATGTGTAAATGTTGGGAACAAACATTAAGCTACTTGAGAAGAATCTTGTGGCCATGTGAACAATGAGACTATTGTATAACTACATAAAAGTCTCATAACATTCCATCTAAGGGAAAACAAATTGAGGGGGGTATTCCAACTAAGTTGAATGTAAGTCATGTAAATGTTATCACTAATTTCCTTGTTTATCTCCCCTTTTAGGTGGCAAAGGTGACCAAGGGCATACAAAAAGTACTTGAAGGAAGGGATGTGCTTAATACAAATGTTGATATATTGAAGTAGTAATAATGCCTCCAAAACCAACAATCTCTATATCTATTGAATCCTAGAGAATCGATCTCGTTTGAGAATCAAAGAGCCAAATAGGGGTATCTATGATGTCAAGTAACTCATTCCTCTAGGGTGCAAATCTTGTGAAGGAAAAAAACAAGCCTGGAAATGTTCTTAAAGGATGAGCACCAAACTTGGTTTGGAAATTGGTCTGTGAAATGACTTGTTTATAATGGTTCATATGTTGTAGAATTATAGACTTAATTCTCTCCAAAAATTCTCAATTAGCTACAATTAGACTAGTACCCCATGCATTGATGTCAAAGACAAAGGTTTGTCCTTTGTTTGAGTTTGTTTGGGGAATAATTTCTTCACTGATTTTAATAATGAAGAACGAAGATTTCTTGATTTATTGAGGATAAATGTCTAAGAGAAATCCATTCATATTAGAAAGAGATATCTTTATAATATGCAGTGTCCAAGTGAGTCAAAGATATGGATACAAACATTTTAATGATATTTAATGAATGCATCATTTGTTTTGGAATCATGAATTTTGTTTATTAGGAATGTGTTTTAGATGGAAATACCCAAAAATAGTGTATGAATAAAGAATTTGTGAGGTGTGTCACTTTGCTGAGTTTGTGTGGGGAATAAATTTTCACCCATTTTTTAATAATGGAAAACAAGGGTTTTCTAATATATTGAGGCTAATTGTTCAAGAGTAAGCTCTTCATGTAAGCAAGATACAACTTTAGGAGATGTGGAGGTAAACCCAGTCAAATATGATGTTGATACAAACATTTCTAAATGAACTTAAATAACTTTGGATTCATGAATTTTGTTTATGTAACATATCTAAGTATATACTATTAAATGCATATTTATGACCCACTAACTAGGATATTTAATATTAATGATTAAATTCCTAGTTAATAATATGTTAGCCTCCTTTCCTTTGGGTCACACCTATTCATTGTGACCCATATCTTCAATGTAATATAAATAGATCACATTATATTGTAATAATCATGCTTCATATCATCATATAATATTTATATCATTTTTAGGTTACATTGGCTTGTTCCTTTTCTTATAATTCCTGATCTCTCATTGTAACAACTGTTAGGTTTGTTAGAAGTGGTATTAGAGGGAATTAAAACCATGCTGCCTAGTGGCCAAATTTCATTTTCTCATTGTAGAAAACCTTCACGTTTTGTGGGAAATTATTTTTGAGGTTGGTAGAAAAAATTATCATCTAGATACTCAATTCCCCACACTATTTTGACAAAAAAGAACAAAAAAGTGAGAAGGAAAAGAAGGAAAAGAAAAAATTAAAAAAGAAAAAATGGTATTTGTGAAATAGAGTTAGCTATTGGGATCTTCATCTATTTCTTAGGCATTGGATATATATGTTGGGGGGACTAATTATCTTCGTGAATCCTGTAAAACATAGAATAGACGTTAAGGTACAAAGGATGAGCCTCAAAATATACTTGGAGGATGGATTGTTCACTTGCAATGAATGATTCACTGAAGTAGAAGGCTATTTACTTTCTATTTCGAGACCAACCAACTTGAAGAATATTGGAATCCTTGATCTAATAACCATGAAGGACTATAGGTCTAATTATTGTGTCGAAGAGGTGCATCTTGGATGAGATGTCTTGGAAATTATGATGGAAACACTCTCTTATGCAGGGAAAAGTAGTCGTATCCCTTGTTATGTTGATGTTTGAAAGCATGTCTTGAGTTGAATGCAGGCCTTCAAAACAAAGCTCCAAAATAAAGTGTAGGCTATGTTGATCTCATTCTCGTCTGATTGGAAATAAAAATGATATGAAGAGTGAGCTTGCTTAAATCTATGATAGATCATAACCTTAGTTTCAGTTAGGTCAATTGTCCATTATTGAAGATCACAAAAATGGAAAAGAGCATCAAGTTGCCTTTATGGTTCCTTAAGATAGGAGGTCACTTGCTTCATGTCATTATCAAATGGAAGAAAAGAGATCAAGATCTAGTTGACAATGTATCTATTAATATGGTTGGTGTTTGCGAGGAACATAAATTAATGAGGAGAATTATGACATTTATGGATATTATTTTCATTGCATGTTCCCCACTTAACAAGTCCTAATGGCCAAGAAGATACTGCTAATTTATAAATTATAATCCATTATCTCTTGTATGTAGTGGCAAATTTGTTTTGTTCTTGTTCCTAATTTCGGTTTATTCCTGGACTCTGTTTCATGTCACATTTCAATATTTGAAACCAATACAAGTCCATTGAAAATAGTTCCATTAATATTATGCACTTAATAATATACCTATATCTAGAAAGTGTCATGGTTTTGGGAGTTAATTCTATCCATTAATGATGAAATGAAATCGTTGAAGATGGACCTACAAGAAAAAAAATGAATTGTTCAAATATACTTTTAGGCATGTATATTATCAATCAATGAACACTAATAGAGGAAATTAGACCCAAGTATACCTATAGATATGCATATTATAGATCCATGAATATTAATAAGGGAAATCAAACTTTGTGTGCATTTATTTAATGCACATGCCTTCTTTATCTTGGTGAAAAAGGCATCCTTCAAAAACAAAAGAGAATAATTTTTTCACTTCGAGGATTTTGAATGTTTAATTAACACCATCGTACAAGAGATTTTGAATTAGTCAATTGTTTTTAATGGAGTTGATGCTTTCAAAAAGTGAGAATGCGTGCTATTTTCTTAGATACATATTTTAGATAGATATGGATATACCAATTGTTGACTTTTCCCCTAATTTCATTTAATTAATTTGATAGTTCTGTTAGAGTCCTATGGTATAGTAACCAAAACCAAGTTTGGTATTTTTATTATTCTGGTCAATTTGTAAAGTGTTCATATGATCTCATAGATATCAAGTCCTTATTTTTTGTGAAGATTGTGAGATCAAGTCTTAGTGTCAATTTAGGATAGGATATACTAAAGTTTGAGTGGTGAAATAAATCAAGTTATTAATGTCTTAAAAGATCTAGGTTTAGCAAGTCTAGGGCTAATGTGTCATCCAAGTCATGAATAAATATAATAATGGGTTTTTAATTTTCATCATTGATTCAAGTTAGTGGTGTATTTTCAATCAGTTTCAAGGTCAAATCAGATAACACACCATATCCTTGTCACCAAACGTTGTTAGTGTGTTTCTCCTTTGTGTTGCACTTGAACAATTTTATTTAAAAAGTCATAATTTAATTTAAATGGAGTCCTAGAATGCATGGAGAATTATAAAAGAATATTTTGACTTCAAAAAACCCATTCAACATGTTACTCATCCCCCTTAGATACTTTGAAAATCAAACAAGAAGTTGTTGCATTTTGGTTGCGGGGGATTGTTAAAATTGGCAACTAGGGCCAAACTCCATGTGGGTCATCTTATTCATGGATGATAATATTTTTATTAGACTCCTCTCATCGAGAGGTGTAGGATTGATCTAAATATCATCCGATTCCGATAAGTATTTATGGAGATATGAATTTATTTTGTTATGGCCTACCAACAACTCATGTAGGCTCAGAAGCCCAACAGTCACACCTACTCAATTATCATCAGATGTGTATAAATACGGGAGGACTTTTCCTCATTTGGACTCACTCAACTCATCACATCTCTCTCTCTCTCTAGCGTAGTACATAGGCTCTTCTCTCTTGCGCAGTTGGTGACTCTTCTCTCACACATGTGCAAGGAAGTTGCTAAACTTGAAGTTGCAACTGCAGATCCAAAGTTTGACCAGCGTTGACCATCAAATATCATCCTCTGAACTACGTTGTAGGTCCATCTAGACCTCCTCTGAAGGCCACATTTTTTGGTGGTGGAATCAAGCTGATCCGACGGTCAGTTTGCAAGGTATCGACTGCCCTAGTTTTGATGATGAAGCTGCTAATATTGATGCTACTAATCTAGGGTTTGCTATTTTGAAATAAATCAGATTTATTGTACTATTTCTCTTTGCTGAATTATTGAAGATAAAAGAGAATTTGATGAAAGGGTTTCCCCACATTGTGGGGTTTGTCCCTGGCTAGCTGCCACATCTTGTGTCTCTTGTCTTGGCTTGTTTTGTATTGATCGTTTAATGTTCTATCTGCACTTTACTTATGCACATGTGATTGCTAATCTGTGAATAATAATAAGAAATAAAAGTAAATTGCTCTACGCATAGAACATACCATAATTTAACATGGTATCAGAGCTGAGGTGAAGACAAAGCCCGAGAAAGAGTAAGAGAAATCACTGAAGAGAAGATTGGCAAGGCTATCCTAAAAGAACTATGGGGTCCTCATCACTCTTTCCTGCCAAAGACAAGCTCCATGAGAAAGTTGACTATCACGGATGGGAGATGTCTATCGATCTAACCTTAGAAGATCAAGGAGTATTGGACAATGTGAGAAGCAATATTGTTGAACCTCCATCAAATGCAACTGTTGCGACCAAGAACAAATGGAAAACTGGTGAAGTAAAAAAAATAAGATCATCCAGGACTCTATCGACAAGCACTTGGTGGCCTACATCTCCGACCTAAACACCTCCATGGAAATCTATGAGACTGGTGAGTTTATTTAAATTTAATGATGCAAATCAAGTTTTATTTCTTAGAAACAAGCTAAAGGAAATTAAGAAGGGCAAAGATGAGAGTATGCAAGCATACTTCTTAAGAATCACCAAGATCAGGAACGATCTCCTATCTATTTGGGAGACTATTACTGATAGGGAAATGGCACTCATGACTCTCGGAGGATTACCATCCGAGTGGTATGTGTTTAGGACTACTCTTTTGAAAAATAATGTAATTCCCGGTTTCGAGGAATTAATGGTTAGATGCATTCAAGAAGAAACAAGGGTTGAAGAGCAAGAAATGGCCATGCTTAAAGGTCATCCTGCTGGTTTTTCTTCTCATGCTAAGAAAAATAAAAATTTCGAGACTAAATAAAAAAGAAAGACTGGACCTAAGGGTGGAAGAAAAGGACAATATTACATTTGCGATAAACCATGTCACTATGCAAGGGAGTGCCTTGATAGAAAGGACTCACACTGGGACGATGATGAAAATCCATCTCATGGCAATCAAAGGAATGGAAAATTCAATAGCAAAGGTAAAAGGAGTGCTGGTAATCAAGCAATAAGACAACCATTCAAGAAGGCTAGAAATTCTAGGTATGAATCCAACATTGTTGAAAATAAGCAAGATGAATATTATCTACCAGCTGCTCTATCTACCACTGCTCCTTCGGACTCAATGGGAATTTGGCTCATTGATAGTGGTGCCTCAAGGCACTTCACTGGTTACAAAGAAGTTCTCCATAATCTAGAGAAAGAAACTAACCTACAGATTTACCTTGGAGATAATATGAAATATCCCATGAAAGGTGTAGGCAATGTCTCTCTTAGATTGAATCAAGGTAACACGATCCACTTACAGGATGTATTATATGTACCTAACCTTAAAAAGAACCTGGTGTCCATCTCGGCAATGGAAGACAAAGGCTACAAGGTGAACTTCAGTGATGGCAAGGTACGTATATGGAAAAACAATGTTAAAGATGCTTTCACTCTTGGGTTTCGAGTTGATTCATTATATCAGGTCGATGGAAGTTCACTAGGTGTCATGTCTTGTGACACATCTCTTCAGTCCAAACTTTGGTATCGAAGGTTTTCCTACCTTAATTATAAAGCTCTATCTGATGCAAGACAAATGGTAACAGGGATGCCCGAATTCCGAGTAGAGAAAGAAAGTGTATCTCTGGGATGTGTTGAAGGAAAGCTCAAAAGGGGACCATTCCCCTCAAACCAAAGCAAGACCTCCAACATATATCAATTGCTTCACTCAGACATATCTGAGGCTAGCATCAAGACGGAGACTACTACACCATATACTACTGAACAAAATGATGTGGTGGAAAGGAAGAACCGTACGATTGTGGAAGCTGTCTGTGCCATGCTCCATGATCAAAGACTTCTGAAGTTTCTATGGGCCGAAGCTGCAAACACCACTGTATATGTACAAAATTGATGCCCTCATCAAGCATTGGGATCCAAGAATCCTGAAGAAATGTTCACCAGTAAGAAACCTGACATATCTCATTTTAGAATCTTTGGAAGCCCTATATATTTTCATGTGCCGAAAGAGAAAAGGAATAAATTGGGTGCATCTGGAAAGAAAGGAATCTTTAGGCTATGGTGAAAATATTAAGGGTTATAGAATCAATGTGGTCGGTCAAAGAAAAGTCGTGATTAGTCAAGATGTCACCTTTGACAAAGATATGGCTCTCAGCAAGGTGGACAATCTTCCAACTTTGAGGAGCTCTCAAGAAGCCGGCACCAGGGAACCGAAAGAAAAGGATGATCAATCAATGCCTGATGTGGAAGAACCCATGGATCCTATTGATCCACCTGAACCATCCTCTTCTAGAAGGAGGCCCTCTTGGCTTAGGGGGCTACTCGATGATGCTGAAGAACACACTGTACCCTGAGGAACCTTCCGTGAAAGTAAGAAACCCAACAGGTATCAGGGATACCTGACCATCATGAGCATGATCATACAAAATTCGCCTTCATCATTCTCAGATGCCGTAAAGAATCAAGTATGGAAGGATGCTATGACCGAAGAATATGTGTCTATTATGAAGAATAACCCTAGGACAAGGCAGTTGTCACTTCTAAATGGCTTTACAAGATAAAGCATGCAGTAGATGGAAGTATGGAAAAATATAAGGCTCGTTTTGTCGCTTGTGGCTTCTCCTAGAAGGAAGGTATAGACTATGATGAGATATTTGCACCTGTTGCTAGATATACCACCATCCGCTCGATCATAGCCCTTGCGGCTTCACAAGGATGGAACCTACATCAGATGGATGTCAAGACCGTGTTCTTGCATGGTTTGATCAAAGAATAGGTCTATGTGGAGTAACCCGAAGGATTTGAGATTTATGATCGAAAATGTCATGTATGCAGGTTGAAGAAAGCCCTCTATGCGCTGAAGCAAGCACCCTGAGCATGGTATGAGAGGATCGATAACTACTTGATGAAGCTGGGATTCAGTAGGAGTGAAGCTGATCCTAACCTTTACTTTAAGGTTCAAGATGAAAAACCTCTCATACTGGTGCTGTATGTGGATGACCTCTTCCTAATAGGTGCAGACCCTCTCATTCTCAAATGTAAGAGGGAGTTGGCTTCTAAATTTGAAATGAGGGACCTAGGAGTGATGCACTATTTCATAAGACTTGAAGTTTGGCAGAAGGCAGGGGAAATTTTCCTATCTCAAGGAAAATATGTGGTGAAGATTCTAGAAAGATTCAGTATGGTGGACTGCAAGCCCATAACTACCATGATGGAGCTTGACTTCAAAAAATTAAGCGATAGTGTTGTTGGACCCATTTTACGAAATGACACCGAGTATTGTCAACTCGTTAGAGCATCAATGTTCTTGCTGAACTCCCATCCAGACAAACATTTTGCAGTCAACACATTGAGTCAACATATGGTTGAACCTCACCACATATATTGGATTGGTGCCAAGAATCTGTTGAGATATCTTCATGGCACAATCACTTATGGGTTAAGATACACTGCCTGAGATGTGAGACTACTTGGATATACTGACGCTGATTGGGCAGACAATTTGGTGGACCATAAGAGCACTTCCGGGTGCTGTTTCACCTTGGAATCTGCTTCGATATCCTGGATGAGTAGGAAGCAGAAGTTGGTGGCTTTGAGGACTGCCAAGGCAGAGTATATTGCTGCTAGCATGGCCTCCTGTGAGGCAGTCTATTTGCGGAAGTTCTAGGTGAGCTATTTGGATTTACACTGGATACCACCGTGATCTTATCTGAAAACCAAAGTGGGATTCTTTTGACAAAGAATATCATATTTATATCACTTCAAGCATATTAATATTAGATACCACTATATTCGGGATATGGTGCAACGAGGAGCTATAAGGTTCCAACATACCAGTACAAATGAATAGGTCACTGACATTCTGACTAAGCCCCTAGGGAAAGTCAAATTCCTGACTTTCCGAGAACAACTTAGTGTTGTTCAAATACCCTCTGATGAGGGTCCTGTATGATGCATTGGGCTCTAGGAGCTTCGGGGGGGTGCGGGGTACTTCTTGGAGTGACATATGACCACAAGGTGATTCATTATCCCTGGTGGTGTACATGTACACCCCATGGTGACTATGTAGCAGGATGATTGGTTCTCCTGTAAGGTCTGGATGATGTGTTGTCCATAATGATTATGTAGTAGGTTGATTGGTTATCCTGTGAGGTCTAGATGATGTGTTCTCCATGACGATTATGTAGCAGGATGATTAGTTCTCCCTATGATAGGATGACCTTCATTGATCTGGGATCAATGATACTGGTCTGGGACCAGTGGTAGGAGTTTTACCCACTATGACGCGGATTTTGGGTCAGTTGAGACTGGTCTGGGATCAGTGGTACATACTCTGAGACTAACTTCAGGTCTAAAAAGGACTGGTCTGGTACCAGTGGTAGGAGTGGTACCTACTATGAAGTTGACTTCGGGTCATTTGAGACTGGTCTGGGATTAGTGGTACGCACTCTGAGACGGACTTCAAGCCAGTGGAGGATGATACTGGTCCGGGACCAGTGGTAGGAGTTGTACTCACTATGACGTTGACTTCGGGTTGGTTGAGACTGGTCTGGAACTAGTGGTACTCTGAGACTGACTTTGAGTTAGTATGATGCATCCTCGATCATTTCTTCTTCTTCATAATTCGGACAAAAGCAGAGTAGAACAGAACAAAGCAAAACATAGCAGAACAGTACAGATCAGTACAGGGCAGAACAAGACAAAGTAGAACAGTACAGATCAGTACAAGGAAGAACAATACAAAGCAGAACATGAAGAATAGAGCGGAGTAGGGCAAGGGTCAAGCTATACAGGGCAGTGTGTTTGATGGATGAATAGTAGCGATCGACAGACAGATTGCAGATGGAGTTCTTCCTAGTTGAGAGGGAGTGTTAAAATTGAAAACTAGGGCAAAAATCCATGTGGTTCATCTTATTCATGGCTGATAATATTTTTATTAGAATCATCTCATCGAGAGGTGTAGGATTGATCTAAATATCATCCAATTCTGATAAGTATTTATGGAGATATGAATTTATTTTGATTATGGAATTATTATCAAGCCTACCAACAACTCATGTAGGCTCAGAAGCCCAACAATCACACCTATTCAATTATCATCAGATGTGTATAAATACAGGAGGAATTTTCCTCATTTGGACTCACTCAACTCATCACATCTCTCTCTAGCGCAGTAAAGAGGCTCTTCTCTCCTGCACAGTTGGTGACTCTTCTCTCACACATGTGGAAGGAAGCTACTAAACTTGAAGCTGCAACTGCAGATCCAAAGTTTGACGATCATTGACCATCAAATCTCCTCCTCTGAACTGCACTGTAGGTCCATCTAGACCTCCTCTGAAGGCCACATTTTTTGGTGGTGGAATCAAGCCGATCTGACGGTCGGTTTGCGAGATATCGACTGCCCTAGTTTTGATGATGAAGCCGCTAATGCTGATGCTGCTGATATAGGGTTTTCTACTGCTGATATAAATCAGATTTATTGTACTATTTCTCTTTGCTGAATTATTGAAGATAAAAGAAGATTTGATGAAAGGGTTTCCCCACATTGTGGGGTTTGTCCCTGGCTAGCCGCCACATCTTGTGTCTCTTGTCTTGGCTTGTTTTCTGTTGATTGTTTAATGTTCTATTTGCACTTTACTTATGCACATGTGATTGCTAATATGTGAATAATAATAAGAAAGAAAATTAAATTGCTCTAAGCATAGAACATACCATAATTTAACAGGGATTTACTACGCCACTGTCAAAGGCATTAAGATTTGGTAAAAGATTAGGGATTTTGGAACTATTTCCTATTTATGGAGGTCTAAGAAGGTATTTTAGATTGTGAAAATAATCCATCAACTCTTTTACTCGGTCAGAGACTTAAACATTTGGTCAATCTCATGCAAGCAAAATTTGATGCACTCAGTTGCCGCACTTTCGCAGTAGGTGATGATTTTCAAGAAGGGAGATTTTCAATTTGGATAGATGTTTTATAATATGTATTTGATGTTTAGGGAGTCTTATCACACATTTATAACATATAAATAAGTACAGGAGATGATCATAAGCATGAAAATGATGAATTTTCTCTATTTTATTGTTGCGCTTTTTCTGAAGAAGGAAGTAGTCAACAAATTTGCTGCGCTTCCACATAGTCAGTAGTTTGATCATTCAATTTGACTCCAGACCTCATAAAATTAATTAATATGGTTATAAAAATTGTACTTGAGTTTCTTGTAGATTCACATCCACATGTTTTATATTCTCCTTTCAATATGTGCAAGTTTAGTCGCAGGTGTATGAAAAGTAAGTTCGTTGCGCACGAACTATTTTTTTCATCATTTTAAAAATTGGAGTCAGAACAAATGGAAATGAAATTAAAAAAAAGAGAGGTTTTTGTTAAAAATGAGATAAATAAAAAAAACCTCCTTCATTTTTGTAACAGGTGTCATATAGTAGAATATTAAAATGAATAGTTACAACTTATGTTTTAGATTTCATCATTTCCTATTTTAGTCATGATATGTGTGCGCGGATTTTGAGGAGATGGAGAAAAAGTTTCAAAACTTGAGAGAGGTTTCTCTCAAGAACAAGATAATATACAATAATATATCTCATTTTTTACATGGGTATTACAGTTTGGGAATTAAATGTATCACTTTGAGACTGGGCAATCATAATTTTTCCAAGCCAGATTTGTTGACGGAGTTCCAGACTTTTTTGGAATTCGACTTTGTGGACTTCCAAATTGGAATAATTGATCCGAATTGGATCCATAAACGACTGTCAAAGAACTGTGACTAAATCAAGTCGAAAAAATCTCGAACGAAATCCAAAAGAACAATCGAAAACACCCTGAACCAGTGGCCATGGTAGCCGACGTGGAACGACGAGGACCTCGGTCAAAGCGCGTTGACCGAGGCCCATGGAGACTGCGCAGGAGGTTGATGTAACCCCTGGGAGCCTCGGAATGGGAAAATGAGCTGTTTTTTGATGCACAATTAGCGCTTGGCACTAATCACTCGTTTCTGGGCGAATAGGGCTGAAATGGTAGAGCCTTAAGCACTCGGTCACGTTGGGAGCTAGAGGACTGTGGGCGGAGAAACGAAAAGCGCCATCGTATGAAGGTGGGACACACAACCTGGAAACCAGCTGTTTGATCAGGGCACCCTTGAATGGTAAGAGGTTTTGGAGAAAGTGGAGCGATCACACTCAGCGATCGAGGCGTGTCAGCGAAGGTGAGAGAAAAACTGCTGTGATCACGCGTTATCAGTCAATCACGTCAACTGCGCTTGACGTGCATATGATGTTGGATCTACAGGAGCCCAGATCAGACGGCTGACATTGCGCTTGATAGACAGAATCAGAATCGATAGGGAATTAAGCCGTGATTTAAGGGGATTTGGAATCTGTTGACTGCCACTGTGGAGAAAGAAAGTATCAACATAACCGAAGAAATGAATCGACGAATAGGCTGGAGCTGTTCTAATGAGGACATGTGGCTACTTCCTGACTGTTCATGTTGACGCTGAATAGGGAACTCCAAGCACACATGCGACAAGAAAATCGACGCAGGCGGGAGAGGAATCGAACATGCATGGAGGTCGAATGTCTAAGGCCATGAATAGAGATAGCAGAATGGAGATTCAGATAGAGAGAGAGAGAGAGGAGGAGTCCAAGCGACCAAGAGAGACAGTGAACCTTGAGAGGATGACTGAGCACAAAGAGCAGTAAAGGCAAGCAGAGGAGACAGAGGGCCGAGCTGACCACAGGCAGCATCGAGCACCATAGATCTTGAAGAATTATGCCTTCCCATAGAGGAATCTGTCAGTATTGAGCATCACAGTTGGCTCTTTCCATTGTAGACCAAGGGTCACAGAGATGGTAGGAAGAACAAGAGTCTGTGTACTCTGAGTCGCTTGGGGGATCTAAGAACCACCCTGCCAAGCAAAATCTACTTCAAGAGAACTCATATTGAGTCCCTGTATTGTAATTTCTCTGCTGAAAGACACAATAAAACAATGCCACCACTGAAGCTGGACCGAAGATGTAGCCCTAGAGAATAGGGTGAACTCCTTATTAAAAACTATTTGTGTCTTTGTGTTGCTTACTGTATTTCTCTATTGTCTTTCCACTTATTTTCTGTGTATTGGCAATCTGATCGATCCATTTTTTCAATAACACAGAACACACACCATCACATGAGTCTGTAATACCTTTCTGTTTAATAAATATTTCACTGAGGTCACTCATAGGGTGATTATCAGATCATGTGGTATCAAAGCTCTAATCTGTAAGGTTGGACAAGCTTGTGTTGGTCTAGCTGTGAATTCTCACTATATCAAAGCTCAAATTAGGAGAAGGAGAGTTGGTGGAAACTAATCCTAAAATTGGGAGAGTCTATTCTCGAAAGAAAATGTCAGAAGAAGGTTCTATAGGGCCAAACCCTCAATTCGTAGAAATTTTCCTAGCTATAAAGTCTATGGTAGAAGAAATATATAGCGAATTTAGAAAGCATAAGGGTGAAGATTCATCAGGCTCTAAGCAAGATAAAGAAGAAGATGAATCTCATTCCCATGAACACTCCAAAGGAAAGGGAAAAGAAGAAAGCTTCCCTACACCTCCTAGTAGCCCTGTGCATAATAAGAAGGCATCTTTGATTAAGTTAGATGTTAAATTTGATTTTCCTATATATGATGGAGAGCTAAATGCTGAAAAGTTGGACAATTGGATTAGACAAATTGATGTGTATTACGGAGTACAAAATATAGACTTAGACAAGAGCAAGATTTAGCTGGAAAGCCTTTGCCTAGGGGGCACTGCCTTGGTTTGGTGGGAAGGTAGAACCCAAGCTGATATGAGGAAGCATGGTAAGACCATCTTTGTATGGAGTGAATTTGATACTACAATAAAAAAGCAGTTATATCCATTGGCCTACATGCAACAAGCCATGATGAGTTGGCAAACTCTTCGGTAGTTGAAAGGGAAAATTGTACAAGGGTATACTCAAGAGTTCCGAAAGAGAGCATTGATGATGGGTATTTCATTAGACCCACCAGAAACTCTTTTGAAGTACATTGGTGGTCTACACAACTACATGAGGCATACCATCTTGATGTTTAATCCCACTAGTATAGATGAGGTATCTGTACAAGCTACTCATCTAGAAGTTAGAGGAAAGAATGGAAATCCAGAAGTTGGGGGACCATCCCAACCCACTGTAAGCAAGAGCAAGGAGAAAAGAAAGCAAGGAAGGCTAACACTGCATAGAAAGGCAAAGCCTCATGCACTCACTATAAAAGGGAGGGGCATGATGATGAGCACTGTTGGATTCTATGTCTAGAGCTGAGACCTAAGAATTCTGAGGGCAAGAAGAAGAAGACTGATACAGCTATTCAGAAAGATTTGGGGTCAAACTCGGGGGATGAAACAATCATTGCAGCCACAGGTATAAAAGGTAAGAATTTTGAAGCATCTACTAGTAATTCTTCTCAATCTGTTATTGATGAATAACATGAGAGAAAAAGGCATGAGCTTTTCCATATTCGATTTGTTTCCAAAAATCAAAAGATTGATACCTTGTTTGATAGTGGCTCACAAGCAAATCTGATTTCTGAAGCAATTGTAAAGAAATTGGGATTAGCAACTACACCTCATAAGAAGCCATACCCATTAGGATGGTTGAATGATAAAGCACAACTACAAGTGACTAGGCAGTGCAAACTCAAGTTTTCTTTTGGGTTAGCATTTGTAGATGAGGTTGAGTTAGATGTAATTCCTTTGGATATATGTGGAATTGTTTTAGGAAGTCCTTACTTGTATGATAGAAAGGCTATTTTCTATAGAGCCGAGAACAAGTATCTACTTGTTAAAGATGGAATTGAATACTTTGTAAGAGCTCATAAGCTCAAGAATAATTATACTCTCATAAACTCAAGATAGATGAAAAGAATGATAAATTCATGCAAACAGTTCTTATTGATGGTTGTAAAGGAAAAGAAAACTGATAAAACCAATGTATTTGAGGGCTGTAATTCTGATCAGCAAGCTGATATAGAAAATATTGTTTCTGAGTATGATGTCTTATTTCAAGAACCTCAAGTTCTGCCACCCAAAAAGGGAATATAAATGACATTATTTTACAGCAAGATGTTCCTTTGCCTAACATTGGGATGTACAGGTTATCTGCTTTAGAGAATTCTGAAATCAAGAAGCAGGTGCAAGAGTTGCTCGAGAAAGGGTTCATCAGGCCTAGCACATCACCATGTGGGTCACCAATCATTTTGGTGAGAAAGAAATATTGCTCGTGGAGAATGTGCATTGATTACCGAGCACTGAATAAGATAACAATCAAAAATCGTTATCCCCTTCCCCGCATAGATGATCTTTTAGATCAATTGAAGGAAGCTGTTTATTTCACCAAGCTGGACTTGCACAGTGGATACCATCAGGTCAGAGTTGCAGAGCAAGATGCATGGAAGATTGCTTTCAAAACAAAGGAGGGATTGTATGAATGGCTGGTTATGCCTTTTGGCTTGACCAAGGACCTTGCTACTTTCATGAGATTAATGAATGATGTACTCAGACCTTTTCTTGATGATTTTTTTATTGTGTATCTAGATGAAATTCTGATTTTTAGTAAAACGTGGGAAGAAAATTTAAAGAATGTTAAGCAGACATTATATGTTTTCAAAAGAGAAAAACTTTACGTTAAACTCTCCAAATGTGAATTTTGAAAAACCTCTCTAAATTATTTGGGTCATATAGTAGGGGGAGGTGGATTGAAAATAGATCCCTCTAAAGTGGCAATCATTGTAAACTGGCATAAACCCAAGTCTGCTACAAAAGTGAGAAGCTTCTTAGGAGCAACACAGTATTGGAGGAAGTTCATTTCAAATTTTTCCTCAATTGCAGCTCCCTTACATGCTTTGAAAAGATTAAACAAGGTGTTTCAGTGGGGAGGCAAACAGCAGAAAGCCTTCGACACCTTGAAAGAAAAAAATCGTACAACACCTATACTAGCACTGCCAGATCTACAAAGACCATTTGAGATCCAAACTGATGCTAGTGACTATGCCATGGGGGCAGTGTTGACACAGCACAGTAAACCCATATGTTATCATTCTGAGACTTTTAATCCTGCAGTAGTCAACTATCCTACATATGATAAGGAATTGTATGCATTAGTTCAGAGTGTGAAAAAGTGGAAACATTACTTAATGGGCAAAGAAACAATAATACATACTGATCATCAACCACTTCAATATATACACTCCCAAACTAAGTTGCAACAATCAAGACATTACAGATGGATGGGTTTTCTACAACAATTTCATTTAGTCATCAGTTATAAAAAGGGCATACATAACAAGGTTGCAGACATGTTATCTAGACCCATTATAAATGCATCTACCATACTTAAGCATAATTCCGTGCTGCATGAAAGCTACATAGAACAATATGCTCAGGACATGGACTTTAAAGATGTATATGCAACTTTGAGTCAAGGAAAAAGAGTAGAAGAATTGGACTATCATGTGAAGGACCGACTCTTATATCATTGTGGGAAACTTTGCATTCCACAAACTGAGAGAGCAAAGATAATTAGGGAAGCACACGCTTCTATGATATCAGGTCACTTTGGGGTAAGTAAAAAAGTTGCACAGCTGCAAAGGTTCTACTATTGGCAAAGAATGAGTGAGACAGTTTCTAGATATGTAAAGGGGTGTGCTATGTGTGCTAAAAGCAAGCCCAACAACAGAAAACTAGGCTTGTACATTCCATTGTCAGTTCCTTCTCACCCTTGGGAAAGCATTTCCATGGATTTTGTTGGAGGACTGCCTAAATCTAGGAAGGGTAATGATTATCTATATGTTGTTGTGGATAGGTTAATATCAAAATGTGTATTTTGATACCTTGTAGTAAATAGATTACAGCTTAACAAACTGCAAAATTATTCTTTGAACATGTATGGGTTCATTTTAGATTACCCACTTCTACTATATCTGATCGAGACACCTGATTTTTGGGAAAGTTTTGGTCCAGTCTGTGGGAACTAATGGACACCAAATTAAAGAAAAGAACAACTTTTCATCCACAAATAGATGGCCAGACAGAAGTAGTTAACAAGACAGTGATCTAGTTACTGAGAGGATATTGCAGCAAACACCCTAAGCTTTGGGATGAACACTTGTGTTATGTGCAACATGCTTACAATAGAGCCAAAAACTCTTCTACCCAAAGATCTCCCTTCGAGACCTGCTTTGGTTTCATACCAAGGTCTCCCTTGGATTTTGTCCTTGGTAAAGATACCATGGTTGATGGACATAATGATGTGGACAGGGAAACTAGGTTCATTGAACAGATCCAGGAGATCCACCAGGCAGTACAGGAACAGTTGGAAAAGAGCCAGGCCAAGTACAAGGCTAGGCATGATAAGCATCGGATGGAGCATAGTTTTCAAGTTGGAGACCAAGTCTGGCTGTATATCAGCAAGGCCAAGATGCAAGGTGAAGGTAAGAAGCTAAAACCTACCAGGTATGGACCCTTCAGGATACTTGAGAACATTGGTGAAAATGCTTTTTACCTTGATCTGCCAGCTTACATGCACATCTACTCAGTCGTGAACACAAATTACTTGAGGTTGTTTGAACCTTCAATAATTGAGGACCCTAAAGAGCAGAGTCAATTACCTTCTGTTGATGACCTACTACCTGAATATCTTAATGAGTTGCAGGAAGACACAGTGCTGGACAAGAAGGTAAGGACGACGCGCAATGGATAGGTGGAATACTTTAGGATTGGGCTTAAAGGTTCGAAGTCGAGTAGTGCAAAGTGGATTGAGATTGGACAAGTGAGACAGCAGTTTCCTCACTTAGTCGATGCTTGAAGAAAACCAACTTTTCGTGGTCCAAAAGCTTTTTAGTAGGAAGGTCGTGATCCGAATCGGATTCATAAACGACTGTCAAAGAACCGTGACTATATCAAGTTGAAGAAATCTCGAATGAAATCCAAAACAGTAATTGAAAACACCCTGAAACAGTGGCCATGGCAACCGGTATGGAACGACGAGGACCTCGGTCAAAGCACGCTGACCGAGGCCCATGGATACTGTGCAGGAGGTCGATGTAGCCCTGGAAGCCTCGGAATGGGAAAAGGAGCGCTGGGCGAACATGGATGAAATGGTAGAGCCTTAAGCACTTGGTCACGTTGGGATCCAGAGGACTGTGGACGAAGAAATGAAAAGCGCCATCGTACGAAGGTGGGACCCACGACCTGGAAACCAGCTGTTTGATCGGGGTGCCCTTGAATGGTAAGAGGTTTAGGAGAAAGTGGAGCGATCACACTCAGCGATCGAGGCATGGCAGCGGAGGTGAGAGAAAAACCACCATGATCACATGTTATCGGTCGAGCAAGTCAACCGTGCTCGACGTGCATATGCTGTTGGATCTACAGGAGCCCAAATCGGATGGCTGAGATTGCGCTCAATAGACAGAAGCGGAATCGTTAGGGAATTAAGCTGTGATTTAAGGGGATTTGGAATCCGTTGACTGCCACTGTGGAGAAAGAACATATCCATGACATAACCGAAGAAATGAATCGACGAACAGGCTGGCACAGTTCCAATGAGGACACGCGGCTACTTACTGAGCATTCATGTTGACGCAGAACAAGGAACTCCAAGCACACAGGCGACAGGCGAATCGATGCAGGTGGGAGAGGAACTAAATATGCATGGAGGTCGAATGACTAAAGCCATGAATAGAGATAGCCAAATGGAGATTGAGAGAGAGAGAGAGAGGAAGAGTCCAAGCGACTAAGAGAGATAGTGAACAGTGAACCTTGAGAGGAGGGTTGAGCACAGAGAGCAGTAAAGCCAAGTAGAGGAGATAGAGAGTCAGGTTGACCACAGGCAGCATCGAGCACCAGAGAGCTTGAAGAATCAAGCCTTCCCATAGAGGAATCTATCTGGATTGAGCATCACAGTTGGCTCTTTCCACTGTAGACCAAGGGTCACAGAGCTGGTAGGAAGAAAAAGAGTCTGTGTACTCCGAGTGGCTTGGGGTATCCAAGAACCACCTTGCCAAGCAAAATCTGCTTCAGGCGAACTCATATTGAGTCCCTGTATTGTAATTTCTCTGCTGAAAGACACAACAAAACAAGGCCACCACTGAAGCTGGACCAGAGACGTAGTCGTGGAGAATAGGGTGAACTCCTTATTAAAAACTGTTTGTGTCTTTGTGTTGCTTACTGTATTTCTCTGCTGTCTTTCCACTTATTTTCTGTGTATTAGCAATATGATCGATCCGTTGTTTCAATAACACAGAACACACACCATCACATGAGTCTGTAGTACCTTTCTGTTTAATAAATATTTCACTGAGGTCACTCATAGGGTGATTATCAAATCAATAATTGACTCCAATTTGATTTGGATGATAAATTTTTAATATTTTATACCAAATACTGTTATCGGGAAATCTAGTGTCTATGGAGAGCTGCTAGTCCCACTAAGACTGGTAGCTATCTTAGAAACAAACAAACTAAAACTACTTTTGTTTTCCTTTATGAGAAGTAGATAAGAGGGGAACTAAGGAGACCGACCTCTGTCTTGCACTTGGTTCCTTGCTTGATTCCTATCCCTTCCGATAGATCTTTTCCACTCGCTTCCTTGTCTACCCAGCTTCAAAGAGCACCTGTGGAATCAACATAGCATAACACTATCCAAGCACAGAGATCTACTATCATAAAAAATATAGGACCAGATATATATTGACCACACAAATGCATATATCATCAATCATACAAGAACATGGAGGAAAACTTGAATAGCTTTATTAATAACAAGAATAGCAAAGAGGATTACAACCAATTGTTCTAACCCAGTGTCGTTCTCTCAGCAAGAAATCCCTTCTTCACCTCATGAAAAGCTTAGATCACCCAACACTATGATGTTACAGCAAGAAACCAGCAACACTTCCTTACAAGATACAAAATTCTAGCCCCTGGCCTCTGGATCTCTGGGATGAGAGATCTATATATATATATATTTGTAGAGGTGTGAGTCAGCTCTGGGTTTTTTATTAGTGTCTTCTCTCTGATAGTTCTTGATCCCACTTGGAATTCTCATTAATCTCTTACTCATCTTTGGGCAATTCTGAGAGGCAAGTGTCACAAGAGAAGTTTCTGGAAGATTCCATGATCATCCACGTCGCAAACTGTCTTTGCCACTTGTATATTCTCGTCCATCACACCCTATACAAGGAATTTTTAGTATGCATCACACCTCCCATGTGTAGTAGGTACGATGCATCTCACCCTCAGCACTGAGCAATCAGTATGGACCAGTTTTGACCATTTCTGAGTTGTTTTTCATGGAGAACTTCTAGGAGATGATGTAATCAGCTGACCTTGTTCCTTTAGGGTATGAAACAACAATTTTAAGGACTTAGGAGCCCTTTTTTTATGGACATGTATGATTGGGGTTGCAGTTCCCAAAAATGTCTATAATAGTTGCCCCCTAAAGCATGAGGTCGTTAATCTTTTGATGTCGGGTGAAATTCTTTATCATGAGGATCCGAAGTTTTTTCAAGCTGGAAGGCGACCTGTAATAAGATACAATACAATACATGATCTTCATAATATTTTCATGATCTAGCTGAGGCGGGCATTCCCATGCTCAACTCTATAAATTCATTTTCATGTACATAGGAGAGACAATCGTCTGTGTGCAGACTGATGATTCTGGTAGAGCCATCATCCCTTAGATTGCATGATTATATGTGCAGCAATGATGTACATTTGATGTCTTTATTTTCTTGAATATATATCGCAGCCCAGATGGATGAAACTAGATGTGGGGTCTTCAATCTCATTCGATCTTCACTCAAAGTACAAGTCGATCCATGTGAGAGATGTTCTAGAGTCAAACATGGAAAGACATCGCCTGATTACCAGCCAGTGATGTAAGCTGTTAACAAGTACGAGAGGAATCACCGATAATGATGATGACCCTCAAGGTATGATAGTACAATTCACATGGCGTGAAAAGGGACTTGGCGTCAAACGCCATGCAAAATCTTTCGGTCGAAGGCCATTGATGTAAACCTATCTCCGAAAGTGAGAAACTTGCCATTGAGGCATGCAAGCTTCAAAATACTGAAAGGGTTGTTCCTAGATCGACTTCCTGGATAATGAGCTGATGTCGACAAGAAGCGATCTATTGTAGGAGGGCCTTAATGAATCCCACATCTACGACACAGAACAGAGCAAATGATTTTAATGGAGGTGAAAACGATCTGATGATATAAGGTTCAGGGTGGCAGTCATGAAAGAATGGAGCATGAATGTATTGCAGTGGATGAGACACAGGTGAATTCTCTGAGCGACTTCTCTTGAACATACCAACGACACTGACATGATGGATTGGTAGCGTTAACCCCAAATGTGGATGGTGTGATGGACCAATGGTGATATGACCAGTGAATAGAACAACCCAACCCGACTTGGATGTGGAGTGAAAGTGTCATGTTCAAGAGCGACTTGCTACCAATAATGTTTCTTCAAGTTTTCTTCCCAATTTTTCCCCAGTCATTGTTGACCAGTACCTCTTTATTTTTTTCAAGCTTGAGGAGGATAACATATGCTTGTTCTATAATTTTCCCTTCGGGAAAACCCGTCACTATATTTTAACGAGCCTAGCGACAGTGAAACTCTTTCTTGTCTGTCTGGACAAGTTTGTCGCTATTCAGTTTTAACGAGTTTAACGACAAAGATAACTCGGTCCTTTTCAATTTTAGAGAGTCTGAAAGGGACGTAAAGAAAACTCCAATAATCCTTTTTTGTCATATAATCCCTTAGGTCCGAAAAAGTATAAAATAATACAAAAGGGATGAATTTTTGGTAATTTTAACGAGCCGAACAAAACAAGCGCTCGATCTTTTTGTGTAATAATCCCTTAGGTCCAAAATGATTAAAATCTAGGGGAGGGATAGAACTTCCGGTCACTTTAACGAGATGGAGAGGCCAATCGCTCGGCAATCTTTTCATATTTTACGAGTCCGATGAAAAGAGCTTAAAGGAGACTCGTTTTTTGAGGAATGAGTGATAAACTCGGGTAGCAACTGATTTCGGGTAAGGTTTGGAATTTTCCAATCACAGCAGCATCACAAGGATGGCTAACAGGATCACTGTTCGCAGCTACTCCTCAAAAAGGGTAAACAATTAAATGGAGGTTAATGATCGGTCAAAACAGAGTGGAGGTGATGATGAGAACATGACCAAGGCTCAAATTCTAATGATAATGCATTCATGATGGTTGTTTACCAGGAATTGGTTCATTTTTTAATGAATGAGCTTAAACTCTGGGGAAAACATTTGCTCACTGCTTATGTTTAATTTTTAACGAGCTTTAACCCTGTAGTAACACTGCTCGTGATAAGTTTGCATGCCCCTAGCATAATGATGCAAATCGAGGTGCATGCCCCCCCAAGCTTCATTGCATTCAAAATGGTGGTTGGAATGAAGGTTTACCTCTGAGATCTTTGAAAGTCTCGACTTGGATTTTACGAGATCATAATCAAAGACTCAATTTGGAAAGGGAGTTGTTTCATTTTTTAATGAGGTTGGCACACTAAAAGAACTATCCTCATGACTACTTGTTTCATTTTTTAACGAGGTCGACACGAGATAAGAACCGTCCTTAATATCCACTGTATTTACAATATTTTATAGAGAATCAAAAACTGAAGGATGATTAAGGTTTCTGGAATAATCTTCGTGGTAATCCGGAAGACGGGAACGATGGTGGTGATTTTCCCATGGTGCCTCTCCTATCATCATTGACTGAATGACTCCTTTGTCTGTAGAGCTTACATGCAACCAGGGATCTGAAGAGGTACCATATTCCTTAGACCTATCTATCCAAACACTCGATGAGCGTTGATTTGGGTCTGCCCCCCAGGCCAAGAAAATTGATTGCTACAATATTTCTAAAATGGCGATGATCCATTCTGTCAAAATGTTCAGGAATATTTTGAATCCATTAGATATAGAAGATTTCATATTGCAGGTTTCCACTGTGGCCACTTCCGCCAGATTACTCGGAGGCGGTAGGGCAAAAGTACCCATGAAGCGAATGATTGCTTCCATGGATCATTGGAATGCTTCCCGTAACTTGTGAACTGTTGGGGAGAAATGTTTGTTGGTCGACGATTGTAATTCCTCCTTGAAATGGAAATGAAATCTTTCTGAAGTATGTCGACACAACTGCAGCCATAGCATAAATCCAGGGCCTTCCGAGTAGGATGTTGTAATCAAGGTTTCCATCGATAACCTCAACATCAATTTCTACTGTTTTTCCCCCTAGTTCAACTCACAAGTTACTTAAAATCCCGTATGAAGTGTATGATCGTCCATCAAATGCTTTTAATGTCGTTGACGATCTTGACAAGGGTGGTGAGCCTAAATTTTTCCAGCAACTCATCGACATAATACATGTAGATGCCCCCTCATCAATAATTGTTCGATGAATAGTTTTGTTGATGGCTTTCACCTGAATAAGGAAATCTAGTTAAGCTGGTAACATAGGGTCATATCCTTTATGATCAAAGGCCACAAGATTGGAATCCATTGGGTCAATCCCACCTATTGCTGATAATAAAGCTTGCTTTTGGGAGGGGCAATTTTGCGGTACCTCAAGTGTCGACATAGCGGATGACGATTGGGCCAAGTCCCCTACTATATTATAATGCTATGCTGCTCTGGCACGAGGATTAAATGTCGATTTGTGTACTACTCCCTTTGGCGGCTTTATCGTTAGCTCAGGAATGATGGGTGGCACAACTTCAGTTGAAGTTGTTGTCAAACTACTAGGTTGATCATTAGCCTTGTTGTTTGACAGCTGTGGATTCTCGTAATATTTATTCCTTGTCGATATCAAAGCATCATTTTGGTGCTTCGAAACGAACAACATAAGTACTTGGGATCAGGAAGCATTGTCACTAGCAACCATATTTGTTCTTGGATTCAGAAATGGATCAGTTAATACTGCTGAGGTTTTTATATTCTTGAAGAATTTTCTAAGCTCAACTTTATATGGACAATCTGATGTCCAATGATCCTCATCGCATATAAAGCATGGATGATTTGGTTTCCTATTTCTAGAAGGGTTTACAAAAGATTTTTCAGGAGACGAATCCTCTTGTTTCTTCTTGTTCCCTTTGTTTTTCTTCTTGCCCCCTGGTTGCTTCAGTTGTTTGCCCTTGTCGGTCGACACGACATTTATCTCCAAGGTGAGAAGTTCTTCATTTGCATTTTGATCAGAAACCTTACGGGCTTTCTTAGATGTAGCCTTTTTCGATTTCATGCTTGTCGTACCTATCACGGCATCGCATGCATGAGAGTCTTTGTTTGATTTAGGAGGAGGAGGAACGAAGAATTCCGGTCCAGGAGCATCAAGGATTTTATCATAGAGCATGCCAGACTGAGTACATATCAAGTCTAGATATTGCGCACGAGAAATGACTTGCTCTTCAGTGACGACTCCTCCTTTTGCCACATCTTCTGTAATAGAAGGTAATAAAGACTTAATAAACCATTCAGCTAGTAGCTGATCAGGAACATATGTTTTTACCATTCTGCGACGACGTCCCCACTCATGAATATGATCAGATATGTGAGTGGCCGTTGCCTGCTTGAAATTGGTAAGAAGTTCTTTTCCCATTTCGTACCTTATGGGTAACTGAAAATGGGTTAAAAAGGTTGTGGCTAGGGTATTGAAGTTATAAAACGAAGCTCTAGGTAATTCGATATACCCTTTTGCTGCCGAACCAGTTAACACTCTCAGAAAAAGGCGAAGCCTAATCGAATCATCATTTAGGGTGTTTGATGAGCACCACAGATGAAAGGTCATCACATGATTCGACGAGTCTTCACCCGTATTTCCATTAAATTTAGGAATATCTGATGGAAGTTTATGTAGAATCGCTGGCCACCAAGGGACGTAAGCAATTGGATTGTTCGTTAGCCAATTTAGATTAAGTAACTCTAAAGTCGCCACGAATGGTAATTGTTGATTCAGGTTTGGTGAAGCATACCTAGGATAAGATGGAATCGCCTAAGCAGTTAGTCTTTGCATACCAACATAATGCATTTGATGCTGGTAAATTTGGTAAGGCTGATGGGCATAACCATTATAGAATGGTTGATTTTGGTCGTTTTGGATATATGACTGCTCATTATTTGCAAATATTTGTTGCTCAGATCCTTGGTAAACTTGTTGGAATTACGGTTGTTGATATTGCGCCAGCTATGGTTGTGAAGCCATATGTTGTTGTCCAATACTGGCTGTTTGACCAAGATGAGGGGTAATTGTACCCATTTGGGCCTGTGTCATTCCACTAGTTAGCGATTGTGGTTGAGTTGCAGGGATAAGAGGTTGTTGCGTTACGACCTGAGAAACCTGAGGTTGGCATACAACAGGAAACACTTGTACTTGCGACACCATCATAATAACTGGCGTACTTGGTATATTTGACATAGGCAAACATTGTTGCATCGAATATACAACTCTTGGTTATTGAGGCAGTATTGACACCCAACCGCTAGATGTAATTCCAGCATAACCTGAATTTTGTTGTGAACTCTCGTATGGTTGTTCTCCCAGAGGAGACAATGAAAGGGTATATTTCCCCCCATACGGCGGTAATCCGGTACTCAAAGGAATGATTCGCCCTTGAGGACCGGATTGCCCAAATTGACACCATGAAGGATCAATTTACTAAGACTCAATGTAAGAGCTCCTGGATATTACTCCGGATGAACAAATGGGAGCAGACCATACTGTCTAAATAGCCTCTGAGTGGGCCCCATCTAGTGATTGAGATCTAGCTGGGACAGATGGTATGCCGACGAACATTGTTGGAGTGACAGCAGGAAGTTCTGTCGTTGCTATGTCAGATGACACAGTCCTAGATGTAGATGGTTGCTCAGACATTTCTAGTCTATCCAAATGATTTCCTAGCGATTCTATAAGAGCTTCCGATAATGGTAGACTAATTTTTGATGAATAAGGATATAGGGTGATCCCGACTCCAAATTGCGATGGAGTACTAGATGGAGGATCCTCCACAATCTCTTCTA
Organism: Pinus tabuliformis; assembly: GCA_031772625.1. NCBI lineage: Eukaryota > Viridiplantae > Streptophyta > Pinopsida > Pinales > Pinaceae > Pinus > Pinus tabuliformis. Next base: position 132,779,821 of record CM062815.1, read on the forward strand.
TAGCAATCAGACCAGGTGGAAGAGGTAGACCGTCAAGTCTGTAAAATATTTCTGGTGTCTAAGAATCTATAGATTATGCAGCGACAAATGTTTGGGGAATAACACCTTCCGAATCAGCTATAGATGGAGTTGATTCAGTAATACAAGTGTTTACCTTCACACTAGGATCAACTCTACTATCGTTGTTGGCTACGGAACTTCTTCTATAGAGGTAGGGATACCAGAAATGTTTGGAGTAACTGGAGTCTCCGATGGTGTCGGAACACTTTTTCCAACTTTACGAGGGGATTTCGAACCAGTTAAACAAGCTCGCTTCGTCTGTAACAGTTTTGATTCTGGAGACAAAGATGGTTGACTCGTAAGCCTTCGCGAACGACGGGGTTTCAATTGAATTTCTTCCACAATTGCGGATTACTCGATCAACTAAAAATCAAGGGGAAAAATGTTTCCAAATTAAATGAATTTTAGATGCTTTGACACAACTTGTTTTTTCAATTTTTAAGAGTCGAGAAAAAACAAAAGATGACTCTAGTCGCCTTCGATTTTTAATGAGCCTGAAGTGACAAGTGCTCAGATGGACCTTTTCCTTTAAGGATTCTAAAAAGGAACGAAAGAGACTACTCTGGAAATCTAGACAGAGGGATTACCAAACCAATTTCAAAACTGAAGAATATTTTTTACGGTACGACAATCAATCTTCCCGAATGTTGTGTTCAGTGCATTGTGATCGATAGGGCGACAGACATGACTTCCTATGGATAAAGGATATAGCCTATTGTGGTCTCCCAATATATACTCGACGGTATGTGGGAGCACAAGTCTGTACTGGCACTTGTCATCTCAAAGTGGAGGAATCACCCAACCAGCAATGAAAACAACAGTTACCAGGCTTTACGACGCCAGAATACGTCTCTAGCCTAGAATTTTAAATGTTGTGCATTATGTTCCAAAGCATTTTTAGATTCATTAAATTTATTTTACAGTTGATCTTGCTTAAGAAATTTGCCTTTTAGGTTCGCCACGTGATGTAGATGTACAATTCCTAAAATGCAATCTAAGATGATAAACAATCGTTTAATCTTCTTTTTGCAATGAAAATCCTAGCTACTAAAGAAAGAGGGATGATATTCTTTCAACATAGAGCAGAGAGAACACACTATATGCAATGTCCTAAATCAAACCAAAAAACATTCTAAATGCAAATGCACATGCATGTATTTTCAGCCTTCTTAATGTGTGAATGATAGAAATAAAACTAAGCACAAATATGAATTATTTTTCGAAGTGACATTACTAACAAGCTTCTTTTCAAGAAAAAATGAAGACAATAACGACACTTTGCGATTTGGAATGGAAATCTTGCTTTCGACACTTGAAAAACTACTAAATCAAATCAAATACAAGAGTAACATTGTAATCGACTATCAAGAACAATCGAATTCTCTTCTATGACTGAAAACGACACTTGCGACACTTCCAAATCGAGAAATGACAGTTCAATTACGCTACTTCTTTGTAAGAGAGAACTGAAAATGGCTCACAATACATAAAAACATTTACATTTCTTTGCACAATGGAGGCGGAATAATGGCAAGGAGGTGGTTTCCAATAGAGGTATACTGACTATAGACAAAAAAACTCCTAAATAGAGCTGAAAAGAGTGAAGAAAAACCAAAGTCTGGAGGCAAAATTAGCCTTCTCTGATCAGCGCACCTGTTACACAGGGATTCCAGTATGCATCCCACCTACAGCACATGGGAAGTGCGATGCATACTGATATCCTTGAAGAGAGGGTGCAATGGTACAGTGCGAGACTTTTGATCCAGTTCTTGATCACAGTTTGCAGCACAGTTCAGGGATTTAGGCTGAGCAAGTGATAATCAGTAAATAAATCACAGGGGTAGATCTAAGGAGGTTACTAGAGCCACCACAAGGGCAATTAGAGAGTTTGTAAATCGATTGTTCAGTTCATAAACAAAACCCAGAGATAGACTAAAGCAGCATTGATCTACTTTGCACTTGCATAGCAAATGCAGTTCGAAGGCTAGCTGGCTTGACTTCAGGCTCTGTCTATAAGTTTATAAATCAAACAAATATAGACACACAAACAATCTATTCACTCCCCAGTGGAGTCGCCATTTTGTTATCGGGAAATCTAGTGTCTATGCAGAGCTGCTAGTCCCACTAAGACTGGTAGCTATCTTAGAAACAAACAAACTAAAACTACTTTCGTTTTCCTTTATGAGAAGTAGATAAGAGGGGAACTAAGGAGACCAACCTCTATCTTGCGCTTGGTTCCTTGCTTGATTCCTATCCCTTCCGATAGATCGTTGCCACTCGCTTCCTTGTCTACCCAACTTCAAAGAGCACCTGTGGAATCAAAGCAGCATAACACTATCCAAGAACAGAGATCTACTATCATAAACAATATAGGACGAGATATATATTGACCACACAAATGCATATATCATCAATCATACAAGAACATGGAGGAAAACTTGAATAGCTTTATTAATATCAAGAATAGCAAAGAGGATTACAACCAATTGTTCTGACCCAGCGTCATCCTCTCAGCAAGAAAGCCCTTCTTCACCTCATGAAAAGCTTAGATCACCCAACACTATGATGTTACACCAAGAATCCAACAACACTTCCTTACAAGATACAAAATTCTAGCCCCTGACCTCTGGATCTCTGGGATGAGAGATCTATATATAGATATTTGCAGAGGTGTGAGTCAGCTCTGGGTTTTTGATTAGCGTCTTCTCTCTGATAGTTCTTTATTCCACTTGGAGATCTCATTGATCTCTTACTCATCTTGGGGCAATTCTGAGAGGCAAGTGTCATAGGAGAAGTTTCTGGAAGATTCCATGATCATCCACCTCGCAAAATATCTCTGCCACATGTCTATTATCGTCCATCACACCCTATAGAAGGAATTTTCAGTATGCATCGCACCTCTCGTGTGTAGTAGGTGTGATGCATCTCACCCTCAGCACTGAGCAATCAGTATGGTCCAGTTTTGACCATTTCTAAGTAGTTTTTCATGGAGAACTTCTGGGAGATGATGTAATCAGCTGACCTTATTCCTTTAGGGTATGAAACAACACCTTTAAGGACTTAGGAGCCCTTGGTTTATGGACATGTATGACTGGGGTTGGAGTGCCCCAAAATGTCTATAACAAATACCATGATTTTATTTTCATTTGGAATATTTTTACTAGTAAAAAACAAACCCTAGATAGTGGGATATGGGTAGATTTTGCAAATATTTTATTCCTAAATTATTCTAACTTATTCCCATCATTGGAAAAAGGATAGATTTAGAATTCCTTAGGATATAATTTTATTTTGGATGAAGGAAGATAAGACAGTTTTTTTGAAGTTGGTGAGTGTGAGAGAGAGAAGAGACAGTGTGCACTGTACAATTTTATTTAAAAATTTGAGTGAATGATGAAGGCTGAAGTCTAATTGTTTAGGGATTATTGTGTCAATAATTTATGGTGATGTTTATCTCATGTTTATGTTTCTTTATATTCTATAAAAACCATGCTTAAATGTTATATCTTTAGTGTTTAGTTAAAAGAAATTATTTCAGAATTCACTTTCAGGTGCTGTGTTATAAGTAGCTAAACATTCCAGTGTTTTTCTTCCTACATAAGATGTAAAATTCATCCTCAGATAGATGCTTTAGATATTATCAATTTAATTATTCCTTTACTCACCTAAATAAAAAGAAATTTGATAAAGAAACCATAAAGGATTTCCTACCTTGCCCCTATCTAAGGATTCTTCATTTTCCCATCATAGCACTGAAAATATTTAGATTAATTTGACTCCATGCCCATTGAATTTTCCCTCTCCCCTTGTTAGGTCCCTATACTACTAGTCTAACCCATTACTGTTATTAGTGAAATATTTTAAGAAAGGCATGGAATATTTTAATAAGGACATGGAAGGTTTGAAGGAAGGTGGGACAAAGGTACTACAAGAAACACCTAATGGTGAAAAGGTAGCAGAGGAAACTCATGATGAGAACAAATTCACCACCTACAAGGTTGACACCAAAACAATTGGAAGAAAAAAAAAGAAAAAGGGCTTTGTTACAATTGTGATAGAAAATACACTAAAGGTCATAAGTGTGCTAAGTAGAAATTAATTTATATAGATGGGGAAGAGGAGCAAGAAAAGGAACAAGAAACATCAAAAGAAGAAGATATACACTAGGAACAAACCTTGGAGAAAGAAGAAATGAATTCGACCATATCTTGTAATGCATTGGCCAGAATCACAACTCCTCAAACTATCAAGATAGAAGGACATATCAAGAAGAAAAAGGTAATAGTGTTGATTGACTCGGGCAGTACCCATAATTTTATTCATTGTAAAATAGCCAAGGAATTGAATTGCTTCCTATATCCAACTCCAGAGTGTCAAGTGATGGTTGCAAGTGGAGGAACCATAAATTTCTCTGGAAAGTACCATAATATCAAGATATCCATGGGAGAATATGTATTGAATAGCCCAATGATTTCCATTCAAATGGATGGTGTTGATGTTGCACTAGGAGTCCAATGGCTACAATCCTTGGATACAATAGCTTTTAATTTTAGAGAACTTTTCATGAAATTTTCTTTGGAAGGATAGGAAGCTGAATTAAGGGGTATTATAGGCAAACCGGGAAACATAGTCAGATCTAATGAAATGACAAAGCTTCTAAAGAAAGAACAAAGAGGTGTAATTACACAATTATGTTCTCTAGAGGTTCCCACATCGAAATCATCTATTTCTCCATATCTCCAAAAAGGCTTGGACAATCATTCCAAGGTATTTGAGACTCCCGAAGGCCTCCCACCTATTCGCGATCATGATCATGCTATTCATTTGATTCCAGGAAGTGTTCCTCCAAACATAAGGCCTTATAGATATCCATATACCCAAAAGAGTGAAATTGAATGTGTGGTTGTAGAAATGTTAGAGGTTGGGATAATTATCCAACCAAATTTGGTAAATGAAGCAAGTGATGAATGGAAGAATGCCGAAGTAGGGTGGGAACTCATTCAAAAGTTGCAGAAGATCCTAGTTCAAACAATATTGCCGGAAATTTATGTGGAAGGAAAAGTCATATTGGAACTTGGAGCAATCACAAAAAGAAGAACCCGACAACTATGAAATCGATCAATTTCATAGTATCTCATCAAGTGGAAGAACTTACTCACTGAATATTCCACATGGGAGGACATGAATTTTATACATAAGCATCCATAACTACTCAAGCGTTGAGGACAACACTTTTTGAAGGAGAGGGGAATGTTAGGTCCTTATACTACTAGTCTAACCCCTTATTGTTATTAGTGCAACCCCCTAATTATATTTTTGTTCCCATGTAGTCCCCAAATTGTTATTATTCTGCCCCATAGAAGCCCACTATTGTTATTATTGTGTAGTTACATTATTATTGTTATGTCAGCTCTAATTGTATTATGACCCCTTAGACTCCTATATATAGAAATGTTGTCTTTTCATTTGTATCATCCAAGAATTGTTCATTTGTGTAATGTAAAGGAGGTTGCGCCCTTGAAGAGGATGATTTCTAAGGTGTTGATCTTTCTTTTCTATCTTTTTGTGAGTTGGTTTCATAACACCCCTGCCATCAAATTATTAAAATTATTGTACCTTGATCTATATACCTAGCCTAAAATCCAAAAGGTTTCACAAGAGAGAGCCCTCTCTGGGTTTGGGAGGGAAAGCTTCCAACCCTAAAGATTGGTTTGTCGTTACCTTTGGGTTCCTCTCCTTAGCTTGGAGGAATTACGAAGTGCTAACATAATGGCGTTGTTGCGAGGGAGTGAAAGGTTCCATATTCCCCATGAAAGAACCATCATGTTTAAATCTGATTACTGATGGTAAACAATGATCAGACACACAAATTTTGTGCATTATTCATCAAAAAAATTCATTTCCAAAAAATCCAAAGTTGAGAACATCTATGACAACTCCACTATCCAAAGAATTCAGGGCCTATTTTCAAATTCATTTACCTAGTCAATTGAGATGACTGAGCATGTTAAGATTCTTGTTTATATTGAAGGTTTTAAGGAATATTAGGAAAATTTTGAGGATTATTAAATTGATGAAGATTTTTCAAGCTTTTTTTCTATTTATTTAAAGTCATGCAAATGCAACTAAAAAGCTAAGATCATTTTTTTAGAAACATTTTCTGAAAATATTGTGAAAGATATTGAGGTTTTAGAGGCCCAAATACAGTCCCAGAATTTCCAAGATTAGCTTCAATCGTTTGAAAACGTTATTCATACAAAGCGAAAGGAGGTGGTGCTACCCTTTGATATCGAGATTGAAGAATGTTTTGTTTTTGGGAATGGGTTTGATTGCTCATAGCTGAAACCATATTTTGACAAAGAGAGCACATATAAATTGTCCAACCATGAGAATCAAATTGTAGAATGCCTTGAGGATCAACAATCAAACAATGACATCCATGCCTTTTATGATCCTATAGCTATCTATATGGAAGGAATTTTCAACATTAATGTTCGGTTATATTTCCAGTGTGAGGATCCAATGAATTACCAATTGTCTTTGTTCTTAGATTGTTCAGTTTTGATTATGTTCAAGTGATAAAAAAGCCATACTATCTGAGCAACTACTCGACTAGTTGCATTGGCATTTTAGTGTCATATGATTCAAAAAAATTCCAACAACTTAGGATAAGTTTGTGTGCCAATAATATAAACACTTTGAGCATGTTGTGTAGCAACTTTCAGTTTCCTTTTTCAACAACTTTCAATTTCAATTTTCAGCAGTTTCAAATTTTAGTTTGCATCATGTACAGTTCTAGTGTACAGTTCATTTTGGATTTTAGTTTTGGTTCTCAGGCTTGTAGAGTAGGAACATGTTACAGGAATGGGATCAACCCAATTGATCAAGCTACTATTCTATGTTTCTCTTTGGGACCTCACATGGAGGTTGTCATCCCCATTGGAGCCAATGTTAGAGTCCTATGTTATAGTAATCAAAATAAAGTTTGTTCTTTTTATTATTTTGGCCAATTTGTAAAGTGTTGTTATGATATCATAGAGATCAAGTCCTTAATTTTTGTGAAGAGTGTGAGATTAAGTATTAGTGTCAATTTAGGATAGGAAAGACTAAAGTTTGAGTGGTGAAAGAAATCAAGTTATCAATGTCTTAAAAGATCGAGGTTTAGCAAGTCTAGGGTTAATGTGTCATTCGAGTCATGAATAAATATTATAGTGGGTTTTTGTTTTCCATCATTGAATCAAGTTATGGTGTATTTTCAGTTTTTTGCAAGTTAAAATCAGATAAAAAATCATATCCTTGTCACCATAAGTTCATTTTGCAGTTCTCCTTTGTGTTGCACTTGAACAATTTGATTTGAAAAGTCATTGAATTTAAAGGGAGTCTTGGACCATGTGGAGGATTATAAAGGAATTTTTGGATTTAAAAAAACCCATTATGCACATTACTCATCCCCCTTAGATGCTCTGAAAATCAAACAAGAAATTGATGCGTTTTGGTTGCAGGGGATTTGCTACACAACTGTCAAAGGCATTAAGACTTGGTAAAAGATGAGGGTTTTTGGCACTGTTTCCTATGTATGGAGGTACAAGAAGGTATTTTAGATTATAAAAATAATCCATGAACTATTTTACTAAGTCAGAGACTTCAAAATTTGTTCAAACTCATGCAAGTTAAATTTGTTGCGCTAGTTGCTGCACTTTTGCTGTAGGTGATGATTTTCAAGAGGGGAGGTTTACAATTTGGATATATGTTTTATAATGGGTATTTCATGTTTATGAATTGTATTACACATGTATGACATATTCAATAGTATAGGAGATGATCAAAATTATGAAAATGATGATTTGTTGCATTTTATTGCTGCACTTTTTCTGAAGACGGAACTAGCGCAACAAATTTGTTGCACTTCCACATAGTCAGCAGTTTGACCTTTCAATTCAACTCCAGACCTCGTAAAATTGATTCATATGGTTATGAAAAGTGTCCTTGAGTTCCTTTCAGGTTCACATCCACATGTTTTATGTTTTCCTTCCAATATGTGCAAGTTTAGTCACATGTGTATGAAAAGGAAGTTCATTGTGTGCATACTGTTTTTGTCATCATTTTCAAAATCCTATAATGAGAAACTGGAAATGTATTTTGAAAACCCAAAAGAGGTTTTTGTCAAAAAATATGTAGATAATAGAAACTACATTTAATTTTGTAACAAGTGTCATATATTGGAATATTAGAATGAATCTTTACAACATAATTTTTAGATTTTGTCATTTCCTGTTTTAGTCATGATCTTTGGGCACAGATTCTGAGGAGTTGGAGAAGAATTTTTTAAAAATTAGAGAGGTTTCTATAAATAGCAAGATCATATACAAAAAAAAAGTAATTTTTTACATAGGTGTTACATTTTGGGAATTACAGGTGTCACTTTGAGACTCATCTTTCACAATTTTGCTAAGCCATATTTGTTGAGAGAGTTCTATAATTTTTTGGAATTCAACTTGATGGACCTCCAACGTGGCACAATTGACTCCAAATTGATTTGGATGATGAATTTTGAATATTTTTCTACCAAATCCCATGATTTTATTTTAAGTTAGCATTTTTTAGTTAGTCAATAATCAAACCCTAGATAGTAGGAAATTGGTAGATTTTGCAAATATTTTATTCCCTAAGTATTGTAACTTCTTCCTATCACTGGGAATATGATGGATTTATACTTCCTTAGGATAGAATATGTATTGGAATGAAGGACAATAAAAGATAGTTTTTTTGAAGTTGGTCAATGTGTGAGAGAGAAGAGACAATGTGCATTGTACAATTTTATTTAAAAATTTCAGTGAATGATGAAGGTTGAAGTCTACTTGTTCAGGGATTCCTGTGTCAATCATTTATGGCGATGTTTATCTCCTATTTATGTTTCTTTATATTTTGTCATAGCCATGCCTAAATGTTATATCTTAAGTGTTTAGTTAAAAGAAATGATTTCAGAATTCACTTTAAGGTACTTTGTTATAAGTAGCTAAACATTTTAGTTTTTTTCTTCCATCATAATATCTAAAATCCATCCTCATCTAGATTATTTAGATAGTATCGATTTCATTATTCCACTACTCACCTCTCTACAAATAAATTTGACAAAGACACCATAAAGGATTCCCTAGCCCTTGTATAAGGACTTTTCATTTTTCCATCATAGCACTGAAAATATTTAGCTTAATTTGACTCCATGCCCAATGAATTTTCCCTCTCCCATACCACCAAAATATTAAAATTGCTCTACCTTGATCTATAGACCTAGCCTAAGATCCATAATATTTCACAAGAGAGAGCCCCCTCTGGGTTTGGAAGGGATAGCTTCCAGACCTATATATTGGTTTGTGGTTACCTTTGGGCTCCTCTCCTAGGCCTGGGGGAATTACAAAGTGCTAACAAGTTCAATTTCTATGAACATTTGGAATTGATTTGTTATTTATCTTGAAAATATGCCAACCACCTCACACCCAAGGTCAGTCTTGTCAAGTGAAATTTATTGATAAAAGAAAATGACATATTGTGAATGACATATTAATAAGGTTTTGCATAGTTGTGCTTGAAGAGAATTGCTTTAGAGCGTCGCTTACATTGATTTTTACTAAAATCCTGTAGACTTGCAAGTTAAGTTCTGACATTTGAATTTTTTTATCTCCTCTTAGTATAGTTCCAGTTAAAATCAAATTGCATTTGTTTACGAAGGTGTAAAATATTATGATGTACAAATTATAATGTATTTGATAACCTGCTTTCTTGTATGTGATATATTACACAGTGAATAATAGATTTCCATTATTTAGTTAGTCCATATGTCCTTTGTACCGCACTGGTTTTGAAATAGTTAAGTCCTTTCCACCTGTAGTCTCTTCTTTGTGGATGCCTCCCAATTCAATTTTCAATTTAATGCCATCACTTGGCATTTATACTAATGGGTGATTTCCAATGGCATATTATCGATGAAATATATGTAGTGCTGACAAGAGTTTATGCATGTTGTGTAACATCCTAGATGTTAGTACTACATCATGCACATATAGTAGTATTCTTATTATATCTCATGCCATGCCTACCCCTCTCATTAGTTTATTCTTCTTTTTTATTGAATTATTTATGTAAAGCACAAACAATGTAGGGGAGATGGGGAAGCCTTGGTTTCTTCTAAACCATTGTTAAAACTCTATGACAATCCTTGAGTTCTATTTTTATCATTGATATGTTCATGTAACCTATTTACTACTACTCTCCACTCATTTGATGTTTCCATTTCAAGAATTTAGCATAGCTTTTTTGCTCACTTACTGATATTTTTTCCATGATTCCCCTTACTGGATTGGCAAATATTTGGTTAAATCATTATGTTTTTTTAAATTCTAGGGATATTTTTTTCCCTCCTTTAAATATGGATAGTGTTATATAGAACATACGACTGCAAACAAAATGTCTTCCCTAGGCCTAATGGACTGAACTATAACAATAGAAATCAAAGACAATGAACTACCTAACAAGCTAACTAAAGATCATAATAGAAACAATCAAACAACATAATATCTACGACATCTATGTAGCATAATACAATCACATCATTCAATAGATCAACATGGTATTGAAATACATGAAATCATAATATCGTATATAGGAAAACATTATACTCTTTGTACTAATAGGAATGGAGAGATTTACAACCAAAAATAGGAGTTGATCTTGTAAAAGATCTCCCTAAGTTGACTTTTCATTTCCTTGCTACAAAGTATGCCTCTACGTCACCCTAATGCATGGAATAATGAATCCCAAAGAAACAACATGATGGGATACAAAATCCATTTACCAATCTAGGCTTGAGATCCAAAATTGATGGAAGGATGAGCTCAAGGGATAAGATGGTGTTTATCCATGGTGGAATTAGATAGGATTCAAATGTTTATCGAAGGTAAATGGTCGAAACAACCTCAACACACCCCCAAGACTGAGCAACTTGCTGGTGATCAACATGGCTGTAGAGAGGGTCAACCTAGTAGTAAACGCTGGTCCCTAAAGGGAAAGGGTGTGCTGGGCCTTAAAAGCTTGTGAATTCAGTGATTAAGAGCATCAACTCAGGGATTTAGCAGTGTCATGCTTAGGGATTTTTGTGGGGATTTTTATCACCAAAAAATTGATCACTTAGCCTAATTCACTAGATGGATCGAAGTACACCATGTAAATCCAATTTCACCATAGTAAAATTGCTTTCACTGTGATAAATTACTTAATAAACCATCTTTGTTAAGTAATTTATAGTTAAACCCGTGAAGAATAATTAAATAAATCACTATTTATTTGATTTTATTCTAGGAATAATTAGTTAAACCATCGTTCAATTATTATTCCTTGTCATATTTGACCCAATCATGAAAAATAAACAGATAAATCATTAATTATCTTATTTTTCTCTAAGAATAATTAACTAATCACTAATTAATTATTATTCTTTTTCAAATTTGACTAAATCCCTTAAAAATAATTGAATAAATCATTATTTGTTTATTATTTCTTAACTAATTCCTTGAGATGATAAATAGATCATTTATTTATTTATTATTTCTAAATAAAAGTTTAAATACATTTTCTCTCCTAAACAAATATAATAAAATATTCCAAGTGGTTGTTCCAAGAATGGGGTCAATAATATTTTATTATTGCTCATTATTAGAGGATAACTCAATATTTTGTTTTAAATAGAAGGGTTTTCCATTCATTATTCACTTTTGATTATTTTCATTGTTGCATTCACTGTTGTAACTCTGATTATTTTCATTGTTGCACACCATATTATTGTTGGGTTTACACATTATAGAGGAGAGAGAATCTACACAAGCTGAATACGTTTGAGGATAACCAAGAACCCATCCCATAGAGGGGGACTGGTAACATATATTTGTTCCCTTCACAGGTGTTATATTAAAACTATTCTTTGTATATCTGGTTTCCATTGGATGATTGGAGTTATTACTCTTTCTTTTTTCTGTTTAACTATGATTGTGGCATAGATCGAGACTTTGGCAAGCTTTGTTTCTATCAGTTGCTGCAGATCTACAATGTTTAGTAGCATTTATATTGTTGACATTTTTTGTCATCCATAATCTTACGTGGGTTCTTTTCGTACATATTTGAGACTAAAACACTATAACAGGGAGGATGACAATGTGTTGAAAGATGTGAATTGATCCCATTTGAAGGCCTATTGAAGAGATGCAACAAAATGTCCTATAACAGATTCCCCCTAAAGAACAAATTCAGAAATGGCAACTGATGATTTAAGTGCTTTATCTTGTGACAAGTCAGGATCAATAATAACTAACGAGAGCATCATATGTTACAATACATTTACATCATGATATATTTGCTGAGGGGTGTATATCCATGCTCAATGCATAAGCTAACATTAGATGTATAATGACCAAAAGACATGTCCATGGATGAATGATGTTGGACCCATGATTGGATCACTGTCTGTATGATCATGCCATCATACATTGTGATCTTGTATTGTTCCTGAAGTCACAACCCAAATGGATGAAAACAGATCTGGGGTATTCTATCTAGTTCTCATTACCAACCAATGTACAAGTATAACCGTGTGAATTAATGAGCTGAAGTCGAACATGGTAGACACATATTATTATTGGCTAATGATGTGCGTTGTTAATAGACAAGAGAGAAACTGCCGATGCTGTTAATGGCTCTCAAGTTTCTTTGGTACAATCTGTATGGTGTGAATGAATGAGTTAATGTCAAACATCACACAAAATAATTTGGTCGATGAAAAATTATGTAAACTTGTTACCAAGAGTGAAGAAACTTTCCTTTATTGTATGCAAGCACCAAGGTACCAAATGGATGTTTCTAAGTAAAATTCCTAGATAATGAGCTAATGTCGACAAAAAGTGACCCGTCACAGGAGGGCCTTGATGTATCCTCGATAAATGACATGAAACGAGTGTGATTATGTGAGACAGAATGATGAGAATGATTCTGATATGGAACTAGATCAGGAACGAAAAACATGGAATGAATGCTTAGGAGTATTGTAGCAGATATTGACGGTATGACTTCTCTTGAACACATGGACAACATTGAAATGGATTTGGAAGCATTGATCGAAAACCAAAATGGAGGCTATGGAAAGGTGTCATAAACCAAAAGACAAGTAGATTTCCCAACCCAATAGCCACAAAGATGAAGTGGAAGAGTATTGTGTTCAAGAGTGACCTGCTATCATTAACAATTAGAGTATCCCGTTTTCCCATTTTACACAACCATTATTGGTCAATACCTCTTTATTTTGACAAGATTGAGGAGGATAACATATTCTTGATTTGTAAGTTCATCCTTCGGATGAATCCCTCTGAGAACATTTAACGAACTAGAGAAGGAGCGATTCAACCCTGTCATAATCGATGAGTCCATAGTTGTTTGATACTTTTACAAGTCCAACGAAAGTGAAAACTCCACATCTTTTTCATGTTTAGAGAGTTTTAAAAAGAGGCGAAAAAGAAAACTCCAAAGGTTCCTTCTCAAAGATACTCCCTTGAGTATGAAAAGGTAGAAAACAATACTCAGGGAAACCTCTTAGCCGTGTTCAACTAAGGTATTCCTTTTCTGTAAGCAGTCTATCTCATTCTAGAAATGGGTTAAATTTATACTAAGTAGACGTCCTTTCATTTAATTTTACGAGTTGGAAAAGATAAGTGCTAGACAATATTTTCATATTTTGTGAGTCTGAAAAGAGTTGAAAGAGAACTCCATGGGGGTTCCTATTTTGTAATTTTATAGAGCCTAAAAAAGTGACACAAGTTTACTCTCAGTCAAAATGATCTTATTCCATTCAAAACATGACAAAATCCATTAAATAACTGTCGAGTTGCTCAAAACACCATCAAATGTATTAAAAATAATCATTTCATGATAAAATTAAACTGTAACTAGGTCAAAACATTAAATACGAATAAAATAGTAAATAAATGACCATAAATATATAAAATGGAAAATCAATTTTACCATTTCACATTCACCATTTAATATTGGAGCTTTAAGTGATTTTTATCCTTGATCTTCTACAACTGATTATGGTCAATCTGGAGGATCATTTCAGCCACCGTCACTTCCAGGTAGGGGGTCATACCTTTATCTTTCTTTTCATGGTGGAATTGTTTAGTTTCATACACATTTTTTAGTTTTTTGGAGGCCCTAGGGAACAAATATTGCACCCCTAGATCAGCGCACCCCCAGAAAGTTGAAAGGTGTGTTGATCTTGGAGACTTAACACTAGAGGGTGCACTGCAATGCACTGTCCTCCCTTAGGGGGTTGTGTTGGGCACAAAACCCAATCTTGTACCACTAATTTCTCTCAAAAGTTGTAAGTTTTTGGCATGAAAGTAATTCTAATGAGTCTCCTTGTGATGTTTCAGGACTTCAGTGCTACAAAATGCTGATATGGAAGGAAAGAGAACATGACAAACAATATATGAATGCAATAAAAAAACCTACTACCATCCAGTCACTAAGAAATTGTTGATTTCTAAACTTATTATAGCTTCTTGGAATGAGGCAACAAATGGAGTTACTTGAATATATTATTAATGCATGGGATGTTCAAGCTCAATCATTTAGGCTAGGAGCACATCTTCTCGAAATAAAGGTAGAATAAATATATTTCGTGACAGGTTTCTCTAGACAAGGTGCTCCCATATCTTTCATAGGCACAAGAAGGAGATGAGAAACCATCAGGGATTCTGTTGCCACTCATTGTAGACATTGAAACAAGCTGACCAAGGATGGGAAAATCAACATAAAAGATGTGATCTGACTTCCTATACAAATAGCCCTATTAATTATAGATATATTGGAAAGTAGCTCTACACTACATGTGGCCAATAGGTCATACATGTAGCATGATCTAGAATGTATAGATCCAATTGTCTTCAAATGGAGTGAGGGAGTGTTGGTCAACATGAAAGAACAATTGACTAAAGCAAAATATGGGAGACTAAATAAATTTGTCTATGGAGCAATATTGGTCTCCTTTACTCTAGAGAGGATTGCATTGCTACGGCCTCAATATGTCTTAGTCGAGCCCATTAATGCGAGAATTCTGTGGATGAGGAGGTGGATAGATATCATTTTTCACCATGCAAATCCATTGTCCATGAGCTTCACACCAGTTGTCCTCAAATGGATGAGCATGCATTTTATCATGGTGGATGATTATCCATACGGAGGGGTAGATTTCCATAGAGATCCAGAGCTCTCACTTCCTGAGGGAGAGAAATGGGGTGCTATAGGTAATATATTTTGACCAATTTTTATTTCAAGTTGTATAACTATTTTGTGTTTTTCGATGTTTCCAAGACTAAACCATCAATTTGTACATGTAAATATTGGACCTGTTCGACCTGCGGGTATGTCATATCTCCAACGAGAAGTAGACCCACAACCGGCACCAAAACCAATACAAGTTGTTGTAGTAGGATGGAAAGTACTACATGATCTCAACATAGCAGAGACCCTTGCAGAGGTAGAGCATCATATGGAGGGGATGAAACATGGTATAATCAAGACCATAGTCGACCAAATTGCTATGTTATTATAGTGACATACTATTGGAGTGCCAGGGCGTATCAATCATCTACTACACAAGATAGCTCGTGTAGTGGCATGCTATGATGAGAAATATGATTAGTCTACTAGGAGGCATACTACCATATTTGCATGTATATTTTGGATATGATAGGTCATGTTGCCATATGTGTGAGTGTTTCCTACATTTCTATTATCGCTTTCAACTGATTTGATGTGTATTAAAACTTATTTACATGTGTCGCAAATGTATATCTACAACATGATTAACAAATGCATCTGTCAATGTATTTAGATTTATAGAAATGTGTTGATATTGGATGTAATAAAGTTTCTTTCTAGAAGGCAAACCCTTAAGAACATGCATAGCATAGTTGGATTTCTAACTAAGTAGACATTAGTCATATGTAGTATTACAAGTTGTGAGTCCAATTTGATGACTATAGGAAAGATACCATGTGAAATAGCATCAAATAGTAGTTCGATCACCACATTATACTCAACGATGTTATTGCTAGAGAGACCAAGACATATACCTTGTAGACTCACTAATTAGCGATCTGGAGCAAACATGGCCCATGCTACAGAAGATAGGTTCCAAGTACGATGACTGGCACCATCATCATAGCCAACAAATGGTTCCAAGGATCTCAACATTTGAAAACTAAATGTAAACGAGATTAACAGAAACCGAAGGAGATTCTAAAGGGACACACTGAAAACACACTCAACACACCTATATACAACATGTATAGAGTATACTACGCAAAATCAAGCATAGCATTTCTTAAGGTACAACCCATTTCTAGGTTGTGCCAATCGAACTCCATCAAAATATACTAGCTTGTAGGCCCCTTTTGCAAGAACAAGTTTGAAAATATATGGACCTAGACATTGGCTTGAACTTTCCTGAAGCTAATTTATTAGAATCTTGATCATAAAGAACAATACGGTCTCCTTCTGAGAAGACATGAAGATTGACACTCTTGTCATACTACGCCCTGATACATCTCTTATGAGCTTCAATAGCTAAAGAAACGTCACACCATGTCTCAACTCAGTGTGTTAGATTGAAAAGACATTCCTCTTCCGCAAAAGTGGCAAGAATAATTTCTATAGCCAGTTCAAATGACAAAATTTCATATTCTATTGTAAGGATAACTTCTACGCCATAAACCAACTGAAATGGTGTAAATCCAGTAATAGTCCTGACAGAGGTTTGGTATGCCCACAAGGTAGCAAAAAGAAGTAAATTCAAATCTAATTTATGGACCCCTATCATGCGTTGAAACATATTTTTAAGAACCTTATTGGTAGCCTCAACTTGTCCATTCACTTGGGGACAGTAGCGAGTGTAACTTTCATGGGAAAGTCCCAACATGGTAGTCATTTTTGTCATCATATGATTCCAAAAGTTATTTCCATGATTCATAACTATGGTTTACAGAACAACAAACCATACAATGACATGGTTGAAAAATAAATATGTAGTTGTTTTTTCCGATATTATTAAATGCAAGCATCACCTCCTCCCATTTGGTAAAGTAATCAACTGCTACAATGATATAGCCGTTCCCCCCAGCCGAATGAGGGTTACATGATATGAAATCGATACCCCATTTTGCAAAAGGACCTACAACGATAATAGGATGCATAGGTATGGGTGTAGCACGGGTCTTACGATAAAAAATCTGGCATGAATGACACTTTTGGATAGCGAGAATATAATCGTGAAAAATGGTAGGCCAAAAGTAGTCAAAACGTCGGATCTTCTGTGCAGTATAATAAAGAGATAAATGACCACCATATGCCTTCAAGTGGCATTCATTAAGGAATTTCTCAAACTCCTCATGGGTGAGTCCCCTTCAGAAAACCATATCGATACCATGACGATAGAGGGTGTTGCCAATGGTTATATAATCTTACGCTTGATATCGAATATTTATTTGTGCAAAGCGAGAGGTATTAGAACATACACTATGGGTCTGGAGATACACAAGGATGTCTCCATACTAAGGGTCAGATGACAAAATCATAAACAATGACTTGTCCCAGATTGAATTTTTATATGTTGATTCAAAACCATCAGGGGAAGATTGCAAATCAGCTTAGTGAAAACTAAGGATTTCATTGACTTGGATTTGATGAGTTCCAGGTTAAACTCCTGCAAGATGACAATCCATTTGGAGTAATTTCCTCCCAAACATTGATGTAACAAAATGTATGTCATAGGTTTTAAATCCTAAATTACCATAGTTTTATGAAGAAATATATAATGATGTAATCTTTGGATAACTTGAACAACTACCAAAGCTAAATTCTCAACGTGAGTGTACTTGATTTTGGTAACATTGAGATTCCAACTAAATATTAAATGGGATGTTCAGTCCCTACATCATCCTCTTAGACCAATACCATTGTGATGGTAGTGACTGCAGCAACAAGATACAAAAAATAAATTGTTGTTAATCTGCTGGATATAACATAGATTCCTGAATTAGTACATCTTTCAAGGCATCAAATGTCGTTTGAGCAGCATCGCCCCAATGGAAGGGAACCCCTTTCTTTAATAGGTGAGTGAATTCTTTGCTCAGTGACAAACCTCTGTAGAATGTTAGCCTTCCCTTGGATTCATTGGAGCTAAAGGAGATAGGAAGGCACAGGAAGATCTATGACCACCTAAAATTTTAGAGGATCGATATGAATTCTTTGTTTTGAAACCGCAAAACCAAGAAGTCAGCCAGAGCTAATGAAAAACACACATTTTCGAGGATTTAATCAAATATTGTAATGCCTACATCAACAACAAATGGATCTAACATCAAGTGATCAACTCGATGTTCTGAGTGAGCAGGGAGATCTACTAGATAACGTTGCACGATGTGTTTGATATCATGGAAGGCGTAATTCATCACCCTATGAAATATAGCCCCAAAGTTCTTCAGCCTAAAAGGGAGTTTCTAGTATGAAAAGTTCCCCATGGACAAATAAATGTAGTTTTATGTTCATCCACTCCATGAAAGTTGATCCGATTATAGCCGGAAAATCCATCCATGAATGAATAGATTTCAGAATTAGCACAGCCATAAAAAATATGGTCTATGAATGGGGTGGGATAATTATCCTTCAAACAAGCATGATTTATGTCTAAATAATTGACACATACACAAATTGGTCCATGTTTATTCATGACAGGAACAATATTTGACACCCAATCAATCAAAGGAATTGGATAGAGGAAACCAACATGTAGAAGTTTTTCAACCTCAGATTTAACCACGGAAGCCTTCTTCGGATGAACTAGATGGAGGCATTGTTAGAATGGTTTAGCATCGGGATATTTTTTATTTCGTGAACCACAATATTTGGATCAATCCTTGGGATTTCCTCAAAAGACTAGGAAAAGATGTATCGGAAGTCCTGAAATAAATATTTATAAGTCTTAATCTCATCCAGAGAGCAAGACACACCAATATGTAAATTATTGACTATGCCAAGTTTAATTGAGATATCGAGAAGCATGGTCTCTTCAATATTTGATAGGTTCTTCTCTAAATAAACTTCATGAATGGAAACACAATTTGTAGAGAGATACAAAGAGGAACGATGGTGATGATCATCCCAAGGTGCATCATCTAGCATCATGATCTCCATGATGCTCTCATCGGTAGGAAATTCGCAAGATAAAGGATCAACGTATGTGCCATAATCCAATGATTGATCGAACCAATTGATTGAAGATACTAAATCAGAATGAGTCGCACAAGCTAAATTAATGGCTTCATAATCAATCTTGATGGGGCTAAAAGGAATACAGTCACCAAAAATATTGACGTTAATTTCTTTTGGTACTATCCAAGGATCAATTGTAATAGTAGAAGATTATATCATATTGATATAGGAAACCTAAGAGTATCTATCGGTTAGTGAAGGAGGAGGAAGTGAAAAGGTTCCCATGAGAGAGGAATCCTTACGAAACCCAACCCCGACATGCTGGTATGGGTGTAGAGTTTCCCCTATGAGAGGGACACTTCTAGTAATAGGAGAAGTGGAGGCAAAAAGAGTTAGTTGATCAATGGCTACTATGCCACTTTTATGAGGAAAGGCGATCATCTGAAAATAAGTCAAAATGATAGCAACCATGGAATAAACCCATCTACAACCCAATAGAAGATTATGATTGAGTGGTCTATAAATAACTTTGACTTCTATGGATATGGATTTACCTCTCAATTCTACATCTAAGGATTTTGAAATTCGATAAGGTTTATACGTTCTTTCGTAAAAATATTTCAAGGTTGTGGGCGATTGAATCAATTGAGGAGAACCAATGACCTTCTAGTAAGGCAAAGACATGATGTAGCTTGAGGCTCCCTCATCTGTAATAAAATGATGGATTTTCTTACTGTGAACGATAACCTGGATCATAAATTATAATTGAAATGGAATTATGGGTGTATAATTCTCATGATTAAAAATGACTAGGTTGGAATTTGAAGGATCGATGCACCCAATCGAGGAAAGAAAAGAATTTTTCTAGGTGGGAAAGTTTTGCAACACCTCGAGTGTAGACATAGCTAATGGATAGTGATCCAAGTCCTCAACTATGCTTTAATTCAGAGTAGCTCTCGATCGAGGGTTGAAAGCAGACTTATGAATAACGCCCTTCGGAGGCTTAATAGTCAATTCCATAGGAATCTTAAGAGGAGAAGGATATGATGGAGATGTAGTCAAGCTAGTTGGTTAATTGATAACATGATCATTCAGGGGATTTTCATTAACATAGTATTTAACCTAGTTAGAGGAAGTATGGTCCCGAATAACCAAATGAGTCTCCTGATTCAGAAATAGATCTGTCAACACGATGGGTGAAGTATAAGACTTCATAAATTGGTTCACTTCTACCTGGTGGAGATAGTCACGAGTGAATTTTTCCTCATTACAAATTAGGCATGGGTAATGAGAATAGTTATTGTTTTATTTATCTCGTGGAGGAGTATATTTCTTCTTCTTACCTTTACCTTTCTTCTTACTTCTTGGTTGTTATTGAGATTTTCCATTATTAGAATGAATGCCATTAAACTTGGAAGTAGAAGCTGCAAGGGGATTGGATGGAGGGCTTTGGGAAGTTGCGGTAACATAAATACCAGATGATTTACTCAGCGATTATGAACTGGCAGAACCAATCACGCCATCAACATCATGAGATTATTTACCCGGAGCTTGAGGAACAATGTTTGAAGGTCGTGGAGTGTTTGGTATATTTTCATAAAGCATTCCAAATTGGGTATAAATGATATCCAAGTACTGGGACAAGAAATTAGTTTCTCTTAAGTTAAAACCACATGCTTAGCTATGTCTTCAATTCTAGGAGCCAACAGAGAATTAGTAAACCATTCCGCTAACACTTAATCCATAACATATGTCTTAACCAACCGACAGTGACGTCTCCACTCATGAATATGATCAGAGATATGAGTTGAATCAGATTGTTTGAGGTTGGTCAAAAGTTCCGTTCGAGTTTCGTATCTGATGGGAAACTGGAAATGTGTGAGGAAGGTGGTAGCAAAGGCACTGAAATTTTTAAAAGAATCTCTTAGTAATTAAATATACCATTTAGTTATCATACCAGTAGGAGTACGTTGGAAAATACATAATCGAATTGATTCATCATTAAGGGAGTGTGATGATGTTGACACCTAATCATTGGGATTGGGTGAATATGTAAACTAGCGTAAATAGAAAATAACGAGAGCTAGAATATATGAGTCTCTCCCTCCATGTATCTATCTATATATCTATATATATATATATATATATATATATATATATATATATATATATATAGATATATGATAAACCTTAATACAAAATAACAATTCATTCGAGGAGCTACCTCTTTGCCTGACATGGTATCAGTGCCAACTCCATTTTTTGGCATCTCTCTATGCTCTTGTAACTCACCTTTTTCCATTTTTTTGCAGTCTGTCCTATATCGGTTGATCTCCTGTGTGTTTAGTTGAATGCTGGAATGTAAGATGGTGCATTGGTTGATATAATGAAAAGTATTCATGGTATTTTATATTATGTTGGCATATTGGAAGTTTTACTATGTTTTACTCTGTTGTTTTACTTGGCCTCCATATTATATTTCTATTGAATACAAGTGTTTTTATGATATAAATCAGGCCACGCTATATAGATGCTCCCAATCCACCTCATTTTGTCATACATAACACTGCCCATACCATTCTGTTGGTACTATGTGAATCCAAACACTGTCTTGTAAGCATACCTCTGTCTCGATGATGTACACATAACTCCCGTTGTAAACACTTCTTTAAAAATTTTTCCTTCTATGTAAGATTCTCCTTCGATGGGCATGATGTTGATACCACACTAACTCCATATAAAACTACCACCATACCACCTCTATCACATTACGTTAAACAATTTCCATTGTGTCAAATGGTTTCCATTACATTGAATGTATAACACCAGTATCATACCTCCCACTGCCATGCATACCATTGTTTCCCTATGGCAACACGCCTCTTCAAACCTATTTATGTTGTTTTTTGGTGATATGATTCCATACCATCCATACCAATCCCACTCCCAGTTTGGCGATACACTGCCATACCACCTATACCAATCCCACTCCTAGTTTTTTACACTGCATTGAATGATATAAATTTGCTCCCGGTTTTTTTAACTGTGATACCTCCTAGACTTGACAGTTTTTTTAATATATGGATCTTAATAGAATTCCACAGCCTGCATACCATATATCATTTTTTTTTAATAATGTCTCCCGACAGTCATAACCGTGGGGCTCGAATCCGCCCCCCTTATATAATCCCTCCCCTCACATAAGCCCTCCCCCAGATAACCCTCCCTCATATACTTTGTCCCTCATATAATACCTATGCTATATATATATATATATATATATATATATATATGTAATATTCTTACTTACAAAATTACCACTAGAAGTGCATTTCTTGCCAACATGAATACATTTTTACACAGTACAGGCATTCAAAATGCATTCATTGATATCTATTGTTGGAGTAGTTCTCTCGGGAAAAGAGAACTATCTTGAATTGTTAGGGAATA
The DNA here is from genome assembly GCA_031772625.1 of Pinus tabuliformis. NCBI lineage: Eukaryota > Viridiplantae > Streptophyta > Pinopsida > Pinales > Pinaceae > Pinus > Pinus tabuliformis. The sequence continues at coordinate 132,802,642 of CM062815.1, forward strand.
TAAAAGACACTCTCATTTTCAATGAGTTGTGGAAATGAGTTTTTGTAGGAGAAGGAGATAATAAACCTACAAAGCCCACCTCAGATAAGGAGATTTCCATTTTGGAAAATAAGAAAAAAAATGCCTATGCCTTGATTGCAACATTTGTAAATGAAGAGGCAAGATACCATATTTCACCATTTTCAAATTCTTTTGAAACCTTATAAAAGTTCAAGGAACTCTTTGACTCACACTCTGAACTTGAAGTTGTCAAATTGATGATTGAATTATTTAGTCTTGAATTGAAAAATGATGATCCTCTTGCTTTAGCATTAGAAGTAAGATATATTGTGCATGATATCAAAACCACATGTGTTCAAATAGAAATTCCTTTCATAGCTTATGTCAAGCCACTATATCCCAGTTATTCAAATTATCTTGAGTCATTGCAAGCAAGTGGAAACATCAAGGAGATTACCTTTTACTCCCTTGAGAAGAAGTTTGCTAAGAAAGAGAAGTATTTTAGGAAGAAGATAGCTCCACATTATTCTAAAGATGTTGTGTGTCTTGCACATAAAGAGAAAATTCATGCATAATATTCTTCTAGAGGAATATTTGGTCGAAGAGGTAGAAGAACAAGGAATTTGAGAGGTAGGGGGGTAGATAGTTCCAAGGATAAAATTTTGATCTTCATTGTGTACATTGCAATAGAGATGGACATGATGAATCCACATGTAAATTTCCTTGGGATAGAACTGAGAAGGAAAGAAATGAAGCCAAAGGTAAAAACAATGAAAAAAGGAAAGGTAAAGCACCTGAATTTTCTCACTATGTTGTGGCACATTGAAATATTGGAGTAACTACACACTTGTTTAATGCTTCACTTGCTTCTTGGAAAAATGATTGGTTGCTTGATTCAGGAGCAACTTGCGACATGAATTTTAGAAGAGATTTCTTTGAAGAATTTACTGAAAATTTTGATGGAGCAGTATACTTTACAGACAAATCAAAACTCAAGCCATTAAGGCTTGGCACAATTAGACTAAAACTGCCTAGTCTTATAGACTTTCTTTTGTATGATGTTTTATATCTCCCAGAGCTAAGGAGAAACTTGTTATCTTTTTTCCACATCCTCCAAAAAGGACACTCCATTCATATGTTTGATAGAAAAGTTGAGGTTAGAAAATCATCAAATCACTCACTTGTCATGACGGGGATAGAAGAAGTGATCTGATAATCACCCTATGAGTGACCTCAGTTAAAGATTTATTGAATAAAGGTATTATAGACCCATGTGTGGGTGTGTGTCTATGTTATTCAAGCAACAGATCGATCAGATTGCCAATACACAGACACCTGAAATGGAAAGATAGCAGAGAAAAAAAGTAAGCAAATACAAGAACACAAGAAATTAGTAAGGAGTTCACCCTATCCTCCAGGGCTACATCTCCGGTCCAGCTCTCAGTGGTGGCCTTATTTTATTGTGTCTTAAGCAGAGAATTACAAGGCAGGGACTCAATGTAAGTCTCCTGAAATAGGTTTGTTTGGCAGGGTGGTTCTTGGATTCCCCAAGCCACTGGAGTGCACACATTCTTTTGCCTACCAACTCTTTGACCTATTTGGTCTGACAGATCCTCTCGGGGATGGCTTGAATCTCTCAAGCTCTCTTGTGCTTGATGCTACCTTTGGTCAGCTCAGCCCTCTGTCTTCTTACTACTTTTGCTTCACTGTCTTCTTTTATTCTCTGTCTTCTGTCTTCCTCTCTCTATGTTTCGTCCTCCTCTCAGAGTTCTGGTGTTTTTTTTATTTTCCTGTGCATGGCTTTAAGTCCATTCATTCCCATGTCCATTCAGTTCATCTTCCACCTCCGTCGAATTTCCCTCTATAGTTCCACTTGGAGTTCCCTATTCGGTGTCATCATCAGGCTCATAGGGAGTGGCCACATGTCCTCCTATAACTGCGCCAGCCTGCTTTGTCGGTTCATTTCTTCGGTTACGTCGTGGAATGGGTCTTCGTCCACTGTGGCAGTCAAAGTGGACCCCAAATCCTACGAAATCATGACTTATTCCCTCGTTAAATCCGGTCTTGTGATTGGGCGTGATGTCAACCGTCAGAAATGGATCCCCCAGATCCAACGCCGTCTGCTCATTTCGCGTAGTTGACTTGCTCGACCATTAGCGTGCGATGAGCGGTGGTTTTCTCTCTCCTTCACTTGCCATTCATTTATCATTGAGTGTGATCACTCCGCTTTCATCCAAAACTACTTACCATTCAAGGAGCCCTCGATCAATGCCGTCGGTTTTGAAGCGGGTCCCACCTTTTAGCTTTTAGCCTTTTCCCCACAGTCCTCGGCTCTTCCATGTGACTGATGCTCAGGGCTCCACATTTCGAGGGTTTTCGCCCAGTGATGCACGTTAATCGTGCATCAAAAACCCCCTTTGTTTCCTGATTTGGGCCTCCCAGGGGCCAATTTCTCCTCCCGCGCAGTCTCCATGGGCCTCAGTTAGCGTGCTTTGACCGAGGTCCTTGTCGTTCCACGTTGGCTACCATTGCCACTGGTTTGAGGTGTTTTAATAGCTATTTTTGAATTCTTTGATGTCTATCTCAACCTGATATAGTCATGGTTCCTTTGACAGTTCTTTATGGATCCAATTTAGATCACGACCTTCCCACTAAAAAGCTTTTGGACCACCAAAAGTTGGTTTTCAAGAATTGACTAAGAGAGGATACTGTTGTCTCACTTGTCCAATCTCAATCCACTTTGCACTACTTGGCTTTGAACCTTTACGCCCAATCCTGAGGTACTTCACATCTCCCCTGCACGTCATCCTCACCTTCCTGTCTAGCACTATGTCTTCCCGCAATTCATTAAGATATTCAGGTAGTAGGTCATCAATAGAAGGCAATTGACTCTGCTCTTCAGGGTCCTCAATCATTGAAGGTTCAAACAATCTCAAGCAATCTACATTTACGACTGAGTAGATGTGCATATAAGCTAGTAAATCAAGGTGAAAAGAATTTTCACCAATCTTCTCAAGTATCCTGAAGGGTTCATACCTGATAGGCTTTAGCTTTTTACCTTCACCTTGCATCCTGTCCTTGCTGATATACAGCTAGAACTGGTCCCCAAATTGAAAACTATGCTCCATCCGATGCTTGTCATGCCTAGCCTTGTACTTGGCTTGGCTATTTTCCAGCTGTTCTTGTACTGCCTGGTGGATCTCTTGGATCTATTCAATGAACTGAGTTGCCCTGTCCACATCACTGTGTCCATCAACCATGGTATCTTTACCAAAGAGAAAATCCAAAAGAGACCTTGGTGTGAAACCAAAACAGGTCTCAAAAGGAGATCTCTGTGTAGAAGAATGCTTTGCTCTGTTGTAAGCATGTTGCACATAACACAAATGTTCATCCCAAAGCTTTGGCTGTTTGCTGCAATATCCTCTTAGTAACTGGATCACTGTCCTGTTAACTACTTCTGTCTGGACATCAGTTTGTGGATGAAAAGCTATGTTTTTCTTCAGTTTGGTGTCCATCAGTTCCAACAGACTTGACCAAAACTTCCCCACAAATCGGGTGTCTCGATCATATACAATAGAAGTGGGTAATCCAAAATGAACCCATACATGTTCAAAGAACAATTTTGCAGTCTGTTCAGCTGTAATCCGTTTATTACAAGGTATCAAGATACACATTTTGCTGAACCTATCCACAACAACATATAGATAATCATGACCTTTCCTAGATTTAGGTAGTCGTCCAACAAAAGCCATTGAAACACTTTCCCAAGGGTGAGAAGGAACTGGCAATGGAGTGTACAAGCCTAGTTTTCTATTGCTGAGCTTGCTTTTAGTACACATAGCACACCCTCTTACATATCTAGAAACTGTCTCATTCATTTTCCCCCAATAACAAAACCTTTGCAGTTGTGCAACTGTTTTACTTACTCCAAAGTGACCTGATATCACATATGTGTGTGCTTCCCTAATTATATTTATCCTCTCAGTTTGTGGAATTCATAGTTTCCCATAATGGTATAAGAGTCAGTCCTTCACATGATAGTCCAATTCTTCTACTCTTTTGCCTTGACTCAAGGTTGCATATACATCTTTAAAGTCCATATCTTGAGAATATTGTTCAATGTAGCTTTCATGTAGTATAGAATTATGCTTAAGTACGGTAGATGCATTTATAATGGGTCTAGATAACATGTCTGCAACTTTGTTATGTATGCCCTTTTTATATCTGATGACTAAATGAAACTATTGTAGAAAACCCATCCATCTGTAGTGTCTTGATTGCTGCAACTTAGTTTGGGAGTGTAGATATTGAAGTGGTTGATGATCAGTATGTATTACTCTCTCTTTTCCCATTAAGTAATGTTTCCACTTTTTCACACTCTGAACTAATGCATACAATTCTTTATCATATGTAGGAGAGTTAACTACTGCATGATTAAAAGTCTCAGAATGATAGCATATGGGTTTACCATGCTGTGTCAACACTGCTCCCATGGCATAGTCACTGGCATCAATTTGGATCTCAAATGGTCTTTGTAGATCAGGCAGTGCTAGTACCGGTGCTGTACTAATCTTTTCTTTCAAGGTGTCGAAGGCCTTCTGATGTTTGCCTCCCCACTGAAACACCTTGTTCAATCCTGTTAAAGCATGTAAGGGAGATGCAATCGAGGAAAAGTTAGAAATGAACTTCGTCCAATATTGTGCTGCTCCTAAGAAGCTTCTCACTTCTATAACAGACTTGGGTTTAGGCTAGTTTACAATGACTGCCACTTTAGAGGGATCTATTTTCAATTCACCTCCCCTACTATATGTCCCAAGTAGTTTAGAGATGTCTTGCCAAATTCACATTTTGAGAGTTTAACATAAAGTTTTTCTCTTTTGAAAACATCTAATGTCTGCTCAACATGCTTTAAATGTTCTTCCCACATTTTACTAAAACTTAGAATGTCATCCAGGTACACAATAACAAAATCATCAAGAAAAGGTCTGAGTACATCATTCATTAATCTCATGAAAGTAGCAGGAGCATTAGTTAATCCAAAAGGCATAACCAGCCACTCATTCAATCCCTACTTTGTTTTGAAAGTAGTATTTCATGCATCTTGCTCTGCAACTCTGACTTGAGGGTATCCATTGTGCAAGTCTAACTTGGTGAAGTAAACGACTTCCTTTAATTGATCTAAAAGATCATCTATGCGAGGAAGGGGATAACGATTTTTGATTGTTATCTTATTCAGTGCTCGGTAGTCAATGCACATTCTCCATGAGTCATCTTTCTTTCTCACCAAAACAATTGGTGACCCACATGGTGATGTGCTAGGCTTGATGAATCCCTTCTCGAGCAACTCCTGTACCTACTTCTTGATTTCAACATTCTCTAAAGCAGACAACCCATACATTCTAATGTTAGGCAATGGAACATCTTGCTGAAAAATAATATCATGTGCTATTCCATTTTTGGGTGGCAGACCTTTAGGTTCTGGAAATAATACATCATACTCTGAAACAACCTTTTCTATATCAGTTTGTTGTTCAACATTATAGCCCTCAAATATATTGGTTTTATCAGGTTTCTTTTCCTTCACAACCATCAATAAGAATTGTTTACATGAATTTATCATTCTTTTCATCTACCCTGAGTTTATGAGGGTATAATTATTCTTGAGCTTATGGGATCTTACAAAGTATTCGATTCCATCTTTAACAAGTAGATACTTGTTCTCAGCTCTATAGTAGATAGCCTTCCTATCATACAAGTAAGGGCTTCCTAAAACAATTCCACATATATCCAAAGGAATTATGTCTAACTCAACCTCATCTACAAATGCTGACCCAAAAGAAAATTTGAGTTTGCACTGTCTAGTCACTTGTAGTTGTGCTTTATCATTCAACCATCCTAATGGGTATGGTTTCTTATGAGGTGTAGTTGCTAATCCCAGTTTCTTTACATTTGCTTCAGAAATTAGATTTACTTGTGAGCCACTATCAAACAAAGTATCATTCTTTTGATATTTGGAAACAACTCAAATATGTAAAAGCTCATGTCCTTTGCTCTCATTTTCTTCTGATCAATAATAGATTGAGTAGAATTACTAGTAGATGCTTCAGAATTCTTACCTTTTATACCTATGGCTGCAATAGTTGTTTCATCTCCTGAGTCTGATCCCAAATCTTTCTGAATAGCTGTAGTAGTCTTCTTCTTCTTCCCCTCAGACTTCTTAGGTCTTAGCTCTAGATGAAGAATCCAACAATTCTCATCATCATGCCCATCCTTTTTACAGTGAGTGCATGAAGCTTTTCTTTTCCGTGCAGTGTTAGCCTTTCTTGCTTTCCACTTCTGCTTTATTTTCTCCTTGCTCTTGCTTGTAGTGGGTTGGGATGGCCCTCCAACTTCTGGATTTCCATTCTTTCCTCTAGCTTCTAGATGAGTAACTTGTACAGATACCTCATCTATACTAGTGGGATTAAACATGAGGATGATATGCCTCATGTAGTTGTGTAGACCACTAATGTACTTCAAAGGAGTTTCTGGTGAGTCTAGTGAGTTTCCTAGAATCAATTCTCTCTTTCTAAATTCTTGAGTGTACCCTTGCACACTTTTCCCTTTCAATTGCCGAAGGGTTTCCCAACTCATCATGGATTGTTGCTTGTAGCCTAATGGATAGAACTACTTTTTAATTGCAGAAAAAAAGTCACTCCAGACAGAGATGGTCTTGCCATGTCTTTCAATATCAGCTTTAGTTCTTCCTTCCCACCAAACCAAGGCAGTTCCCCCTAGGCATAGACTTGCCAGCTGAATCTTACTCTCGTCTGAGTCTATGTTCTGTACTCTGCAATACACATCAATTTGTCTAATCCAATTGTCCAACTTTTCTGCATTTAGCTCTCCATCATATATAGCCAAGTCAAATTTAACATCTAGCTTGATCAAAGATGCTTTCGTATTATGCACAGGGATATTAGGAGGTGTGAGAAAGCTTTCCTCTTTCCCTTTTCCCTTGGAGTGGTCATGGGAGTGAGACTCATCTTCTTATTTATCTTGTTTAGAACCTGATGAATATTCAGCTTTATGCTTTCTAAAGTCCCTATACATTTCTTCTACCATAGACTTTATAGCTAGGAAACTTTCTATGAATTGAGGGTTTGGCCCCATAGAACCTTCCTCTGACATTGTATTCCGAGGATAGAGTCTCCCAATTTCAGTATTAGTTTCAACCAACTCTCCTTCTCCTAATTTGAGCTTTGATCTAGTGAGCATTCAATAGCTATACCAACACAAGTTTGTCTAACCTTACAGCCTAGAGCTCTGATACCACTTGACCTAATAATGACCCTATGAGTGACCTTAGTTAAATATTTATAGAATAAAGGTATTACAGACCCATGTGCTGGTGTGTGTGTCTATGTTATTCAAGAAACGGATCGATCAGATTGCCAATACACAGACACTTGAAATGGAAAGATAGCAGAGAAAAATAGTAAGCAAATACAAGAACACAAGAAATTAATAAGGATTTCACCCCATCCTCCAGGGCTACATCTCCGGTCCAGCTCTCAATGGTGGCCTCATTTTATTGTGTCTTAAGCAAAGAATTACAATGCAGGGACTCAATATGAGTCTCTTGGAACAAGTTTGCTTAGGAGGGTGGTTCCTGGATTCCCCAAGCCACTAGAGTACATAGACTCTTTTTCCTACTAGCTCTTTGACCTCTTTCATCTGATAGATCCTCTTGGGGATGGCTTAAATCTCTCAAGCTCTTTGGTGCTCGACGCTGCCTTTGGTAAGCTCAGCCCTCTGTCTTCTTACTACTTTTGCTTCACTGTCTTCTTTGCTTCTTTGTCTATTGTCTTGCTCTCTTTGTGTGCCGTCCTCCTCTCGGGGTTCTGGTGTTTTTTTGCTTTTCCTGTGCATGGATTTAAGGCCATTCATTCCCATGTCTTTTCAGTTCCTCTTCCACCTCTGTCGAATCACCTTTTTCAGTTGCACTTGGAGTTCCCTGTTCGGCGTCATCATCAGGCTCACAGGGAGTGGCCACATGTCCTCCTGTAACTGCGCCAGCCTACTTCGTTGGTTCAATTCTTCGGTTATGTCGTGGAATGGGTCTTCCTCCACTGTGGCAGTCAAAGCGGACCTCAAATCCTCCTAAATCGTAGCTTATTCCCTTGTTAAATCTAGTCTTGTCATTGGGCGCGATGTCAACCATCAGATCTGGATCCCCCAGATCCAACATTGTCCGCTCATTTTGCGTAGTTGACTTGCTCGACTGTTGGCGCACAATGAGCGACATTTTTCTCTCTCATCCTCTTGCCATGCATCGATCATTGAGTGGGATCGCTCTGCTTTCATCAAAAACTGCTTACCGTTCAAGGAGCCCCCAATCAATACTGCCAGTTTCGGAGCAGGTCCTGCCTTTTAGATTTTAGCCTTTTCCCCATGGTTCCCAGCTCTTCCATGCAACTGATGCTTGGGGATTCCCATTTTGAGGGTAATCACACATCAAAAACCTCCTCTGTTTCCCGATCTAGGCGTCCTAGGGGCTAATTTTGCCTCCCGCGCAATCTCCATGAGCCTCGGTCAGTGCGCTTTGACCGAGGTCGTCGTCGTTCCACACTCGTTGCCACTACCACTGGTTTGAGGTGTTTTTTATCACTGTTTTTAAATTCTTTGATGTCTATCCCAACCTGATACAGTCATGGTTCCTTTGACAGTTATTTATGGATCCAATTCAGATCAAGAAGAAAGACTTCTAAAGCCGAAAGGTACCTCTGTTTGTGCAAAAAAATTCTCCAATATTTCTCATTATGATGAAGGTACTTTTCGATCATGTATTTTGTGGCATGATAGATTTGGACACTTGAATTATGACAACCTTTCTACTAGTTTTCCTACAATTACTAGGAAACATAAACCATGTGATGCTTGTATCTTAGGAAATCACAACAAACAATCTTTTCGTGATTCACATTTCAAAGCACATGGGAAACTTGAACTTATTCATTCAAACTTTTGTGGCCCAATGATTTTTATTTCTGCATATGGAGGTAAATATATGATGACATTTATTAATGACCACATCAGAATGTGTTAGGTTTATTTATTAAAGAACAAATCTGATGCTTTTGAAACTTTCAAGAACTTCCATGCATGGATTGAAAATGATGCACAATCTCATATTGGCTCTATTCATACTGATAATGGAAAATAATACACTTCAAATGAATTTTAAAACTATATTTTCCAGCATGGGATCAAACATCAAACAATTGTTTTGTATAATCCCCAACAAAATGGAGTAGTAGAAAGAATGAACATGACAATATTAAATATGGTACTTTCAATGATGTTTTTCAGTAATGTAAGATTGATGTTTTGGGCTGATGTAGTTATATGTGTAGTGTATATAAATAATAGGTTTCCATCTCATGTTATTAAAAACAATACTCCTTATGAAATGTGGCATGGACGCATTCCTTCGGTAAAGCATCTCAAGGTCTTTGGTTCCACATGTTACGCCTTGATACCTAGGAAAAAAGAAACAAACTTGATTCAAGGAGTCGTAAGTGTATCTTATTGGGGTATTAAAATACATCCAAAGGATATCATATCGATCATGAAGTTAATAATAAGTTTGCATTATCTAGGGATGTGATATTTCTTGAATATTCCAAGGCTAACAATGTTATTGAGTGACATCTTGATCACTTGGATAGAGTAATACATGCCAAGTATTTTTAAGAATTTGATAATGATATTCCACATATTGAAGGGGGAATTCCTATCTTGGATCAATCTGCAGAATCTTCTTCTGAAGCACTCTCTCTCCCAGATGAATTTCCAACCACTAATGACAATTTGAGTGATGTGATAGACAAAATTGGGAGACTCAATATTGATTCAGTCCCAACTCAGTCAAATAAGAAGCCTGGCTCATCTTAGAATGGTCCTCCAAAATGGCTGAAAAAGAAACTTGAAAGTGTTCATCCCAGTGAGGTTGGAAAGATAGGAACAAGAAATTCAACCATGAAAATTGGAGTTGATTTAGACAATTCTGATTCACCTGTTGATATGGATATTTCTTATGATTGTGAACTAAATATGTCTTTAGATTTTGAACCAAATTTCTTCAAATAAGTCGCTTCTCATGATGAATGAACATAAACAATGCAAAAGGAATATGATGCCTTGATAAATAATGGCAGTTGGAAGTTGGTTGATCCTCCATTGGGAACCAAACCAATAGGTTGCAAATGGGTGTACAAGAACAAGTATAAAGTTGATGGCTCACTTGACAAGCACAAAGATAGGATTGAGGAAAAAGGTTTTGCATAAAAGGAAGGGGCCAACTATCAGGAGACTTTTACCCCCACAAAAAAATGGGCTACCATATAGACACTCTTTTCCTTGGTACCTCAAAACGGTTGGAAAGTCCATCAAATGGATGTAAAAATTGCTTACTTTAATGGGTACCTGAAAGAGAATGTTTTTATGTCCCAGCTAGAATGATTTGTTGTGAATGGTCAACAACATAAAATATACACACTTGTAAAATCATTGTATGACCTCAATCAAGCACCATGATCCTGGTATGAGAAGTAAATAGAGCATCTTCTAGAACTCAACTTCAAATATTATGATCTTGATGATGAAAATATGTTTATCAATATAGTTGGAAAAACAATTCTATATCTTGTGGTGTGTGTAGATGATCTTTTGATGAAAGGGAACAATGAGAGCTATATTGCATCCATAAAGAAGGAATTGAGGAAAGGTTTTGAAATGATAGACTTGGGGTATGTTCACTATTATCTTGGTATTGAAGTAACTCAACTTCAGAATTTTATATTCCTCTCTCAGAAGAAGTACATTAGGGATCTGTTGAATAAGTTTGGCATGTATGAGTGCAATCCTTTGACTACTCCAATGGAACATAACTTAAATCTCACATCCGTTGAAGGAAAATAATTTGAGGATGCAACAAAGTATAGAAAACTTGTAGGAAGTATCAACTACCTGACTACTTCCAGAATAGACATTTCATTGGTTGTTGGAATCCTCTCTAGGTTTATGAAAAAGTGTTATGAGAGACATTGGTCTGTTGTGAAAAGAGTTCTAAAATACTTGAAGGGAATTCAAGACTTTGGACTTTAGTATACACAGGTGGGTGACTTCAACTTGATTGGATAATCTAATTTATAATTTGTTGGAGATAAAAAAGCTGGGGTATCTACTTTAGGTTATGCTATGAGTCTTGGATCAAGAGTTGTATCCTAGAGGTCACACAAACAATCAATTCCAGGAGATTCCATAACAGAGGCAGATGTGGCAGCAGTTGAGGCAACAAAGGAAATTGTTTGGCTCGGTAAAATTTTGGAAGATTTGTAGGTGAAACAAGTGCATTTAACTCCACTCATGATTGATAACACTTCTGCAATAAAGTTGGCCAAGAATCCAAAGTTCCATGATTGAACGAATCACATAAATAAAAAAAACCATCTGATTCGACATCATGTTGAGGCCAATACAATCCATCTACACCATTGTTCCAAAAATGAGCATATTGCAGATGTCTTCACCAATGTGCTTGGAAGAGAAAAGTTTAAAAAATTCATAATGATGCTTGGACTCATCAACATTCCTTCAGATTAAGCGGGGGAATGTTGACATCTAATCATTGGGATTGGGAGAATATGAAAATTAGTGTAAATAGAAAATAAGGAGAGTTGGAATATGAATAGACACTAGGAGATGAAGCCCAAGAGTCTCTCCCTACATGTATATATCTATGATCAACCTTACTGAAAAATTACAATTCATTTGAGGGGTTACCTCTTGGCCTGACAAGTCACAGATGATAAGTCTTGACATGCATCAATGGGTATTCTTTAGGATTCCCATTTAATTTTGGGATATCATAAGGAATTTTTTAATGAATAATCTGTCATGAAACCAACTCAGAAAAATATAGAAAAGATAGACAAATGCCTTCAAAATAAGCCTCTTTGAGGGGGGAACCTCCTTTACATTACAAAAATGAACAATTCTTGGATTATACAAATGACAAGACCTCCTTTCTATATATAGGAGTTTAAGGGGTCATAATATAATCAGAGCTGACATAACAATAATAATGTAAGGGCACAATAATAAAAATAGTGGGCTTCTATGGGGCACAATAATAACAATATGAGGACTACATGGGCACAATAATATAATAAGGGGGTTGTACTAATAACAATAAGGGGTTACACTAGTAGTATAGGGACCTAACATGCCCCTCTCCTTCAAAAAGTGTTGTCCTCAATGCTTGAGTAGTTCTTGGTGTTTTTGTATAAATTCTTGTCCTCCCATGTGGAGTCTTTAGCGGGTAAGTTCTTCCACTTGATGAGATACTCTGAAATTCATCTATTTTGTAGCTGTCAATTTCTCAGTTCTGTGACTGCTTCAGGTTCCAATATGATTTTTCCTTCCTTGTCAAGTTCTCGCAATATTGTTTGAACTGGGATCTTCTGTAACTTATGAATGAGTTCCCACTCATTTGGTCATATGGATATATATAAGGCCTGAAGTTTGGAGGAACACTTTCTGGAATCAAATGAATAGCATGATCATGATCATGAATAGGTGGGAGGCCTTTGGGAGTCTCAAATAACTTGGAATGATTGTTCAAAACGTTTTGGAGATATGGAGAAATACATGATTTCGATGTGGGATCCTCTAGTGAACATAGTTGTGCAATTACGCCCCATTGTTGTTTATTTAGAAGCTTTGTCATGCTATTAGAGTTGACTATGTTTCCTGGTTTCCCTTCGATACCCCTCAATTCAACTTCCTTTCCTTCACAAAAAAAATTCAAGAAAAATTCTTGAAAATTAAAAGCTATCATACCCAAAGATTGTAACCATTGGAATCCTAGTAAAACATTAGCACCACCTATTGGAATGGAAAGAATTGGGCTATTCAATATATATTCTCCCGTTGACAGCTTGATATTATGGCACTTTCCAGATCAATTTATGGTTCCTCCACTTGCAACCATCACTTGACACTCTGGTGCTAGATATAGGAAGCAATACAATTCCTTGGGTATCTTACAATGAATAAAATTATGGGTACTGCCCGAATCAATCAACACTATTACGTTTTTCTTCTTGATATGTCCCTCTATCTTGATAGTTTGAGGAGTGGTAATTTCTTCCAATGCATTACAAGATATGGTCAGATTCATTTCTTAATGCTTGATGTGATCTTTCACTTCTTTAACATTTTTCTTCTTGATATGTCCTTCTATATTGATAGTTTCAGGAGTGGTAATTCTAGCCAATGCATTACAATATAGGGTCAGATTCATTTCTTCTTTATCGATGTGATCTTTCACTTCTTGATATGTCCTTCTATCTTGGGAGTTTGAGGAGTGGTAATTCTTTCCAATGCTTTACAAGATATGGTAGGATTCATTTCTTCTTTCTTTGGGGTGGTTTCCTGGTGTATATCCTCTTCTTTTCATGTTTCTTGATCCTTTTCTTCCTCGTCTTTATAATCTATATAAAATAATTTCTTCTCAGCACACTTAAGACCTTTAGTGTATTTTCTATCACAATTGTAACATATCCTTTTTTCTGTTTTTTCTTCCAATGGTCGTGGTGTAAACCTTGTAGGTTGTGGAAGGCTAGGAGAAAAAAAATTTCCATAACTATACTCATGAGTGGTGGGATTCCTTGTTTCCATAATTTTTCTTTCAATTTTTCTTGCCAACTTGAATGCCTTCTCTAATGAATTAGGTTCCCAAAGACGAACCTCGTGTTGAATGTTATCCTTTAAAGTCCCTATGAAGACATCAACCATTTTCTTCTCTGGAATATCATTTACCCTTATATTAAATTTTTGGAAGTCCTCAATGTTCTCTACAAATGAAGCCTTATGTTTGAGATTTATCAATTGGATAAAGATGGTGTTTCTCTTTGTATCCTCATAGTGTGCTATCATTTCCTTCGTGAAAATTGACCACGTGACAAGTGGTTTACGAGAACAAAGCCATTTATACCATAAAAATTGATTTGTTTCTAAATAATTAGATGTAATACGTACCTTTTGTAATAGTGGTACACCATGTAGATCAAAACGTTTATCCAGCTGTAGTATCCAATTTACTGGATCCTTGCCATCAAACTTCCTCATCTCACTTTTTCTTGTTTTTAGGAGCTTGGTATTGAAACAGATGTAACTCTATACTTTTGGATATTTAAGTTCTGAAATTTTGGTCTACAATATTCCTCTAAGTCCTCTTTCTAAATCCGCAAGTCTGATCGCAATTGGATTCCTGACAAAATATTTATTCCCAATCTCCCGTGATGACCTAATTATAGACTAGTTTAGTAGAGTGAACTTGTACGACATGCCACGTCTCACTGTTTCAACATTAGGTTCTAAAAATTATATCCAAACCAAATACCATCTATCCTATTTCTATAACTTCTTACGAAATTTCAATCTGATGCTCAGAGAGAAAGTTATGATGATTTTCCCAAGGTCACATGTTTAGGATGTAATATGGGAGTCTGCAAAACCCTACATTCCTCAGATCATATTTTCGAAAATATAGCGAGACAAGATCTGAAATTCAGACTCAAGCTTCAGATCAATTTCTTCTCAAATGTTTTTTTTTAAATGTTTTTTTTTTAGGTTCTGAAACTTCGTAGCGAAAAAGTTATAGCGAAAATTCCATGATGGACTGTTGTAGATGAAATTCTGGAGCTTGCAAAAACTGTAACTTCCTCGGACCATATATCCTAAAATATAGCGAGACAAAATCAGAAATTTGGACCCAAGGTTCACAGAGATTTTGTGTCAAATTTATTTTTTATTTAGCTTCTGAAACATCGCAGAAAATAAGTTATAGCAAAAATTCCATGATGGCCTGTTTGGAGTAGCAAAACCATAGAATCCAAAGCTCTGATACCAAATGTTATGAAACGAACTCACAAAAATATGGAAAAGATAGATAAAAGCCTTCAAAATAAGCCTCTGCAAGGGGTCAACCTTGTTTACATTACAAAAATGAACAATTCTTGGATGATACAAATGACAAGACCTCCTTTCTATATATAGGAGTCTAAGGGGTCATAATATAATTAGAGCCGACATAACAATAATAATATAAAGGCACAATAATAACAATAGTGGGCTTCTATGGGGCATAATAATAACAATATGGGGACTACATGGACAGAACAATATAATAAGGGGGTTGTACTAATAACAAGAAGGTCTTACACTAGTAGTATAGGGACCTAACATAATCAACCACCAAGGAAAATGAGAAATAAGATCATTGGTGAGCTGAGTCAAATTAGGAAATTTAGGAGTTTCCACAAATGGTAGCTACATGTTAAAATATGATGGAGGATAACCTAGATTAGATGGAAGAGCTTGAGAAAAAGGTATTCATGCTCCATGATAGGGAGGGTTCTGATAAAGAGGAACATGGGCACTAGAATGAGAATTCTAACAACCAACATATGCATAACCTTGTTGTCCAAATCTAGGATAACCTTCTAAATGTAGGAGAGGTTGAGTTTGGAATACCCAAATAAGGTTGATACTACTTCCCTACAGGATTTTTTATCATCCCAACATAAGGTGGATTCAGTGGATGTTGCACCATACTATAAGCAATCTATCCTTCCAGAATTTGAGGAACACCTTGTGCAAGGAATTGCAACTGTAAGGTACCATGTAAAGGTTGGGTAAGTGAAACCTGGGGGGTACCATATACCAAATGAATAGACTGAATCAGAGTTATAGCCTGTAAAGGTTGGCTTACATGAATTTTAGCTTATATAGGTACAAATTGATAAGTAGGAATTTGAGATGTGGACGAAATAGGTTGAGTATTAACAAATGGATCCACAATCGAACAAGGTTGTACGATCAAAGTAGGTTACTAAACATTAGCATTGATTCCAGGATATGGAGGGTTTAGATAAGGTTGAGCACCAATTTGAGGTATACCAACAAAATTTCCCCCCCTATTAAAAGAGGAGGATATGATAGAGGCAACTTCCCCCTGCAGAGGGTACCCAACATTAGGAAAGTTATGCTTTTGAAGGTAACCAAGCTCACTAACATAAGGACTAGCCTGATGCTCAACTGTAGTTGTAGGTGGAGGAGAAGGAGAAGGATGTGTAATGCACATTAATGAATTGCCGAATGGAATTCTAGATATAGGTAACAAGGGAGAGATCCATGGACTGGATGCTGCACCAAAGAGAGTAGCAGATAATGACTGATAACTAAGTGGGACAGATGGGCCACGATACATATGTGCCTCTAGTGACGATTCAAACATGGAAAAAGAAGCAAAAATAGTTGTCTCGACCATAGTGATGGACATAGGATGGGAAACCATAGAGAATTTAGTCATGGTTAACAATCCCAAAGATGATTTCCATGAGAAACTCAAGGGTGAGTGGGAAGAATAAAATAAAGGAGTTTGTGCTAAAGTTTGAAGAGGATGAAGAGGATGGGTCTGATAAAAATGAAGTCCACTCCAATGACCAAGAGTAGAGATATGACATTCTTCTTGTGGTATCTCCTCGATACTCACAAGACCAGGTGGAAGTGGTTAACCATCATGTCCAAGATCTATGGTTTGCAGTTATGTCTAAGACAGAGGAAGAGAAGTGAGAAGTCCTGAAGTAACAGGTGAATATGGTTGAGGTGCATTAAGTTAAACAACCTTAGGTAATAAGGTCTATGATTCAGTAAAGTTAGGTTCAATGAACTCAAGAAAAAAATTCGTAGGTGCTTTAGTTTCAACTGTCTCATATTCACCAACAAAAGATGAAGTAATCTTAGGCTCAATACTCAAAAGGAAGGATGATTATGGTAGATCAAATTCAAGAGGAGGACCAAAAGTACTTCCGAAAGTTCTTGATTTGGTAGTTTGCATCTTCTTATGCTTCTGATGACAACCAAGAGTAGCCTTTGGTGGAAGAGGAGGCTTATTTTGAATTATACACGAACGACGGAGAGGAGGGGTGTGTTATTTCATGTTGGATTAATAAATTTTAGTTAACACAAAAAATAAATCAAAAAGGGGGTAATACTAGGCAAAAAGGTTTACAAAGCAACTATGAACTGCAATATACACATAGGTGAACCAAGGACTTAATGTACGTGCAGGAAATATCCCCAAATGTTGTGTTTGGTGTATCATGGTATACAAGGCGACAAAATCGATTACCTATGGAAATGATAGCAACCTATGGAGGACTTCCAAAATATACTCGATGGTACGTGGAAGTGTAGTCAGTAGCAGTGTTGTCTAATGTGTAACCATACGATGAGAGTGTTCCCATATACCTTTCATGCGTGGAGCAACATCCAATATACCCAAAGGTATGCGAAGTACGATCTGATACACTTATGTACATGGAATGAGATATCACCCCTAGGATACAACGTTGCAAAACAATGACAACTCCTACATTTAACGACACCTAGACACATCTCTAGCCTAGGCCTCTAAATGTTTGTGTTAATGTTACAAATTCTCCTTAGGTTGATTCAAAATATTTTAAAGTTTATCTTTGACTAAGTTTCAATTTCATGGCTCACCGCAAATTTCCCCTGAATATCCTAAAATGAAAACTGGCATGAAGAAATGGAAACTTTCACTTTTAATGAGAATCTATCTAAAGCGGGGAAGAGACAAATAATATGAAACAAACAATAACTAAGTTAAATTCCCTAAAATGAAACTGTTCCAATTCAAATTTACTCACAAAACCCTAGATGTTAATGCAAAGAGATTTTTATTTTCAATTTCCTCTTAATTTTCAAAAATAGATAAAACTAAAACGCATGTCTAATCACTAATAAAAACTAATTTTTCATAATGGTGAATAGAACACCAATTCTTTCAAGTACTCAATGACTAAAAAAAATAGTTTGCTAATGACCTAATGACAGGAACAAAGGAAAATATAAACAAATTCTCATCAAAGGCAATAAAGACCACAAGAAAACCATATAGAGGCTTCTAAGAAACACCAAGGAACTAAGGGACATAAGGAAGAGCAGCTGGAAGAAGGTTGGACAAAGAGAAAACGAAAACAAGGAAAATTTTGGCATGAAATAGGGGTTAGCGTAGGTTCTAAAGGGGCACCAATTCTCTGCAATGCAAGCATAAAGAGGGATGGGGTGCACCACAACACAAGTGCAAGGAAGTCTCAAGTGCACTGCAACACACTATCTCGAGACTGGAGGGTGTGCTGATCAAGGAATCTCAAGTTCCGACACAAAAAATGAAATGGAATCTCAATGATAGTGTTTAGTCAATTTAGTTTCCTAAATTGCTTTGCATAAATTATCAATCGAGGCTCGTAAGTTGATGAAGTGTAGTGCACTATATTTTATAGTTAACCCTTCTTGCTTCATTGTTTTGTATTTTTTATGTTGTTTTATTTTGGGGGTTTCCTTGATTCCTAATGATGTACAGTTTGAATTATGAGAAAACAGAGTCTAAATTTCCTAAAGGTGAACTAATCAAGATCTAAGTTAAAGGAAGGAAAAACAGAGCATCTATCCTATCTTGTCATTTAATCCTATGTCAAAAATTAAAAGGTTAATTTGTAAGGAAAATTGAAATAATTATAGAGAATGAAACTGACTAAAGCACTTTTAGTTGTCCAAGCCTCCGCTTTTGAAATATAACTTTCTTGAGATGGCAAACAAGCAACTTACTGTACTTTACAGTTTAAAGGACCAAATCAAATATGCAAAGAGTGACCAATTGAGTACAATCCTTGTGTGAAATGAATGTTTAACCATTTAGTTTAGGATGGATATCAGCTTGAAATGGTGACCAAAAACATTTATCCACACAGTGCATTGGCAATCTGAACTAGGAAATAAATAACATAGGAAACAATTAGGAAGTAAACTAATCAACAATGCATCCTCGATACTTTTCCACCTTACCTTGCTAACAAAACAAGTTTCATTTATGAAATAGATAGGAGAAACAAGATTTCACCATTGAATTCTAACATTATGCTACTGAACAAAATTAAGAGGAAACAACTACTGGAAATCAACCTAAAATACAAACACTGCTAAAAGTAAATAATGAAACTAAACTGAACAATAAACAAAATAAAAAAGAAAAACCTCCTTTAGTGCAGGGGCCCTCTGCAACTGATTGAGTTGAGCTGCTAACTCGCTGAAGATACTCTTCCAAATGATCACTTGGTCAAACAAGGCTTCATATTATTAACAGGAAAATCAGTTTCAAAATTATAGAGCTGTAAGTCAAAGCTTAATACATATAGAAATTCGAACTCCTTCTCAGTTTCTTACAACTGATATTTAAAGAAACACTCCTAACTATATTTTGAGAGAATTTAGCTACAGGTGGTCCACGTATTACAACAGTTATTCGTTAATGGGTGATTAGCTACAGGTGACTTTAAGTCCGCAAGGTAGCTGCATGAAACTATTATCATCGGTGGTAGGTTCGAGTTAATGCTGCAACAAAACTGTCGAATTTATTAATAAACCACGAAGAGTGGACACAGAGTCCTATTGCTCCCAGGTTTCCTCGTTTGACTCCACCTTTGACTATGGTCTCGAGCTAGCTTTTTTGTTGATTTGGGCTGGTTGACTAGGATAGGATCCATGTCGTGACCATTCTAGAGATGCCCATGTGGCCAGTTTCCTCGTTTGACACCTCTAACCTATTCAACCATGGAAGTAGCTACGGAATACACGGTTAGCTGCAGAATGGGCTACATTCCATAGCTAAATTGAAAAAACTTATTTCAAATAGAAAAAACATAAAAGTATAACATGTCAATCATTTAATGTCTTCCTAGAGACAAAATCTATCATTTATCAGTGATGGGGATCTGTGTTTTATGGAAAAACAAGAGAGAGAAGTGAGAAAATTTGTAAAGGGGAGAGTAATTCTAAAAGCCAACAGATAGGTCTTCCTATGTCTGATCAGGATTGAGTGAAACTATAAATATCAAATCAAGAGGAAAAATGGATCCTAAGGGCAAGAAGAAAAACCCAAGGGATTGAATTGATCCCCAATATTGTCCCCAACTTGTTGTACATAATTTATGACTACAGACAAAAGTGTCTTTCCTAGCCCCGATGGACTAACTTGGAACAACAGAAAGAAAAGGTCACAATACATTCTTCCTTAAATTAATTGAATAATGGGATGAGGCCTACCTAGAATATATCGCAAGCTTCTCTCCTTCCTCGACGTTTATGCTCCAACCCCAGCTTCGATCACTATAATTAAAACTTGCACAATCAAACAACATAAGCCAAAGATATACGACATCTATGTAGCATAATATAATAATTTCATTCAATAGATGAACAAAATATTGGAATACATGAAATCATAACATCATATATAGGAAAAAAATCTACTCTTTGTATTAATAGAAATGGAGAGAGTTACAACCAAAAATAGGAGTTGATCTTGTAGAAGAGATCACCAAGTTGGCTTGTCCTTTTCTTGCCATAAAGTATGCCTCTATGTCACCCTAATTCATGGAATAATTAATCTCAAAGCAACAAAATGATTGTAGAATCAATCTCCAAAGTCCAACCCATTTCCCATGGATGGTTATAAATATATAGATGTGGGAGGTAGTTCATGAATTCTTATCCATTTACTAATCTAGGCTTGAGGAGGAGCTCAAGGGATAAGATGGGAGTTTCTCCAAGGTGGAATCAAAGAAGATTCAAATGTTTGTCCTTTTCCTGAATTTCTAGAATCAGTGCACACCCAAGACTAAGAAACATACTGGTGATCAACATAGGTGCAGAGAGGGTAAACTTGGTAGTCAACACTAGTCCCTCAAGGGCTAGGGTGCGTTGAGCCTTAAAAGCTTGGGAATTCAACAGTTAAGAGCAAAAACTCAGGGATTTAGCAGAGTCATGCTTAGGGTTTTGTGTAGGGATGTTGACAATATGTTTAAGGATGTGAACTGATCCCATTTGAAGGTGTATTGACCATATGAAAAAAAATGACATATAACAGGTAGTATAGAGTTTGTTGACCATTTTTTGGGGAATCCCACCATGACCATTTGGTTGAATAGATATTTTTTTGTTGGCTAAAGGATTACTGGCCCATTTCAAGTGTTATACTTGAGAGTCTATCGATGGCTTTCACCTTTCCTAGAGCTAGCCAAGTGTTTCATTGAATCACTTAAAGGCCTCCTTCTCCCACTCTCATATGCTCCTAGGACTACATCCTAGACTGCACATGTAACAACCCTCGTTAAATAAGACCAAGGTCATTGGACCCATATTCCGAGATGAATGGTGGGAAAAACATCATAGTGGGTGTTCATTTGGTTATTATGGCTAAAGGAAAATGGCAAAGTAAATGTGAAAGGATTTGGAAATGAAAAGTGGCATTTATTAGCATTTTATTTATGAAAATAATGGAAAATAGGAGAAAAGGAAGGTGAAAGGTCACAAGTTGCATGTGAGGAGGAAAATCAAGGAAAATAATGGAAATTGAAGAAAATAGAGGCATCATTGATAAAGAGGCTTATACTATTGGACACTTAGAGTATTCTTGGATCACTCTTGGAGGAGTGTGGCATACTTGGGATTTTGGAGCGAGAAGGCAAAGGAAGAGTAGGAAAGTGAAAGAGGACATCAAGATCAACAACTATAATGGAAATTTCTTGTAGGTATCGAGTTGCATGTATTTTTTCCTTACTATTTTTGGCATTCATGGAACATGCACGTGGTTTCTTGGTTATGACCTGTCATTTCCATGGAGGAATGCATGGATTGATGGTGGACTTGCCTAGCCTTGCCATTTCCTGGATAACCACGGTGTTTTGGGTTTTATATTTATTTTCTAGTTGGTGCTTATGTTCCTTTGGTTATGGGTTGAGTTATTAGTTCCTTGAATCCTTGGTTGGAAAAACACTTTGGAAGACCTATAATGGCTTGGGTCGAGTTACTAGTCCTGGAAGCCTTGGTTGGAAAAATGTTCTGGAAGCTTTGTAACAACTTGGGTTGAGTTACTAGTCCTGGAAGCCTTGGTTGGAAAGACGCTCTAGACCCCTTGGCGGGTTAAGTTATTGGTCCTAGAGCCTTAGATGGGAAAGTGCTCTGGAGCCCGACAACTATTGTGGGTTGAGTTACTAGTCCTGGAGCCTTGGATGGATAAGTGATATGGATCCTAACAACAGTTGTGGGTTGAGTTACTAGTCCTAGAATCTGTGTTGGAACAAACACTCTAGAGCCCTAGACAACTTGGGTAGAGACCGATTTGGTGATGGTTAGTGATGTCAGACAGTGAGGTTGAATCAATGGTTGAGGGTTTAGGTGGTTTGGCCTCTGGAACCCCTGATTTGGTTTTGGTTGGTTTATTCCATGAGATCCCACATTCATGCTTCAAATATGGCACGGGGGTGATTGGCTGAAAGAAATATTTGGTTCAACCTAGTCTACGGTAAGGTCATACATGGAAGTTCCTTACTTGGTTGGCATTTTAATATATTAAAAGGAGGTATTTTCTATTATGATCTATGAGAATATGTATTGATTATGATGATGACATTATGGTTGAGTTTCCAAGGTTTATATGTTGGTTATATGATGTATATTTTTTATGGCTCTTGACATCATATGAATGGTTGACGAATGCATGGACTAATAGATGTTATTTCATCTATTATAAGAGGGCATTAGACCTCCTTAGTGATTCTCAGATAAGTTTCATACCGCTACGTTTACTTAGGCATTCATTACCTGTATATTATATGTTTGCCATGTGTTTGTCGAAATGTATGTCATGATTGGGCTGGGTTAGGTCAAGTCCTTGATCAAGTTTTTTGTTATAAGATTTTTATTTGTGTAATTTTTTTTCTCGAAAAGTCTTATCAAGGTCTTGGAAGTGGTTTAGAGACTAGGCTTGAAATGTGGCTTAAATATTGTAGTCTCTAACACAAAACTAGCTGAAAAAGACTATAGTATCTCCCTTGTAGGCATTATGGGAGTGACTGGAGGGTCCCAGTTCCATGAATTCCCATGTCATGGGAGAAACTAGGGGTTTAATTCATTGAAATCCTAGGTTAACTGAGGGGTTGGGCACCTAGAGTGTTGGATTAGCTCCCGGGGTTCTTGTAGCACCCGAGGGAGGTCTTTGAAGTGTTGGTTCATCAGTTCCACTTCCTTAATTGCACATAGGGAGATGAATTATATCATATTAACTCTTTGTCACAAGTTTACCTTGGTGGAATGGTTAGCTGGGGTAAATGTGGGAGGAGGGTGTTACAGAATGGTATTAGAGCATGGTTCAATGCTTGGATGGGATAGGAGAACTGTGTTTGTCATGCATGCATCTAGGTTTTATATGTGCTTGTTATGTATGCATGGTAGTTGTCATTTTTATAGTTTTATTTCGATGTAGGAGTTGATGATGTTGTTATTTGGATGATTTAGTCATGAATGTGTGTCCGTGTTCTATTAATTTGTTATGCATGTCAGTGCATATATGTTTCTCTGCATGCATTTTCATGATTTAAGTTTTGCATGTGTAGTAGGTCATACATGCATCGTGATGTCATTGTATGCAATTAGGTCATCACGATGCTATTGGTATGATATGATGTTGATGTGTCGGCTGAGATAGAAAATGAGAAGCAGATCATAAAAGCGAGGTTGCAACACTGGACCTCGGGGTAAGAGAACATCATCATACAAGTTTGTATGATGGATATGGTGGGTATGTGACTTTACATGGTAAGGCTTGATTGCAACAAGTTAAAAATGGTAAAGGAAAGGAATTGCATAAGAATTCCTTTGGATATGTTTAGAAACCCTAATTCCAAATGAATAAGTGCTTTGCATATAGCAAGTATTCTTAACCTTGATTTTCTCTCACTTTCTACCTTCTCTCCCCTTTTGAGATCAATAGAAAAGGGTGGTCCCCCTATGTTTGTGCTTACTTAACTAAGATAAATGAAAGATCACTCCCAATTTTTGCCTGAGATATTCAAAATTTTATTTAGGAAAAGGTTTGATAAAGATATCAACAATTTGTTCTTTGGTGCCAATATATTTCATCTTGACATTATGCTTGGAAACTTGTTCTCTTAGAAAATGATACTTGATTGGAATATGCTATGTTTTTTAGTGCATGACACAATTTTTGATATATTGACTGCACTAGTGTTTTTGTAAAAAATAATAATGGGATGATCATATTCCACTTTGATGTATTGTAAATTTTGTTTCATCTATAGAACTTGAGTACAACAACCTATTTTTCTATGTATTTAGCTTTAGTTATAGAAAGAGAAATTGATGATTTATTTCTACTAGACCAAAATACATGGAAATCTCCCAATAAAAATGCACTCACATTGGTCCTTTTTTCTATCATCAATGCCACATAACCAACCAAAATCTATGTATGTTTTTTATATGAAACTTGTACTCTTGGGATACTAAAGAAAAAATTGAGTGTGTCCTCTAAGTATTGAAATATCCTTTTTACCACTTACATATGCGATTCCTTTGGTACTAATTGAAATCTTGAAACCATTCTAGTTTCTTGCATAATGTTTTTTCTTGAAGTCTTCAAGTTTAGTAGAATCCCAATCATAAAACCATAAAGTGTTGAATTAACTTCGAGAGATTCATCATCCTTAACTATGTCCAGTAATCATAGGGGTACTAACTAGTGCAAATTATTTGATTCCAAAATGCTTGAACATCTCCTTGAGATATTTGGTTTGGTAAATGCATATTCCTTCATCGGTTTGAGAAACTTGTAGTCCAAGGAAGAAGGATAATTTTCCAATCATTGACATTTTAAATTCCTTTGGCATTTCTTGGGAAAATTCATGACCCATATCATCATTATTGCTTCCTAATAGGATATCATACAAATATACAAGTGTAATTAGTAAGTTGTCCATTTCCATTTTCATGTAAACATTGCTGTCAACTATCCCTCTTTTGAATCCTTTTTGTTGAAGATGGTGGTCTAGCCTGGCATATCAATCTCTTAGAGTTTAACCCATATAGAGGTTTCTTCAATTTGCAGACATAGTATTTATTTTTGGACAAGTCATTTAGCCTTTTAGTTGTTCGATGTATACCTCTTCCTTTAAATCTCCAATTAGAAAGGCTAATTTAACATCCATATAATAAAATTTGAATCCTTATGAACATGAAAATTCCACAAACATTATTATTTCTTCTAATCTAAAAATTGAGGCAAAAATTTCTTCTAAATCCTTTCCTTCAATTTTGGCATAGCTGTTACAAACAAGTCTTGCCTTATTTTTGATAATTTTCCCTTGATTTGCCTTGTTCTTGAACACCCACTTAGTTCTAATCACGTTTCTATATTTAGGATGTGGCACAAGTTCCTAGGTCCCACTTTTGTCAATTTGATTCAATTCCTCTTCCATAGCATTCACCCAATGTTAGTCCTTACTAGCTTCTGCAAAAGATTTGGGCTCTATTTTGGATAGCAAAGAAAAAATGCATTTTCTTGGTGTATGGGTCATTCTTTTCAATTTTGTATCCCTACATCAACTTCTCCAATGATTTGGTTCTCTTGGTGATGTTTTTTCACAAATTTGAGAGCTATTTTTGATGGATATTGTGCTTCTTCTTCTTGTTCTTCCTTTGTAGTAATATCTTCTTGGTCCATGTTGATGGTATGTTATAAATTATCACATGTTTGTTCTACTTCTTTCTCCTCCCATGCTTTGTCTATTCTTACATCAATAGTTTCCACAACTTCGTGTAGTGTTTTATTGTAGCATTTGTAAGATTTACTTCTTGTTGTGTACCAAACAAATATTCCCTCGTCTACTCTAAGATAAAATTTTCCCATTTTATAATCATTTATCTTCATGTAACATTTGATTACAAAAATTTTAAATTATTTAACTGAAGTTGGCTTGCTTTCCATAGCTCATATGGTGTCTTGTTGTTGTTAATTTGGAGTTGTTCTCTATTCATGATGTACACTACTACAACAACTACCTCTCTCCAAAACTTATTTGCTAATTTGGCCTCTAACAACATGGTTCTTGTTGTTTCTTGCACTTCTCTACTATTTCTTTCTATGATTCCTTTCTTTTCTGGAGTTTTCTCTATTGAAAGTTGTCTCTTGATTCTTATGTAAAAACCCTTGTGAAAATTCCATATAATAAAAGTTAAAAGGAAAAATAATAACCATGGTTGATGGGACACTTATTCCAAGCTAAATGTTGGGCAAGACATCCTAGTATGGGTGTTCATTAGTTTAGTAATGGCTAAGGAAATTGGCAAAGACAATGGCAGAGGGAAAATGACATTTTTGGCACATTTATTTATGAAAACAATGGAAATTAGGAGAAAATGGAGGTGAAATGTCACAGGTTACATGTGACGAGGAAAATGAAGGAAAATAATGGAAAAAGAAGAGAATAGAGGCCTCATTGATAAAAAGGCTTCTGAGGATCAGCAGGTAACCTTTTTTTAGTTCAGTTTTTGGATCTCTCCCATTATTCTCTCTCTCCCACTCTTGGACACTAAGTATTTTATTGGAGCACACTCAAAGGGTATGGAATATTTGGAGATTTGGAGAAATAAGGAAAATAAAGAGAAGAAAAGAGCAAGAGGATATCGGGATCAACAATTGCAACAGGTTTTGCTTGCAGGTACCGATTTGCATGTATATTTTACTCACAAGTTTTGGCATGCGTTGCATATGCATGTGGTTTATTGGTCATGATCTCTAACTGGTATGGAGGATTTCCTGGATTAACAATGGATTTTCCTAGCCTTTCCATTTCTTGGATAGCCATGGTGAATGTGGATTTATTTCCTTGTATTTTTTTGGTTGGTTCTCATGTTTCCTTAGCTTGGGTTGAGTTAGTAGTTCCCAAAACTTTGGTTGGACAAAATCTCTGGAGCCCTGTAATAGCTTGGGTTGAGTTACTATTCCTCGAGAATTGGTTGGACAAACACTCTGGAGCCCTATGTGAGTTGAGTTACTAGTCCTAGAGCCTTGGTTGGACAAATGCTCTAGATATCGATATAAATTGTGGGTTGAGTTACTAGTCTTGGAGCCTTGGCTGAAACAAATGCTCTAGAGCTCTAGAAGGCTTGGATAAAGACCAATCTAATGATGGTTTTGTGATGTCTGGCTGTGAGGTGGAATCACTATTTGATGGGTTGAGGTGGTTTGCCTCTGGAAGCCTTGGATTGATGTGTTTTATGAGATCCCACATTCATGATTAGAATATGGTACGGAGGTGAATGGATGAAGATATATTTTGCTCAGCCATTCTATGGTCAGGTGGAACATGGTAGTCCCATATCGGGTTGGGATTTTGCATCATTAATATGATGTTATTTCTCCTTGTATTTCTATGAGTATTATACTATTTTATATGTGGATTGTTTGGCTATGATTTCCTTGGTATTTATGTTTCTATTATGTTGGTTATGTATATGTTTTATGCTAGTTGTTGTGTATGGATCTCATCATGTTTTTACTTTTAAATGAACGGACAATGTATCTATGACCTAATGGATGAAATTGTAGCTAATGTCTTGAGGCATCAATGTCTCCTAGCGATTCTCAGATGAGTATGAGACCCCTATGGTTAGATTTGTTATTTTCACTTGTAGATTACATATTTGTGATACGTTTGATGAAATTCCTGTCATGGCTAGTAGGGGTCCAATCAATGACTTGTTCAAGGATTTGCATTTGCATCATTGTTTCATTGCTATCTTTCTGTTTTGAAGGTGTCATTGTATTATGGGCAATGACCTAGGATTTGGGCTTGAAAAAATGGATCAAATCCGGGGGACACTGACACAACAATGAGAAAAATAGTTCTTGGACTTTGATGTGCCTTATCATGAGAGTATCTAGAGCCTCCTAGGCGCTATCAGGCCCATAGCATGGGAGCATCTAGAGGTGAAGAGATATAAAACCTGAGTGGGACCTAGGTGTTGGTTATCAAAAGTGCTGCTAACTGGTCTTGTATCTAATGTGAAAGGTTTGTATGATGTGTTTCCATCGATTCGATTTCCTTAATTTCACCTAGGAGGTTGAATCATATCATAGTAACCTCTCATCACATGTTTACCCCGATTGGCTTGTTATTTGGGTAGATGTGGGAGGAGAGTGTTACAAAGTGGTATTAGAGCATGGTTCACCCCTTGGACTGGATGGGTTGTGCGTTGGTCATGCATTCATGTCGATTGCATATGTGTTTCTTGTGTTGTAGGACCATGTGATTATTGCATTTGTATGGTATGGGTCATGGTTGTAGTGGTGTCGCCATGGGAAATTGATGGTGTTGTTGTGGAGTGTGTCGTCATGAGTGTATGGTTGATTATGAATTTCTTATGCATGCTAATGTTCACATGTTTTGAAGTGGAGAGTGATGTGGTGGTTGTTGTCATGTACGAGGTCATGGTATGTCTAGTTGATATGGTCATGCATTGATGATTGGAATCTAGCTAGAATGATGGGTATATGGCTATATGATTATATGTTATGTTTTTATTTGTTGTCATGATTATGTTGTACATGTATCATGGTGATTTGTTGATCTTGCAGAAGAGGTATCCTCCTAGAACTATACTATCGTACATTGGTTTATTGTGATGGCCCAACTTCTCCATTACTTCTTTTGGCATAATATTATGGGAAGCTCCGGAGTCTAACATGCAATTATGTAGCATTTGATAGTGCATGTTGAGGGGAATGTAGAATGGGGGAACAGAATCGTCTCTGTCCTCAATATGGGGAAAGAGGGTTACAATGGGACGTTCTTCTTGAAGGCTTAAGCAATCAAGAAGGGCAATTGAACCAGAGTTCTTTATCAATTTGTGAATCTGTGGTTGATGATCGTTACGCCTTTCGTGCGGGTCGGAACTTACCCGACAAGGAATTTCGCTACCTTAGGACCGTTATAGTTATGGCCGCCGTTCACCGGGGCTTCGGTCGCTGGCTTCCCCGTGGTGGTGTTTCACTGGTGGCAGAGGAAAAGAGGTGGTTGTTCACGGGACTGGACTGGACTGCAACCACTGGACAACACTGCAGAGGTTGTTGTTGACTTTGATGGGCTTACCCACCTAGGCGGATGTGGGATCGCTGGCAAGGAAGGGAATCTCTGCCAACAATGCTGGGCACGGGATCAGGAGTCCCTTGGGGCTACCTAGTATATTGGTCCCCTCCTCTCGTCTCCTCCGCATCTCCTCCTATGGTTCAGAGTCCTTCTTCCTTGGTTTCCCACACCCCTAGCGACAACGAACTAAGTCAGTCGTATTAATACGTTTATGATACGAACGACTACGACGGATGAGTGAATGGGAGCAGGTCATAGTACGTATGTAATAACGATTCATTGGAGAACCTAGGGCTAGAGCAATAATGGGATATACCGTCCGTGATCCACCCTGGATATCCTCTGATCGGGAAACCGTGTCAGAGCCGTTCTTAGGTTGGGATATAATCATACAAGAAAAGGAGAAACTAGTAGAGGTAAATGTAGCGATACTTCAGGGTTTGTCATAATTATAGTGACAGGAACCACTTCAAATCAACCATGAGCAGGAGGATAAAAGTAATGGGGAATATGGTAGTAGGTCGCATGGTGGTCATAGGTCAGATAGAGATGACATGGTCAAAGATGGCATATTATTGGACACTCTGGATAACAAAGGTGATAGACACAAGTATTATTCTAGTTCTAGTTCTAACATGCATGATGATCAACATTGTTATCATCCTTACAGGAGGAGAGATAGGGGGTATTTTATGGATGAGTTTAAGAAAGGAATGCCACATAAATTTGATGGAGAGATGAAGAGATTTCAGGACGCAGAGACAAATTGGTTTCTTGGCATAAGGAAGTTTCTTAGGTTGCATGATTACTCAAACAACAAGAAAGCCAAAATAGCTAAATTTAGTCTCAAAGACAAAGAAAATATTTGGTGGGAAGACGTGAAGAATGTCAGAGGTATACACGAAGAGGACTTGAATTGGAATTGGTTTGAGCTGCTATTAAATAAGAAGTACCTATCAGAGGTACACTTTGATGACAGGGAAAAGGAAGGCTATGAACTAAATATGAGATCTATGACAGATGAGGAGTACATTATCAAGTTATTGGATCTACTGAGGTATGTGCCTTACCTCAAGTAGGAGAAGGCCAAGATTTAGAGATTCCCTAGTGGGTTATTGATGGCATTCAAAGATAGGATTGAGTTCGATGAGCATAGATCATTGGAGGAGGCTATTCAAAAGCTAAATCATTGCTATGAACAATCAAAGTGCAAGTCTGAGACTAAGCCAGACTAGAAAGGTAATGAAAAGAACAAGGGAAAAAAGGATAAGAAGTGAGTAAGACCTCAAGATTTAGGTAATAAAGAGAAATTTTCACCACCTAAGAAGTTCAATGCATCTGACAGGGGACAAGGAATTTGAACAGAGTGTTGGGTTGTGTTATATTCTTTCCACGACTAGCCTACGTAGTTAACCAAGGGGTTAGAGGGGTGGTGGAGCCCCCCTTCGTTGCACTGATTGCGCAGTGGGGGGGTGGGCAGCCCCCCTCGACAGGGTCCAGGGCAATGCCCTAGGGAAAATTTTTGTGGACCCTTTATAGCGGGGGGTGGGTAGGCCCCCTCTACAAGGTCTGGGGCCAAGAACATTTTTGTGACCCTCTGTTAGGTTGGGTGGACCTACCTATGGTTTTTTGCATGGTTTTCACACATGGTTTTGGACGCGATGGTTTTCAGTCCATGGTTTTGGATGTGATGGTTTTTGGTCCATGGTATTGGATGCTTCAGCATGTATAAATATGTATTATAACATTGAAAGGAAAATAATGAAAAATCAAGCTGGCAGTCCTGGTTTTGGGATCGAGGGGAAGATCTCTGTGTATATGTGTTTTATGTGTTATGTTATCGCGTTCTTTATTTTGTATGTTTTAGAATTCGTATGTCGGTAATTTCTATACGAGGTTAAAACCTACATTTGGTATTAGATTTGTTTTGGATTAAAGGGGATGCCTTTGTTGCCGAGGGGTTTTTCTCGGGTCTGGGTAGACCCTGTTTAGTGGGAGATCTGCGGGATCTATTCTGGTGGTGAAAGAAGATGGTAAGCAGTTGAAAGATAGAGATTGAAAAATTTAATGGTTAGTTTTGAGTTGTGGAAACTCAAGATGGAGGATCTATTGGTGTATAAAGATCAGTGAATTGCAGTAGATCTAGATACTAAACCAACGGGAGTTTCTGATGAAGAATGGAAGAAGTTGGATTTGAAGGAAAAGAGAACAATATGATTGTGTGTCTCAGATTCAGTATTGCTAAATGTATCAAGGGAAGCTACGGCTAAGAATTTGTGGGAGAAGTTAGGGACTTTGTACCAATCTAAGTCTCTGGTGAATAAATTTTTCCTAAGGAAAAAGCTGTATAACCTGAGGATGAAAGATGGAGACTTGGTGACAGAGCATATGAATGCATTTAATGCTGTGGTAAGTCATTTATTATTTGTTGATATTAAAATTTTAGATGAAGATAAGTGCATTAGTTTGTTGTGTTCTTTACCAGATTCATGGGATAGTCTGGTTATTGCAATAGGTAGCCATGCAATTACCTTGCAGTTTGATGAAATAGTCTCATCCTTGCTGACAGAGTAGATTAGATGGAAAAATGTGGAGACCTAGAATGGTCATGCCTTGTATGTATGAGGACATTCCTAGAACAGAAACAAAATTAAGTTATCGAGTGGGAGATCTAAATCTAGAGGGAGATCTAAATCTCCAGGAAAACCTGTAAAGGTAGTTTGCTAGAAATGCGGAAAGTAAGGGCACTACAAAAGGGATTGTAAATCTAAAGCTCCTGACAAAGGAAAGGGATCTGATGATGCTCCTTCTGCAGAGGCAAACCACCTCAGATGAGGGTGGGGATGTGTACTTGGCTTCTTCAAGTACACATGTAGATCACGAGGCATGGTTGATTGACTGAGGTGCATCCTTTCACTTCACTCCCCATAGAGAGTAGTTCTACGAGTATGAGAAATATGATGGTGATGATGTCTTCTTAGGGGATGATAGGAAGGATAGAATCATTGGTTGCGGAAAACTAAAGTTGAAGTTGCAAGGTGGAAGGGTTAGAACACTTCTGGGTGTTATGCATATTCCTACATTGGCCAGAAATCTGATTTTTGTAAGCAAGCTCGATGATGCAAGTGTAAAAACAATGTTCAAGAATGATACCTACAAGATGGTTCAGGGAGAACTGGTATTGATGCGGGGAGTTTGGATTGGAACTCTATACAAGCTGCAAGATAGCACTGTTGTTGATGGGTGCAACAGTTTTTTGGTCCCTGAAAGTGGAGTAGAAAATCTACAGGTCTCTGGAGAGAATACCGTGTTGTGGCATCAAAGGCTTGGACATATTGGAGAGAAGGTCCTTCAAATACTTCATGGTAAAGGTATGGTATAAGGTATGATTAATATCTCTTTGTATTTTTATTTTTGTGAAAATTGTGTATATGGGAAGAATAATTGGGTGAGTTTCCCTTTTGGTGGTAAGAGGGTGAAACATATATTAGAGCTTGTGCAGAGTGATGTGTTTGGACCTATGAAGGTTCCATCATTGGGTAAGTATGTGTACTATGTATCATTTATATATGACTTCTCAAGGAATACATGGATATATTTCCTTAAGAAGAAATTTGAAGTCTTTGACAGGTTTAAAGAACTTAAGGCTTGGGTGGAAAATGAGATAGAGAAGAAGATAAAGGTGTTGAGGCCAGATAACGGTGGAGAGTTTTGCAGCAAGGAATTTGAAGAATTTTGTAAGAAGTGTGGTAGATCACGACAGAAGACTACTCCATACACACCTGAGAAAAATGGAGTTGCAGAAAGAATGAACAAGACATTGATGGAAAGGGAAAGAAGCATGCTCAGTGGTGACAGGTTAGGACATGAATTCTGGGCGGAGGCAGTGGAGATATCATGTTACCTGGTCAACAGATCACCTTCATCAATGTTGGACGATAAGAATCCACACGAGGTATGGACTGGTAAGAAACCCTCTCTTTCACATCTGAGGGTATTCGGATGTGATGCATATGTACATGTTCCGAAGGAGAAAATAATCAAGTTGGATAGTAAATCTGAAAAGTGCATGTTTATTGGGTATAAGGATGGTTTAAAGGGTTATAAGCTTTGGAACCTAGTAACAAGGAAGGTTGTGTACAACCAAGATGTGGTGTTTAGAGATGTGAAAGATGTTAGTAAACATGAATTCCAACCAAAGGAACCTGAGAAGATAGAGTTTGAGCTTAAGGAGGAAGAATCAAACTCTATAGCAGAGGAGGAATCAGAAGATGAAGAGCCACAAACTACGGGTGTGAGAAGATCAGTTGAAGAAAGAAGGCAACCAAAAAGGTATAGTCTGTCTGCTTTTTGTTCAATTTTTTCTTTATCTGTTATTGATGTTGATCCCAAAACTGTGAAGGAAGTAGTAGATTTAGAGGATGGAAAACTCTGGAAACAAGCCATGGTTGATGAAATGGCATCTTTGCACAAAAATGAAGCTTGGGATCTGGTGGAGTTTCCGATTGGAAGGAAACCCATTGGCAGCAAATGGGTGTTCAAGAAGAAGAAAAATTTGGAAGGAAAGGTGGAGAAATACAAAGCTCAGTTGGTAGCAAAAGGCTATTCCCAAGTGCCGGGAATTGATTTTGGTGATATTTTTTCTCGTGTTTCCAAGGTAGGTTCTATTAGATTACTTTTATTTGTTGCTGCTGCTTTTGATTTTGACGTAGAACAGATGGATGTGAAGACAAAATTTCTTTATAGGGATCTGGAAGAAGAGATCTACATGAAGCAACCTGAAGGCTTTATGGTGAAGGGTAAGAAAGAGTTGGTATGCAAGTTAAAGAAGTCTCTATATGGGTTAAAACAATCACCAAGGATGCGGTATCAAAAATTTGATACATATATATGCGGACTTGGCTTCACCAAAAGCAAAGCAAATCACTCTGTGTATTTTAAATTAATTACTGACCATGTTATTTATCTCGTCTTGTATGCAGATGATATGTTGTTGGTTGGAAATGACAAATAAATTATCTAGGATTTGAAGACCCAATTGTCCTCCAAATTCGACATGAAAGATCTTGGTGCTGCAAACTATATTTTGGGCATGGAAAGTAAAAGAGATCGGGGAAAGAGGAACCTCTGGTTAAATCAGAGGAAGTATGTCGAGACAATACTTCAGAGGTTTAATATGCAGGATAGTAAATAGGTGAAGGTTCCTATTCCTGTAGGTGTAAAGTTATTTGTCGAACAATGTCCCAAGACACAAGAAGAGGAAGAGGACATGTCCCATGTTCCATATGCAAGTGCAGTCGGTAGTCTGATGTATGCGCTGGTCTTTACTAGACCAGACCACATGCAGTGGGAGTATTGAGCGGGTTTATGTCAAAACCAGGGAAGGAGTATTGGACAGTAGTGAAGTAGGTTTTCAGGTATTTGCGTGGCATTAGTGATTATGGTTTGTGCTACCAAGGAAGACTAGGATTGGACAAAGTTTTGGATATTCATGGCTCTATTGATGCAGACTCGGTTGGAGATCTGGATCAGGTAAGATCTACAAGTGGGTATGTGTTTAACCTATTTGGAGGTGTAGTCAATTGGATGAGTAAGAGACAATCTGTAGTGGCACTATCAACTACAGAGGTAGAATACATGGCAGCCACTCATCCAAGCAAGGAATCAGTTTGGTTGCAGAGATTGTGTTCAAGCATGGGGTTAGTGCAGGGAGCTATAAGGATAGACTATGATAGTAAAAGTGCAATCTTCTTAGCAAAGAAATCTACTTACCATTCAAATACAAAACACATTGATGTTCAGTATCACTTTGTGAGGGATATGATAGAAGACAAAATGGTGTTGCTGGTAAAAGTGGACACTTTGAAGAATACTGTAGATGCATTGTCAAAATCTGTGAGCTATGAGAAGTTTTCTTGGTGTAGAGAAACAATGGACACTGCAGGGCTGGATAAATGACTAAGCTCTCTTGTGGAAAGAAAAAAACAAGTGGGAGAATGTTGGGTTGTGTTATATTGTTTCCACGACTAGCTTATGTAGTTAATCGAGGGGTTAGAGGGGGCACGGAGCCCCCCGTTTGTTGTGCCGATTGCGTAGCGGGGAGGTCACAGGGGGATTGAGGGGGGTGGGTAGGTCCCTTCTACGGGGTTCAGGGCAGCGCCCCAGGAAAATTTTTTGTGGAGCCTGTTATAGACATTTTTGTGCCTCGCGTCATGGAGCATGGAATGTCAATAATCACAGGGATCCTCAGTCCCTAAACATGTTGTTCTTACCCCTAAAAGAACAAGGTCATCAAACAACAGCACTTCCAATCAGTTCTCCACCTGAAAACACTTCAAAACAGGCTTATTTTGGATCATGTCAGCTGCTCCACTGAGCTTCTGCGCTGGAATGCAACTGTCCCTCCTTGTACCTGCGCTGGAATTCAAAACTAATGAAGGCTACCTGCGCTGGGCGAGATTGGCCAAGTGGCACAGTCATCCTGCAAGGTGTCAACTGCCCAGGAAGCTTCCAAACTGACACTTGGTTCATGAGATTCGCCCTGTGATGAGTAAGAGGTACTTGATCACCATGTGTAAGCAAGGATCTCCAAGTGGACTCAAGGACTGAAGATTAACTGAAGAGGGAGAGGACACAAGGCAGCTTCATGTCAGTCTCAAGCTGACTCATCCTTTCCTCTTCTCTCCTATATATAGAGCTCTTCTATGAGGTCTAAGGAGGCTCGAATTTTGTTAAAGCAAGGAGGTGCTGTTGGTTTACAGTTAGAGCTATTGGGTGATTGTTTTACTAGAGGTGAAGAGGAGAGTTCTTGCTGCTGGGGAGGTGCTGCTGGATTGGATCCATCATTGGTTGTAACCTCCTCAGAACCCTGTTACTTCTATCAATAAAGTTTTTGCATGTTCTCCTATATACTTGTATTGCATTGACGTATTGTATTTACATGTATATTTGATTCACCCTAATCCATGCTTCAGTTATGAGTACATGTATCTTGTAGTTTCCTCTCTTGTTTTGTGCAGGATCTGTGTGTAGCTGGACCGGCAAAGAGAGCAAGGAGCTGGGAACAAGAGACAAGGAGAGAGGACAAGGATCGACTAAACGAAAGACACCATGTCGGTTGGCCTTCTTTTCATTCTCTCTGTACTTTCATAAAGGAAATCATCAAAGCTTTACTTTCAGTTGTTGCTAAAGACTGTCACCTTTAGAGTAGGGATAGGGTCATCCGAGTCAGATACTTTTCCCCACAACAAACTGGCGACTCCGCTGGGGAGCCTAGTATCTTGTTGGTGTTTGTAGTATTTTGCTATTCATTTCTTGAAGAAAAGAGTACCAAATCGAAAAGCTTTTGACTATATCAAAAGCGAAGTAGAGGGTCTGTTACTCTTGCTCCTTTGCTGAGAAAATTCAAGATTTAAAGAGCTAATCTACAAAAGACTCTTTACTCTTTGTGATAGATCTTCATCCTCTTGATCATCCCTTAGCCTGTACTTGACCTATAGCTTTTTATTTCAGCAAAAACAGTGCATTTTTGAGCTTTTTGTGACCCGGAATTCTTTGCAGACGCAACTCTCGTGTGTCAGTGCAGGCTGTCCATAGGCAGTCTGCATTACAGCGCAGGTGCTCCCTTCGGGAACTGCGCTGAGAGTCAAACTGGCAGACTAGAACCTGCGCTGGTCCAGTTAGCCATTGTCTAGCTCAGCTTTCCTATTGTGTCTTGGCCCTGTTTTCAATGATTTTCTTGCTGATTGCTTGCTGGTCATTGTACTTGCTGTAGACCACTTCTCCTTGACATTATTCCGCCTCAGTTGTGTGATGAAACTGTGAATGTTCTTTCAGTATTTCTTGTTTCAGTTCCAGTTTCCCATTGTGAAAAGCAAACCAGTATAGCTATGACCTCTTAGATCCTGAACTGTAAAAGTGTCTTTGTGATCTTATGAGCTAGTTTTATTACTATTCATGGCTGTTTGAGTTTGTTTGCTTTTCATTTTATGGTTTGAATCTATACATTTCCTGTGTTTAAACAAGTCTATCATAAGGTGTCTTTTTGATTGTTGACAAGCTTGTTTATTTCTACTTGAGATTAGATTCAAAATTATACAACAGTTTCCTTTCTGTCTAGCATCAACATTAAGGATAACGAAAAGAAATACATGCATTGTGCATTTTGCATTTGACTGTATGCTTGATGATTTAGGAAAATGTGCATTTTAGTGTGTGTTCTTTGATCTGTGGAAAAAGTTGTGTCTTTCTTTTCCCTCAGTAGATTAAGGTTTTCAAAGTTGAAAGATTGAAAAGATTTGCTTCTCATTCTTAGATTGCATATAGGAAGTTGTATATATACATCTCGTGGCGAACCTGAAAGGCAAACTGTTAAGAAAGATCAACATTAAAATAAACCCAATTTACATAACAACGCTTTGGAATTTAACGCAAACATCTAGAGGTCTAGGTAGAGACGTGTTCCGGCGTCGTTAAACATAGTGACTGTCGATCTCTACGAAGGTGGGTGATTCCTCCTGAGAGTCGGTGGCACTAACACGGACTTGAGCTCCCGCGTACCGTCGCGTATATTGGGAGACCCCTATAGGCTTTTATCCTTTATCCTTAGGAAACCGTGTCGGCCACCCTACTGATCGCGATGCAGTGAACACAGCATTCACGAAGATCGACCACCCGTACCGTAAAACGTATTCTGTGGTTTCGCGAAAGGTTTGGCACACCCTCTGCCTAGATCTCCAGAGCAGTTTCTTTTGGCCCTTTTCAAACTCTATAACTGAAAAGGTCCAACCGAGCATTTGTCCTTCGGGCTCGTTAATACATCGAAGGCGACTAGAGTCATCTTTAGCTTTTTCTCGACTCTTAAAACATGAAAAAGAAAGTTTGTGTCTAAAAGCGTCGTTAATAAAATTTATTTTAAGCGGAACATAATCACCTATTATTCCCACGTTGATCTTTCAGTTGAAAAGTATGGAGCCCACCAACCAAGGAAGTAACCTTGGCAGAAGTCCAAATCCCTTCTCCTCTTGGGGAGATGTTGGTGCGCCTCATATGGCTACTTTGTCACTTCCAGGATTGACAATTGGCCTCCCTGTATGGCTCTTTTCAACTAATGTAGTCCAGATCGCCACTAATCCTGAGCAGTCGAATGAACAGTCAGAACAATCTAGGACTACCCACCAGCCTTCCACTTCTTATGATACTTCCTCTGATCCTTCATCTTCACAAGGTAGAGCCGGCAAAAGTCAGCCTCCCAAGGGGAAGAAGGAAAAGAAGAAGAGAGAAAAAAAGCAGAAGGAGCCTCTGGCGAAGGTGACTGGGGGCAAGCAGAAGAAAACTGACAAAAACCCACACACTGCACCGACCGGGCCTAAATCGCCATGTGTCATTTGCAAAGGGATCCATTTCCATCGTGATTGTCCTTGTATTCCCCGGATACTAAGGGACTGGTCCCCAAGGTTGCACAATCCGGTAGCATCAACCTCTGGTTGTCAAGTTGATTGCATTCCGTCAACTCGCGAGAGTGAAGGACGAAGAAGGGGACCAAGATCACCCTGTCTATTGTGTGAAGGCAATCATGCCCTCCACAAATGTCCATTCTTAGATGAAGCAAAGAGAGTTTTGGAAGATCGCCCGGTTTCACCGTTGCGACTTCCTCCTGGATATCAAAAACTCGCGCCTAATCCCTCAATAGTTGAAAATCCAGTTGACCCGCTCAAGTGGTCAGCTGAAGTGTCGGTCATTGACAATGAACCTACCGAATCCAGACCAGACGAAAGTCTAAAAGTCGAAACGGCAGTTGACCCGGTTCTTCCTTCAGAGGTTCTATCGTCCAATGACTCCGTCATTAAAGATCCGTCTTCAAATGACACCGTCGCTGAAGAGTCATCTTCATGCGACACCCTAGCTGAAGAGAATAAGGATGACACCATCCAAGTTCTTTATATCAGCGCCGACTCTGATGAGCGTCAGGGCAATGCGCCCATTCCTTTATCGCAGGAAGGAACAACATCAGGGTCATATCTGGCCGTATATTCGGTCCCACCACCAAGCAACCTGGTTGTATCCTTTGATTGGAATCAACTAGGCAGACCCCGGTTACCAGCCAGTATACCATTCAGAATCATTGTCCAGATCTATAGAATGATTATGGCTGGTACTATCATTGATGAAGGGGCGTCTGTGAGTATCCTTTCCTCTATTGCTTGGAAAGCACTGGGTTCCCCAGCGCTTTTACCTGAGTTGAGAAATCTCTCAGGTTTTGATAAAGGAACCAGTCGACCATTAGGGATCCTCCCCAATGTACCTGTTACATTGAAAGGGAAGACCGTCGAGATGAACGTGTTGGTCGTCCAAGGACCCTTGGATTATAACCTACTCCTTGGACGCGACTATATTTATTGCATGGGAGCGATAGTCTCCTCACTCTTTAGAGTAATGTGTTTTCCACACGAAGGAAGGATGGTCAAGCTCGTAGACCAACTTTCATTTCCGGGATCTCGCATTGCAAATAGTCAAATACCAATCCTAAATGGTCTGTTCACTCAAGATACGCCTCCACCCCCGGTCCTCCTTCCCGATGAGCGCGAGTGATTCGGAAAGAAAGACTAGGACCCAGGGGGCATGCACCCTGGTCTGCTTCGGGCAGAAGAAACCCCGGGTATAAGGAAGAATTTCCGCAGAAGAATATGACTAGTCCGTACCTCGTTCGTAGGAAGTGGGGTTGTTCTGGAATAATAATCTTTTGTTAAAGTTATGTGTTTGACCAAAGAGTCATTCACCTTTGTCTAAAAAAGTGGGCAATGCCCGAGTGGGAATTTCCTTATTGCAACAAATAGTAAACATCCTTGAATTCAAGCCTCGCCCATCGAAACATATGTTTTGAAGGATAAGCAGGGGCAGCCTACAAGGAAGGGGACTATATTGTTTTGACAGAAGGTAACCATATTTGGACAACCCAATGATAGACACCGCCGAAGAAAGAGATTGATTTGCGACAGCAAATCGTACCGTCTTTGGAATAATAAGAAAGAGGCAAGCCTCCCTCAATAATGCCAATGTTTTATCTTTGAGTAGTGTTCTTCTATTGTCACAAATAGCTGTTTGTTAAAAGTGGGCCGACGGGAAGCCTGAGTACTGCGTAAGACCCCTTAAAATAACGAGAAGACAAGTATCGTTAACATTAGATTGGCAAGATGACAAGTAAATGTGAACACCCAAAGAAAAGCAGAAGTAGGGGAGAGGAGGGGCAGCCTCGAAATTCTATCCTATACCTGGGGGCATGCAAACCTTCTGGAGTGTAAGCTAGGGGCGATTATTTA
The DNA here is from genome assembly GCA_031772625.1 of Pinus tabuliformis. Taxonomy (NCBI): domain Eukaryota; kingdom Viridiplantae; phylum Streptophyta; class Pinopsida; order Pinales; family Pinaceae; genus Pinus; species Pinus tabuliformis. Next base: position 132,843,101 of record CM062815.1, read on the forward strand.
TCTGGTTTTAAGATTAGCCGTTCCCAAACTTGCATGAAGGAAGCCTGTGGGGCAAAAGTAAAATTTGCCAAAATTGGAGCATAGCTGTGGTAAGGCATAAGCTCTATAAAAATTGGTCCTTACGGAAGGCGTTCTTTTTTATGACTGGTATATCGAGCAGTTTTAGCATATAGTTCATGCTCGTTAAAAAATAAACGCAAAATTCGAGCAGTTTTATGACTGAATCTATGCTCGTTTAAAAAATAGAAAAGTGTGAGCAAAAGTTTCCCCCAGAGTTCAAGCTCATGGAAAAAATGAACCGGTAAATAACCTTTTGAGATCGTAAATTCATCAGCCATAAGAACCTTGATCGTGTTTTCATCCATCACCTCCACTGTTCATTTGGCCGATCATTCACTTCCATTTGTGTGTTTACCTCTTTTGAGAAACAACTGCGAAGAGTGATTTCACCTAGCCATCCTTGTGACACTGCCGTGATTGGAAAATTCCAACCTGTACCTGGAATCTGTAGCTATCCCTGTTTATCACTCGTTCCTCAAAAGACGAGTCTTCTTTCAGCTCTTTTCACTGACTCGTAAAATATGAAAAGTTTGCCGAGTTTTGGCCTTCCAGCTCGTTAAATGACCGGAACGCTATCCCTCCTCTAAATTTTAATCTTTTTGGACCTGAGGGATTATTGCACAAAAGGATCGAGCGCTTGTCTTGTTCGGCTCGTTAAAAGTACCAAACAGCCATCCCTTCTGTATTGTTTTATACTTTTTCGGACTTAAGGGATTTGCTGACGAAAAAGGAATTATGGAGTTGACTTTCCGTACCTTTTCAGACTCTCTAAAAATGAAAAGGACCGAGTTTTCTTTGTCGTTAGACTCGTTAAAATGATTAAATAGCGACAAACTTGTCTTTAGACGAGAACGAGTTTCCCTATCGCTAGGCTCGTTAAATCATAGCGATGGGCTTGCCCGAAGGGCAGGTTATAGAACAAGCATATGTTATCCTCCTCAAGCTTGACAAAAATAAAGAGGTACTGGTCAGAAATGACTGGGGAAAAATTGGGAGAACATCAAAGTTTAAAGGTAGCAAGTCACTCTTGAACATGACACTTTTCCTCCGTACCACATCGGGTTGGGTTGTTTCATTCACCGGTCTCATCACCATGGTCCTCGCCAAACCATCCACATTTGGGGTAATGCTACCGATCCATCGCATCAGTGTCGTTATATGTTCAAGAGGGGTCATTCTGAAAGTGTCAACCGTGTCCCATCCACTACCATACATTATCCTTCATCCATTCATGATCGCCACCCTGAATCATATGTCACAGTTTGTTTTCACCTCCACTAAAATCATTAGCTCCGTTCCGTGTCATTGATGTGGGATTCATTAAGGCCCTCCTTTGACGGATCGCTTCTTGTCGACTTCAGCTCATTATCCAAGAAGTTGATCTAGGAACACCCCCATCAGTACTTTGAAGCTTGCATGCCTCAATGGCAAGTTTCTCACTTCTGGCGACAGGTATACATCAATGACCTTCGACCAGAAGATTTTGCGTGGCGTTCGACGCCAAGTCCTTTATTCACGCCACGTAAATTGTACTGCAGTACCTTGAGGGTCATCGTCATTATTGGTGATTCCTCTCGCGCTTGTTAACGGTTTTCATTATTGACCGGTAATCAAGCGATGTCTTTCCATGTTCGACTTCAGCGCAATTCTCACATGGATCGACTTGTACTTAGAGTAAAGATCGAACGAGTTTGAAGACCCCGGATCTAGTTTCATCCATCCGAGCTGCGATATATATTCAGGAAATATAAAAGCATTTGCCATGTACATCATTGCAGCAGATGATCATCCTATTCAAAGGATGATAATTTCAGCAGAAAATTATCAGTCTACCTTCAGACGATCGTCTGCTATATGTACCAAAATGTATTTATAAATTTGAGCATGGGAATGCCCGCCTCAGCCAGATCATGAAAACAAAATGAAAAATAATGTATTGTATTGTATTGTATTACAGGGCGCCTCCTCAGCACTGGAATGAACTTCGGACCCTCTAGCTAAAGCATTTCACCCGATAAACGGCCTCATACTTTAGGGGGCAACTGTTATAGACATTTTTGTGCCTCGCGTCATGGAGCATGGAATGTCAATAATCACAGGGATCCTCAGTCCCTAAACATGTTGTTCTTACCCCTAAAAGAACAAGGTCATCAAACAACAGCACTTCCAATCAGTTCTCCACCTGAAAACACTTCAAAACAGGCTTATTTTGGATCATGTCAGCTGCTCCACTGAGCTTCTGCGCTGGAATGCAACTGTCCCTCCTTGTACCTGCCCTGGAAGTCAAAACTAATGAAGGCTACCTGCGCTGGGCGAGATTGGCCAAGTGGCACAGTCATCCTGCAAGGTGTCAACTGCCCAGGAAGCTTCCAAACTGACACTTGGTTCATGAGATTCGCCCTGTGATGAGTAAGAGGTACTTGATCACCATGTGTAAGCAAGGATCTCCAAGTGGACTCAAGGACTGAAGATTAACTGAAGAGGGAGAGGACACAAGGCAGCTTCATGTCAGTCTCAAGCTGACTCATCCTTTCCTCTTCTCTCCTATATATAGAGCTCTTCTATGAGGTCTAAGGAGGCTCGAATTTTGTTAAAGCAAGGAGGTGCTGTTGGTTTACAGTTAGAGCTATTGGGTGATTGTTTTACTAGAGGTGAAGAGGAGAGTTCTTGCTGCTGGGGAGGTGCTGCTGGATTGGAGCCATCATTGGTTGTAACCTCCTCAGAACCCTGTTACTTCTATCAATAAAGTTTTTGCATGTTCTCCTATATACTTGTATTGCATTGATGTATTGTATTTACATGTATATTTGATTCACCCTAATCCATGCTTTAGTTATGAGTACATGTATCTTGTAGTTTCCTCTCTTGTTTTGTGCAGGATCTGTGTGTAGCTGGACCGGCAAAGAGAGCAAGGAGCTGGTAACAAGAGACAAGGAGAGAGGACAAGGATCGACTAAACGAAAGACACCAGGTTGGTTGGCCTTCTTTTCATTCTCTCTGTACTTTCATAAAGGAAATCACCAAAGCTTTACTTTCAGTTGTTGCTAAAGACTGTCACCTTTAGAGTAGGGATAGGGTCATCCGAGTCGGATACTTTTCCCCACAACAGAGCCTATATTAGGTTGGGTGGACCTACCTATGGTTTTGTGCATGGTTTTTGCACATGGTTTTGGACGCGATGGTTTTCGGTCCATGGTTTTGGATGCGATGGTTTTTTCCCATGGTATTGGATGCTTCAGCATGTATAAATATGTATTGTAACATTAAAAGGAACATAATAAAAAAATCAAGCTGGTAGTCTCGGTTTTGGATGTAGAATTTCTCACTATAGATCACTTGATAATGCAATATACTAAAGTAAAATACTTGATCTACTTCTACAAACAAAGTTGCGGAAGCTAATCAATTTTGAGCAAGATCAAATAGAATACATATAACAGAGAATGAGAAATCAATCACAAATGAACACAAAAGAATACTCTGGGGAAAGCCTCAGCTAAAAACCCTGCTATCTGTATTATCATACAAGTGGAAATATCTCAGGATTACACAAAGCTTTAGCTCACAATCTATCCAGCTTTCAGTACAATCCCTCAATGTAGCTCATAGACTGAATAGACACAACATATGCCTTCCTTCAGTCCTCCAAGCCTCTTATTTCCTTGCGTAGTTTCTCTTGGGTCCTCTAGCTACCACCTGTGTGAAATCTCCTCTCACACAACTCACCAAACTCAAAAATAATTGCGAAATCCTCAAGGAATGAATTCATTCTGCATGCAAGAGATATCCTCAATGGAATATTCTTACAAATGATAGTACATTGTCCCATCCTCTGATCTCAAATGGGTCTCTGAGTGAACTGACATGCATGAGTTATTTATGAGAGAATATTCAGTTATCTGAAGTGCAGCAGTTACATGCATGCATGCATTGACTAACTGAACTCACAATCATTTCCACAAACTGTTGGAACTAATCTAACTAGACATAACTGAGATAATTGAGCTAACTAACTACAACTCAAAGTACAAATCATCCTGATCTCCTTAATCAAGGGATAACTTCCTCAATCAATGGAGAAACTATTGCATGTCTTCATGTATAGACTTCATGTTTGATTTCCTACAACTAATTAACTCAAGATGAATTAATTAATTATTTTACAAATAGCTGCTAAGATCAAATTCGAATTTTAATTCTCAATTTAGTTCAGGGACTAACTAAAATTGGAATGTATCCCGAAATTCTATTTATAGCATTGCTATTTTTAGCATTTCTTGTTGCTATTTTCAACACTCCCTCTCAACAAGAAAGGGATTGTCTGTCACCCCGATCCTGTCTCTGTGGAACTTGAATATGCATTTTGACAATGCCTTAGTCAAAATATCTGCATCCTGCTCCTCGGTCAAAACATACTGCAACAACATGATCTTCTTCGCCACACAGTCTTGAAGATGATGATACTGGATATCGATGTGCTTGGACCTGTCATGAAATACTGGATTCTCAGAGAGTTTGATACAACTCTGATTATCACAATAGATCACAGTTGGATCCATCCTCTGATCAAACAATCCAACTAGAATTTTCTGAATCCAAATGGCCTCACATGCTGCCTGACTAGCAGCCATGTATTTAGGCTTTGCTGAGCTAAGTGCAACTGACCTCTGTTTCCTGCTGTACCAAGAAACTACAGCTAAACCAAGGTTGAAAATTCCTCCTGGAGTACTCTTCCAATCTGATTGAATCCCTTCCCAATCTACATCTGTGAGGTCCTAAAGATTCACTCCCTCTATCCATCTGTACCATAATTCATACTGAGATGCGCCTCTGATGTATCTTAGAACATGCTTCGCTGCCTTCCAAAATAGCTTGGTAGGCTGAACCATAGCTTGACTCAGTTGGTTGACCACAAAGCATAAATCTGGTCAAGTGTTCACTAAATACATTAATGAACCACAAGATATCGATAAACAGTAGTAGCTACTACCTCACCTGAAGTAGCATCCTCCTTCCTCCAGTTACTGCTAGAGGAGTCTGCATGGGCTTACACTTCTCCATGTGGAATCTCCTGAGTATCTCATTGGCATACTTGCCTTGAGACACAAACACTTCCCCATATTTCTGCCACACTTCCACGCCTATAAAGTAGTGCATGAGATCCATGTCTTTCATCTCGAACTCTCTTCCAAGGTCCTCCTTACAAGACTTGATCAACTGATCATCACCTGCCAATACCAGATTATCAACATAAAGAACAATGATTAATGGCTTACGTTCTACCATGATGTGGTATAGGTTCGCATCTGCTTCACTCTTTGTGAATCCCAACCCGTGAAATAGCTGTCGATCCTGGTGTACCAAGCACGAGGTGCTTGCTTCAGTCTATACAAATCTCTCTCGAGTTGGCACACATGTGACTCACGATCGAAGGTCTCAAATCATTCTGACTACTCTATGTACACCTCTTCCTCAATCTTGCCATTGAGGAACACAGTGTTCACATCCATCTGATGGATCTTCCAACCCATCTGTGTTGATAGTGCCAACATCGATTTGATAGATGAGTACCTTTCTACAGGAGCAAAAGTCTCATCATAATCGATCCCCTCAAGCTATGAGAAACCACGAGAAACGAACTTTGCCTCATGTTTCTCCACACTCCCATCAGCTGCTTGCTTTACCATGTAAAGCCATCGAGAACTCACCACTGTCTTGTTCTTCGGTCTTGGGACAACATCCCAAAGACTGTTTCGAACTATGGAGTCATACTCCTTGACCATAGCATCAACCCAGACTGGCTGCTGCACTACTTCCTCGAAGGAATATGGTTCAGTCTCTATACATTCCCCAAATAGGGCCATGTAACCAGTGTATCGCTTAGGTGACTTCCTCTGTCTGTGTTGAGAAGATGGCTGTCCCACATTCTCTCTCACATCCATCATCAATCTGTCAGCTTCCCTTGAGCGTTTCCACCCATCTTTAGAAGACTCTGCATGAGTGGATGTCTCCACTACTGGATCCTCTACACGCAGTTGCTCTGCATTAGTCTGAGGCTCCTCCTCCTTAGGAACCAAAAATTCCTCCTCTACATGCAAGTTGAGCTCCCTCTCAAGGGAAACTCACATGGCCTTTTGCTTGTCGAAATTTAGATCTCTGCATACCACTGTCCTCTGACTCATAGTCAAGAACACCTAATAGTTGTGGGGTGTATCAGTGTACCCCACAAGTATCCCCAACTCAGTTGTTGGCTCTAGCTTCTTCTAAGCATCTTTGGTCACATGGAAAAATACCGATGAGCCAAAGATCCTGAGGTGACTCACAACTAGCCTCTTCCTGGATAAAGCCTCCTCTTGTGTCTTCATCCCCAATATACAATGCGGGCTTCTATTCTGCAAGTATACTGTTTTATTGCATGCCTTAGCCCACAAATGAAGTGGTAGACCTTGGTCATGAAGCATAAACCAAGCTGCTCCCAAAATCTTTCTATTCTTCCTTTTGGCCACCCCATTTTTCTCTGGGTTACGGGGTGCCATCAACTGCCGTTTAATTCCATTTGCTGCACATAAGTCCTTAAGATGTTGAGAGACATACTCTCCACCATTGCTGCTTCGCAAGGCCCTTATTTTATTTCTGGATTCTTTCTCAATGAAGGCTTTGAAGTCACAAAACCTTGAGGAGGTTTGGTCCTTCTTTTGCATGAAGTATATCCAACATCTACGAGAAAAATCATCAATGAGAATAACATAGTACCTTTGTTAGCGGTGGAGACTGTCGAGAAAGGTCTGGAGGCTGTCGAGAATGATCTAGAGGCTGTCGAGAATGGTCCACACACACCTATATTAACTCGCTCCAGGATTGCTCTAGCTTGACTATCTCGATCCTAAAAGGAAGATTTTGCATACTTACCCAAGGTACAACCTTTGCATGTATCCACTTGCTCCAATTTACCCTTGGGAAGTCTAGTAGAAATCTGCTGCATGATCTTTAAGGCCCCATGGTGAAAGTGGCCCAATCTTCTATGCCATAGCTCGCCAATATCTTGGCTGTGGACCAACTCTGCTTTGGAACTCAATGCAGTATAGTCATCTACTTCTAGCTTGTAGAGATTCTTTACTCGAATCCCAATCCTTTGGTCTGTCCAATGCTAATGTGCCTCAGGAATGCCTTTCCTTTACTAAAGACTACATCATAGCCTTTATCTTCCAACATAGTGACAGATATTAGGTTCTTATTCAGTCCAGGCACATACTTTACATCTATCAGGGTGAGAGGAGCTCCATGCTCCCTCTGAAACACAACCATGCTTTCAACTGAAACACAGTACTTTCCATCATTGCCCATATCTATGTTCATCTGGAGGTCCTTGTCCTCCAAGGTAGTGAATAAACTCTTGTTGCCGGTCATGTGGAATGAGGCTCCACTGTCCAGGTACCAAACACAACCCACCATCGATGAAACCATGCATGCAATGAGGGTGAAATCCAATTCAAACTGTGAGGCTAGTGCCTCAGCATCTGTTCCTTTCAAGGATCCCTTCTTGGATTTCCTCTGTGGACAATTCGTAGAATAATGGCCCATCTCATGACAATGAAAGCATCACACTTTAGGTTTCTCAATCTTCTTCCCACCATGGGAAGAACTCGATTTGGAATGGGAAGCCTTCCCTTTCCCTTTCCTTGCCTTACTCGCTAAGGCTGAATTTTCTTCATCATCATGCTTTGATGAAGAACCATCTCCGGTGCTTCTCCTTATCTCCTCCTGCATCATATCTGATCATAGTCATTCCTAATTTGGCAGTTTCTCTCTTCCATTTACTAAGTCTTGGTAGCTATTCCAGCTCTTAGGAAGACCGACGAGAGCAAGACTCACCATGTCATCACCGGCTGTCATGATTCCTACACTGCCAAGCTCATCCCTGCAGATGGTGAGCTTGTTCAGATATGTAGAGATCATGTCTCCCCTTTCACACTTGATTTTCCGAAGCTTGTCTTTTAGTGCCAACTTCCTCTGATTGATGATGTTTTGATATATATCCTTCAATATTTTCCACATTGAAAATGGTGTCTCCTTCCCATAGAGACTCAAGACAATGTGGTCTCCCTTCTTTGTATACTATTCTCCGCTTTGATCACCTTTGCTCCGATACCATGTAGAATTTCTCACTGTAGATCACCTGATAATGCAATATACTAAAGCAAAATACTTGATCTACTTCTACAAGCAAACTTGCAGAAGCTTAATTGATTTTGAGCAAGATAAAATAGAACACATATAACAGAGAATGATAAATCAATCACACATGAACGCAGAAGAATACTCTGGGGAAAGCCTCAGCTAAAAACCCCGCTATCTGTATTATCATACAAATGGAAATATCTCAGGATTACACAAATGATAGTACATTGTCCCATCCTCTAATCTCAAATGGGTCTCTGAGTGAACTGACATGCATGAGTTATTTATGAGAGAATATTCAGTTATCTGAAGTGCAGCAGTTACATGCATGCATGCATTAACTAACTGAAATCACAATCAGTTCCACAAACTGTTGGAACTAATCTAACTGGACTTAACTGAGATAATTGAGCTAACTAATTACAACTCAAAGTACAAATCATCCTGATCTCCTTAATCAAGGGATAACTTCCTCAATCAATGAAGAAACTATTGCATGTCTTCACATAGACTTCATGTTTGATTTCCTACAACTAATTAACTCAAGATGAATTAATTAATTATTTTACAAATAGCTGCTAATATCAAATTCGAATTTTAATTCTCAATTTTAGTTCAGGGACTAACTAAAAATGGAATGTATCCCGAAATGCTATTTATAGCATTGCTATTTTTAGCATTTCTTGTTGCTATTTTAAACACTCCCTCTCAACAAGAAAGGGATTATCTGTCACCCCGATCCTGTCTCTGTGGAACTCGAATTTGCATTTTGACAATGCCTTAGTCAAAATATCTGCATCCTGCTCCTCGGTCAAAACATACTGCAACAACATGATCCTCTTCACCACACAGTCTTGAAGATGATGATACTGGATATCGATGTGCTTGGACCTGTCATGAAATACTGGATTCTCAGAGAGTTTGATACAACTCTGATTATCACAATAGATCACAGTTGGATCCATCCTCTGATCAAACAATCCAACTAGAATTTTCCGCATCCAAATGGCCTCACATGCTGCCTAACTAGCAGCCATGTATTTAGGCTTTGCTGAGCTAAGTGCAACTGACCTCTGTTTCCTGCTGTACCAAGAAACTACAGCTAAACCAAGGTTGAAAATTCCTCCTGGAGTACTCTTCTGATCTGATTGAATCCCTTCCCAATCTACATCTATGAGGCCCTAAAGCTTCACTCCCACTATCCATCTGTACCATAATTCATACTGAGATGCGCCTCTGATGTATCTTAGAACATGCTTCTCTGCCTTCCAAAATAGCTTGGTAGGCTGAACCATAGCTTGACTCAGTTGGTTCACCACAAAGCACAAATATGGTCATGTGTTCACTAAATACCTCAATGAACCAAAAGATATCGATAAACAGTAGTAGCTACTACCTCACCTGAAGTAGCATCCTCCTTCCTCCAGTTACCTGCTAGAGGAGTCTTCATGGGCTTACACTTATCCATGTGGAATCTCCTGAGTATGTCATTGGCATACTTGCCTTGAGACACAAACACTTCCCCATATTTCTGCCACACTTCCACGCCTAGAAAGTAGTGCATGAGATCCATGTCTTTCATCTTGAACTCTCTTGCAGGGTCCTCCTTGCAAGACTTGATCAACTGATCATCACCTGTCAATACCAGATTATTAACATAAAGAACAATGATTAATGGCTTACCTTCTGCCATGATGTGGTATAGGTTCGCATCTACTTCACTCTTTGCGAAGCCCAACCCGTGAAATAGCTGTCGATCCTGGTGTACCAAGTACGAGGTGCTTGCTTCAGCCTAACAAATCTCTCTCGAGTTGGCACACATGCGACTCACGATCGAAGGTCTCAAATCATTATGACTACTCTATGTACACCTCTTCCTCAATCTTTCCATTGAGGAACACAGTGTTCACATCCATCTGATGGATCTTCTAACCCATCTGTGTTGATAGTGCCAACATCGATTTGATAGATGAGTACCTTTCTACAGGAGAAAAAGTCTCATCATAGTCGATCCCCTCAAGCTATGAGAAACCACGAGAAACGAACCTTGCCTCATGTTTCTCCACACTCTCATCAGCTGCTTGCTTTACCATGTAAAGCCATCGAGAACTCATCACTGACTTGTTCTTCGGTCTTGGGACAACATCCCAAAGACTGTTTCGAATTATGGAGTCATACTCCTTGACCATAGCATCAACCCAGACTGGCTGCTGCACTACTTCCTCGAAGGAAGATGGTTCAGTCTCTATACATTCCCCAACTAGGGCCATGTAACCAGTGTACCGCTCAGGTGACTTCCTCTGTCTGTGTTGAGAAGATGGCTGTCCCACATTCTCTCTCACATCCATCATCAATTTGTCAGCTTCCCTTGAGCATTTCCACCCATCTCTAGAAGACTCTGCATGAGTGGATGTCTCCACTACTGGATCCTCTACACGCAGTTGCTCTACATTAGTCTGAGGCTCCTCCTCCTTAGGAACCAAAAATTCCTCCTCTACATGCAAGTTGAGCTCCCTCCCAAGGGAAACTCACATGGCCTTCTGCTTTTCGAAATTTAGATCTCTGCATACCACTGTCCTCTGACTGGTAGTCAAGAGCACTTAATAGTTGTGGGGTGTATCAGTGTACCCAAAAAGTATCCCCAACTCAGTTGTTGGCTCTAGCTTCTTCCGGGCATCTTCAGCCAAGCTGCTCCCACAATCTTTCTATTCTTCCTTTTGACCACCCCATTTTTCTCTGGGTTATGGGGTGCCATCAACTCTCGTTTAATTCCATCTACTGCACATAAGTCCTTAAAATGTTGAGAGACATACTCTCCACCATTGCTTCTTTGCAAGGCCCTTATTTTCTTTCCGGATTCTTTCTCAATGAAGGCTTTGAAGTCACAAAACCTTGAGGAGGTTTGGTCCTTCTTTTGCATGAAGTAGATCCAACATATACGAGAAAAATCATCAATGAAAATAACATAGTACCTTTGTTTAGCGGTGGAGGCTGTCGAGAATGGTCTCGAGGCTGTCGAGAATGATCTAGAGGCTGTCGAGAATGGTCCACACACACCTATATTAACTCGCTCCAGGATTTCTCTAGCTTGAATATCTCGATCCTGAAAGGAAGATTTTGCATACTTACCCAAGGTAAAACCTTTGCATGTATCCAATTGCTCCAATTTACCCTTGGGAAGTCCAGTAGAAATCTGTTGCATGATCTTTAAGGCCCCATGGTGAAAGTGGCCCAATCTTCTATGCCATAGCTCGCCAATATCTTGGCTGTGGACCAACTCTGCTTTGGAACTCAGTGCAGTACAGTCATCTACCTCCAGCTTGTAGAGATTCTTTACTCGAATCCCAATCCTCTTGGTCTGTCCAATGCTAATGTGCCTCAGGAATGCCTTTCCTTTACTAAAGACTACATCATAGCCTTTATCTTCCAACATAGTGACAGATACTAGATTCTTATTCAGTCCAGGCACATACTTCACATCTATCAGGGTGAGAGGAGCTCCATGCTACCTCTGAAACACAACCATGCTTTCACCTGAAACACAGTACTTTCCATCATCACCCATCTCTATGTGCATCTGGAGGTCCTTGTCCTCCAAGGTACTGAATAAACTCTTGTTGCCAGTCATGTGGAATGAGGCTCCATTGTCCAGGTACCAAACACATCCCACCATCGATGAAACCAGGCATGCAATGAGAGTGAAATCCAATTCGAAATGTGAGGCTAGTGCCTCACCATCTATTCCTTTCAAGGATCCCTTCTTGGATTTCCTCTGTGGACAATTCGTAGAGTAATGGCCCATCTCATGACAATGAACGCATCACACTTTAGATTTCTCAATCTTCTTCCCACCATGGGAAGAACTCAATTTGGAATGGGAAGCCTTCCCTTTCCCTTTCCTCACCTTACTCGCTAAGGCTAGATTTTCTTCATCATCATGCTTTGATGAAGAACCATCTCCGGTGCTTCTCCTTATCTCCTCCTGCATCATATTTGACCATAGTCATTCCCAATTTGGCAATTCCTCTCTTCCATTTACTATGTCTTGGTAGCTATTCCAGCTCTTAAGAAGACCGAGGAGAGCAAGAATTACCATGTCATCATCGGCTGTCATGATTCCTACGCTGCCAAGCTCATCCTTGCAGATGGTGAGCTTGTTCAGATATGTAGAGATCATGTCTCCCCTTTCACACTTGATTTTCCGAAGCTTATCTTTTAGTGCCAACTTCCTCTGATCGATGATGTTTTGATATATATCCTTCAGTGTTTTCCACATTGAAAATGGTGTCTCCTTCCCATTGAGACTCGAGACAATGTGGTCTCCCTTCTTTGTATACTGTTCTCCGCTTTGATCACCTTTGCTCCGATACCATGTAGAATTTCTCACTATAGATCACCTGATAATGCAATATACTAATGCAAAATACTTGATCTACTTCTACAAGAAAACTTTCAGAAGTTTAATCGATTTTGAGCAAGATGAAATAGAACACATATAACAGAGAATGAGAAATCAATCACACATGAACGCAGAAGAATACTCTGGGGAAAGCCTCAGCTAAAAACCCCGCTATCTGTATTATCATACAAGTGAAAATATCTCAGGATTACACAAAGCTTTAGCTCACAAGCTATCCAGTTCTCAGTATGATCCCTCAATACAAATCATAGACTGAATAGACACAACATATGCCTTTCTTCAGTCCTCCAAGCCTCCTATTTCCTTGCGCAGTTTCTCCTCGGTCCTCTGGCTGCCACCTGTGTGAAATCTCCTCTCACATAACTCACCAAACTCATTAATAACTGCTCAATCCTCAAGGAATGAATTCCTTCTGCATGCAAGAGATATCCTCAATGGAATATTCTTGCAATTGATAGTACATTGTCCCATCCTCTGATCTCAACTGGGTCTCTGAGTGAACTAGCATGCTTGAGTTATTTATGAGATAATATTCAGTTATCTGAAGTACACTAGTTACATGCATGCATGCATTAACTAATTGAACTCACAATCAATTCAACAAATTGTTGGAACTAATCTAACTGGACTTAACTTAGTTAACTGAGCTAACTAATTACAACTCAAGGTACAACTCATCTTGATATCCTTAATTAAGGGATAACTTCCTGAATCAAAGGGATAATTGTTGCATGTATTCACATGGACTTCATGTTTGATTTTCTCCAACTAATTAACTCAAGATGAATTAATTAATTATTTTTCAAACAGCTGCTAAGATCAAATTCGAATTTTAATTCTCAATTTTAGTTCAGGGACTAACTAAAATTGGAATGTATCCCGAAATGTTAGTTATAGCAATGCTATTTTTAGCACTTCCATATTTAGCATTTCTTGTTGCTATTTTCAACATTGGGATCTAGGGGAAAATCTCTGTGTATATGTGTTTTATGTGTTATGCTCTCACATTGTTTATTTTCTGTGTTTTCGAATTTGTATGCAGGTAGTTTTTGTACAGGGTTAAAACCTACACAGAGGAATAGTATAAGGAGCCCGCGCGGTTCCATATTGAGGGGATCATTGAAGGAGAGATTGTCCATAGTATCATAGTGGTAAGCCTTACGTATATAGTGCACAAGAGGCATAGACTGTTGGGGATGTTGGTCAGAGCATTCCTCATATTTATGCAACATTAGTTAACAAACAAGCAGAACATCAATTATCACTAGAAGAAAAAAGGTCACTGGTGAGGGTCATGCCTGTGGCAGACCTTTAAGGTCCGTCACTGATGTCGCATATGGTGACTATCCTTAGAAAAGCATTGTTAAAGTGTATACAGTGATGGTCCTTTAAGGTTTGTCACCAAAGCCATTTTCAATGACACTTTTGGTGAGGGTCGTTAAAGGCCCATCACTAATTCTCTCTTGGTGGAACTTTTGCTGAGGGCCGTTAAAGGCCCATCACAAATTCTCTCTTTGGTGACACTTCTAGTGACGATATTGTATTCACCCTTACCAATGCTCCTTTTGGTTACTTTTGGTGATGGTAAAAGAAATGTTCATCATCATTGATCATTCCAATGAGTTTTTGATGACGCTATGTCCCTGTTACTATAATTTTTGTCAAAAGATGATTTAATACCATTTTTGTGGAGTGATTTTCATTATATGTCCAAGGCCATAGTGGTTAGAGTCAGTCAATTTGTTAAGAATTAATTAGTGCATATCATTTACCTCAATTAATAAGAATATAGTTTTACTATGAATCAATACATGATTCATCTTTATTAGGTTTATTATCTAGAAAATTCCATTTAGATAAAGTTCCACTAGTGTGTGTAGGAACTATATTATTTAATACATAATCAATCTCTATCAATTTTATTAATGAGAGAGACCTAGCACTCCTTAACACTCAAGGCACACTTTAACATGCTTTGGCACAAAATAACATTCCTTGGCACCTCACATGTGTTGGAACATCTTTGTACCTGAAAAATCTTTGTACCTAGAACATATTTCCATGAGTAGGACACCCAAGCACATGTTAGCATGCCCTATCATAGCATATCACTCCCCTATCTTGTGCTGGCATGCCCTGTAGACCCTAACATGCCCTGGAACACCTTGGCATAATATTGCGTTGAAATACATTAGCACTTGGCACATATTGACATTCGGATTAGAACCTATTATTAGTGTATATTGCATGCCCCTTTTGAAAAGGATAAATTCCTGACTTATTAAACCTTTTATATGTTCATTTCCTTGCATTTTAGCTTGGTTATTCCTTATGTTGCCTTGAAACTCCTTGATGCATATTGGCATACTTTGGCACCCTGCACATCCTAGCATGTCTTAGCACCTGGCATGTCTTGGCATGCCTTGGCACTATTTGTCACATGTTAGAACACCCCAAAACTATCTAGCACACTCTAGAACTTCTTGACATGCCTTGATATTCCCTAGCATGCCTTACCATTGGTTAACAAACCTTGTCACTCCCTCCTTGGCATGACAACTAACACTCATTGACACTCCCTAACACACCCTCATATTCATTCGCTTCCATGAATTTTGACCTAGTGCTCCCTTGTATTTTCCTAGTACACCCTAACACTCCTTAGCATGCATTGGTACTCTCTATCACACCTTAACACTCTTTGACATGCTTTGCCACTTCATAGTATGCATCACACTCCCTGACACACATTGGAACTTGGCACATGTTGGCGCTTGGCAAGTCTTAGCATGTTTTGCATGCGTTGATATGACTTGGTATGCTTTGGCATGGTTTAATATTAAAGTTATTTGAGAACAATTATTGTAAATTATATGAGAAGAAACAGAGGAATATTTGGTACTTAGAATGCACTGACGATTGGCACTTGGCACCTATTGGCACCAAGTGTTGGTTTTCCTAGCATGCTCCTCATGGAAAAGGTAATTTGATGACTTATTAACACTATTATGTGTGAATTTCCTTGTAGTTTAACTTGTTTCTCCCTTTTGTTGCCTTGCAAATCCCTAGCATGCATTGTCACACCCTTGCACATCTTGGCATGCCTTAACACTTGACACATCTTAGCTTGTTTGACATGCCTTTGCACTATCTGGCACATGTTAGCATGCCCTAGAATTTCCTAACACACCTTGACAATCATGCCCTCATAGCTAGCGTTACATTTTTCCATGACCTGGGAACCTTACATTTTGTATAACACCTTGGCACTCCCTAGTTTCCAGGCCCTCATAGATAGGCTTAATTTTTTGTGACTTGGGAATCCAACCAATTCATTAGCAAAACAATATTGTGCCCAACCCAAAGTCTCTCTTTCGCTTAAATTTCTTTTTCCATGCCTTATCACAACCATAGGATTGCCTCCTGCAAGTCCTATTTTGAACTTCTCCTAAAACATTTCATCGTGGGGATACCTGAAATTCACTAACACTCCTTGGCACACACTCTTATTCATTCATTTCCAAGCATTTTGACCTAGTTATCCCTTGTGCTCTCTTTACATTCCCTAACAATGCTCAACATACATTGACACTATTTACCATGTGTAGCACACCTTTTCATTCCTTGGCATTCCCTGGCACTCCTTAGCTATAATTCCCTCACAACTACCCTTAGTTTTATTGGGACTTCAGAACACAAAAAAGTCTTGCCTTGACTACAACAACTTGACCAAGTTACAGTTACTACAACTAGACTATGCCTTGTTCACCTAGGAACTGACTATAACTCATTTGAGGCTACTCATGTATAATTTCAACTATCTAACTTAATAAGTTAAAATTTACCATGTTAATGCTTACATCCAACCGTGGCCATAAAAAAGATGAGAAACATATTTTACATATTGACATGCCATAAACCTGGAACATCTAACAATCCCTTGGCACTATGTGGCACGTGTTAGAAAACCCTACATTCCTTGGCATTATTTGGCACTCCCTAGCAGTCTCTGACATGCCCTAGCAATATAGCATGCCTTGGCATTGCCTAGCATATAGCCTTGTCACTCCCTCCTTTACACACCTGAAACTCACTGACACTCCCAATCACATGTATAATTTCCTGTCGATTCATAGCTCATGTAATGCACTAAAACACAAGATAAGAATCTACTATACTCTTTAAACCATGGAAACCAATAGATCGATGAAAATAATAATGAACAAGAGGAAGATAATCAATGGCAGATAATACAATAATTTCTCTGGGAAAGCCACTCATCAAAACCATGACTATCTATTGCATTAATCATAAATATGAGTGATAATACAAAGATAGTTCTCACAAGAACAATTCCTGCACAAGTATGACCAACTCTTTGCCTCACAAGCCCGCTCAAGCCAATACTTAGCCAATTCTGCTGCCTACCAAGCCCCTATTTCCTTACGTAATTCCTTTGAGTATCAAATAATATTTAATGTTGGAAATCATTCCTCAAAACAATGCTATCCAAATTAGGTCCTTTTCCTATTTGTATGCATGATCTGTATTAATCAGATCATAATACAATTGATAGTACACTATCCTTGCACTCTCGTCTCAACTGGGTCTTTCTCTAAATTGACATGCATGAGTTTCTCATGAGGGAATCTTCAGTTAGCTGGAGTAGCACCTGAGGCTGCACCAATACACCAACTGACTACTAATCCTCTACTAGTTCCACAAACAGTTAGAACTAGTTTAACTTTCTATAACTCAGTCAAACTCAGTTATCCAATTACAACTCAAATAAACTCATCCTAGACCCCTAAAATTTAGGGAGAAAATATAAATTCCCACAAAAACAATTCCAATGCGAAATTCCTAAGCTAATTAAGTTAATTAAACTTAATTAACTATTTACAAGTTGTTATCAGAATAGAATTCGATTTTAATTCTCAGTTTAATTCAAGGACAAATTAAACTAGACTTTCTTGTTGCCATTTCTCAACACTCCCTCTCAACAAGAAAGGGATTATCAGATACCTTGATCTTATCTCTATGAAACTCAAATCTACATCTTGACGATGCCTTTGTCAAAATTCCAGCATCTTGCTCCTCCGTAAGAATGTACTCTAACAACATAATCTGCATCAATACACAATCTCTGAGATGATGAAATTGGATATCAATGTGCTTGGACCGATCATGAAAAAAATGATTTTCGGAGTGCTTGAAACAAATGTGATTATCGCAGTAAATCATAGTTGGATCCATCTGCTAACCAAACAAACCAACCAATATTTTCCTCATCCAGATAGCCTCACATGCTGCCTAACTTGCAGCCATGTACTCTGCCTCTGCCGAGCGGAGTGCAATTGATCTATATTTCCTATTGTACCAAGAAACTGCCACTAACCCAATATTGAATATCCCTCCTGATGTTCTCTTCTTTTTGGATGGACTCCTTGTCCAATCTACATCAGTGAAGCCTTGAAGCTTAACTCCCTTTATCTGTCTATGCCACAATCCATACTGAGAAGTTCCCTTGTGGTATCTCAACAAACTCTTTGCCTCCTTCCAATACATCTTGGTAGGCCTAACCATCACTTGACTAAGTTGGTTAACTGTATAGCACACATCTGGTCATGTGTTCACCAAGTACATGAGTGAAACCATAAGCTTACTGTAACTAGCAACTTCCACTACTTCCCTCGAGGTAACATCCTCCTTCCGCTAGTTACCTGCTAAAGGAGTCTCCATGGGTTTGATACTCTCCATGTGGAATCTCCTGAGTATCTTGTTTGCATACTTTCCTAAGACATAAACAAATCCCCATCACCCTACCATACTTCGATGCCCAGAATGTAATGCATGAGCCCCATGTACTTATCTCAAACTATATTATAAGATCTTGCTTGAAGACTTGATCATCTAATCATCACCTGTCATAATCAAATCGTCAAAATACAAAACTATGATCAACAATTTACCTTCCACCACTATGTGGTACATGTTTACATCTGCTTCACTCTTAGTGAAGCCCAACCTATTGAAGTAGTTATCATTCCTGGTGTACCAAGCATGGGGTGATTGGTTCAACCCATACAACGCTCTCTTGATCTTGCACACATGCAACTCAAGGTTGAAGGTGTCAAAATCTTCAGGTTGCTCTATGTACACCTCTTCCTCAATCATGCCATTAAGGAAGGTTTTATTTACATCCATCTAATGTATCTTCCAACCCATCTGCGCTGATAGTGCCAATATAGATATGATCGATGAGTGCCTTGCAATAGGAGAAAAGGTCTCATCATAGTCAATCCCCTCTACCTGTGAAAATCTACGAGTCACAAATCTGGTCTTAGGCTTCTCCACACTACCATTTGCAACTTTCTTTACCTTGTAAGGCTAGCGGGAGCTCACCAATGACTTGTCTCTAGTCTCAGAACCACATCCCAAACATTGTTACGAACTATGGAGTCATACTCCTCCACCTGTGCAATTGTGCTTCCAAATATGCGAACTCAACAATAAAACACACCTGAAAATACATGAATGTCTCTGAACAAGTGAAAGAAGTAAAAACTTACCTTGGTCTTCTTTTGTTGGAAATTTGGTCTTTTTGTCACAGAATATCTCCTCTTCTTTGGAAATAGGACGTAAAAAAGATTTTTTATATTTATAAATGGAGTACTCTTCACCTATGTCCTTCTCCTTTATGCCATGTGATACAAATGCCAATTTTCTTATTCTTGGCTATGGTGTTCTTCTTTTATACATGTGAGCCTTCATTATGCCATAAAATCCTCCAAAATCTTCTTAAAGGATGGGAGCTCCTCTTCACGCATGAAGCTAGTGGAATGTGATAAGTCAATTGTGCCTCTTGTTGATGATTAAACCAACACCCTAGTTGTGGAAGGCTCTTGCCATTTTCACCTCAACAATGCAATCCTCTCACTTTGGATTAATTATTGAATCATAGGGATGTCCCAAAGCACAAATTTATGGGGTCATTATGTGAGTAGATCACTAGCATCGAAAACCATCTTTACATTGGATGGTTTAACCTCTTGATGATCCTTGTCCTATTTACCACAACTTTTGTATTCATGATTGCTTTCATCGCAACACCTCCAGTAGATATTCATGTTGTTCATGAGCCTATTTATAGTTGTGATAAGGGGGTTAGGGGATCCCTTATCACAACCCATACCCCCTAATGTGTTTAATCCCTTAGCCAAGGGGGCCCAAGGGTGTAGTTGTAGGGCAATTGGGACCGAATTTGGGGGTTCATAACATTAGGAAAAGTGGAATGACATGCCCAAAAAGGTTGTGGGGTGTATTGAATAGGGCAAGGGGGCACAAGGGTAGCATGGATGGTAGAATTCGGAGGTAAAAGCATCTTATAATCCTAGAATTAGAGAATGAGAAGGGGGCTTAGGACTTAATTTCATAGGGTCTAGGGGACCTAGTGCTCCCTTGTGTTTCCTTGGTGCTCCCTAACACTTCCTAGCATATGTTGGCACACCCTGGCACCTGGCACATCTTGGCTACATGTCGCCCTGGCACTCTAACATGACTTAGCACTACCTAGCATGCCATTTCACTCCATCCTTATGACACATTGAACTCATTGACACTCCTTGTCACAAACCCTTATTCATTCATTTCCATGCATTTTGACCTAATGCTCCTTGATGTTAACATGACACTCCCTAACACTTCCTAGCACATGTTGGCACACCCTGGCACCTGACACATCTTGGACGCATGTCACCATGACGCTCTAGCATGACTTAGTTTTTCCTAACATACCATATCACTCCCTTCTTAGCACACCTCCAACTCACTGACACTCCATGTTACACACTCGTATTGATTCATTGCCATGCATTTTGACCTAGCACTCTCTTGTATTTCCCTGGTACTCCCTAACACTCCTTAGCATGCATTGGCACACCCTGGCACTTGACGCATCTTGGTATGTTTCCATAGAATTTTATAATTCCTTCGAATTTCCTAGCATACCTTGTCACTCCCTCCTTAGAAAACTTGGAACTTGCTGACACTTCATTTTCCTACATTTGAAATTAGTGCTCCCTTGTGCTTCCCTAGAACTTCGCCCTCACACTCCCTAACATGCGTTCATGCCACACCCTGGCACCCAACACATAATGGCATGACTATCATGCCTTGGAAATATCTAGCACATGCTAGTACTTCCTAACATTCCCCTGCACACCTTGGTACTCCCTAGATGTCATTCCCTCGTAGATAGTGGTGAGCTCTAGTATTGTAGCAATAATGCTACAACTCCTGGGGCTTCCTGTCTCTTAATTTTATCAACCCGGTAGTTCGTACAAACTTGGAAGCGACGGTTCTGTATGCACAAGTACTAGCTCTTGTCGCAGCTGTCACTTGGTCAGCTGGCACAAGTCCGCTAGGGCTCAAGCCAACTTCTATAGGCTCTCAGAAGAAGCTTGTTAAATGATGGACGAAAGCTAGCTCAAAGAAGACTAATCTACTTGGAAAAAATGAACTGAAAGCAAATCAAAACATGGAAACCCTAGGAAACCCTAATTTAACTAGTCTAACCTCTATGATGCAAGGAATGTGAAGGAAACTTCTACCAATGATGCCATTACTTCTAATAAGTGAAAATGCATGAATCTAATCTACTTGCATCTGAAAAGACATGTTTTTGTATTTTTTCTTTAAGTGGATGGAGTGATTGTGATTTTGTGCTTATTAGGGTTTGGTTGTGCAGATGTGATGCGGAAGGAAGGAAAGCTTGGGAAAGGTTGGGGAGGCTAGGAGAGGTTCCCAGAGATCCTTAGCATCAGTCCACAGAGGTTCCTCACGTTCAGAGGCTCAGCAACTGAGTGAGTGGCCTCCTATAGGATGTCTGCAGGGGATTCTACAGGAAACGCAGGGGTTTCTACAGGAAGTCTACAAATTGCTACAGGATCACCTACCGTGGGTGTTTGAAGTGATGGTGGAGTGATGGAATGGTAGGGGGAGATGTGCAAGGTAGGAATAAGGCTGGTGATGGCTCAAGAGTGGAGAAGTAGGATGGAGAACGAGTGTATGAAATGGGTTGATGGATGGAAGGTTATAACAATGAAATGTCTAAAGAATGAAGTTACGTGAGGAGTGGAGGAGTTTGGGAGATAACAGAGCGGAGCAGAGGTCGAGGATGTGGTTGTATGCGTGATCAGGACGAAGAAGGAGGTAATAGAACGATAAAGAGCAGTGTAAATAAAACAAATGGCTTATGACTGTCACCAAGATGAAAATTCATTAACCTAAGCTACCTGAACTCAATGAATAGCAGTATAAAGCATGTAGAGGAATGTGCATGAAGCGGTGATGAAGGTGTATGGTGCAAGAGTGAAGTACATGGAAAGATCTATCATAAACGAGACTATGTTGCAGCATGTATGAAGTGAAGAACTGCGTATTTTTGTGGCTGGTATAGGCTGCACTCCAATCTCCAAACAGAGATGGCAGTGGAGACTTCCTCAACCTTTTTTGCTGGAGCTCCAAGAGATTATATCTATCCTCCTATCAAACTTAAGCAACTGAAAGCAAATCACCATAAACTAGTCCTATCTATGCTCATGAAAACGACTAAATTACCAAACTGTGAATTCGAATTGCATGTGAAAATAAACAAACTCAAAGTGCTGGAACGAAATGCAAACACATTACAACGCTGAGGAGATCTATTGCTCTTAGGTTGGGCCCTAACCTGAGAGCTATAGCTCCTTGAGAAAACTCAGAACTAGATCAAAATCTGCCTTCTTTATTCATAATCTGATGTCATGCCAAATTGGCTTACAAAAAGGAACAAAAACCGAGTTGTGCTCAAAAATTACAATAGTAATGCGAAAGTTTCAACAACCTATCAAAGGCTACGTCCTCCATACTTATGCAAAAACGATCATCCAACAGGTGTCCTTGATTTTAGGAGCTCGGCTGTCCAACTGAGGTTTAAACTGCTGATCCTGTAGGACAGTCATAATTGTTGTTCCTGTAGAACAGTTATAACTGTTGTTCCTGTAGAATAGCTGGCTGCTTCTAAGCTCGGTGGGGAGATGGATTGGAGCTCGGAGTTCTTGGTGGGAATCACGAGGAAGGTCCCCAAGACCGTGGACATCCTCTCCTAAAAACCAGCAGTGCCACCTCATTGTCTCCTTGTCTCCTTTTTCGTTGTGTTTTTCTCCCTTTTAATGCCAAAACCTGAAAGCATCATGCATTAGTCACGTAGATAAAATGTCTACCCTTCTTCCTACAAACAACACGAATAAACTAAGAAATGCATGCATAAGCAGTAAAAAGTGAATGGTTTGAGCAAAGCAAGTAGGCCAAATGAGCCCAAATTGTACCAAAAATTGGGGCTCATCATCACCCCCCAGCTAAACTATTTGCTCATCCTTGAGCAACCTTGCCCTGGCTCCTCATCTTTGGCCGAGAACTAGAGCCTGGAGCATGCTTTTCCTTCCCTGATTTTGGTGGTTCTGCCTTCTCTGCCGAGGGTGGTGCTTCTTCCTTTCCCGTTTTTGGCAGCCCTGCCTTTGCTGCCCCTGGTGGCGACGAAGGTGATGCTTCCTCCCCCTTTCCTATTTGCTTGAGCCGGGCTTCAGAAGGCGACTGGCCTATTTTTCGTGTCCAGGAAGTTATTTTTGGGCTCCCATTTTCGGGGGTAGCTAATGTTTTAGAGGGGGTTCTTGTACTGGGTGTAGTAGGGACATCCCCTGAAATGGTTTGGCTGCTGGGTGGAGGCTGTGGCTTGCCCGTGGTCACCCTCTTGCTTCTCCTGGCTTCAGATGGTAGAGGGGTCTCCCTCTCCCTTTTCTCCTTTGGTTTTAGAGGTGTACTGAGGGCAGCCAGCGCCGCTGCTGCCTCCTTTTCGAGAATGCCAGCCTTCTCTTTCTTGCGTTTTGCTCTCTCAGAGCTCCTTGTAGAGGGCCCCTCCTTTTCAGATTTCGGGCTTCCTATGGAAGACCCTGCTTTGCCCACTTCCGGGCCTCCGGTAGAAGATTCTTTCTTTCCCGCCGTTGGGCTTCTTGAAGAAGGCCCTCTCTCTGCCTTCAGACTCTCTGTAAGAGGTTGTTTCTCAATGACTTTCGGGCCTCTTGTAGAAGCCCCTTTTTCCAATTTCGGGCTTCCTGTAGAAGCCCTTGTCTCTGTCTTCGGGCTTCCTGTAGAAGCATGTTTTTGCACTTTCGGGCTTCCTGTAAAAGCCCTTGTCTCCGTTTTTGGGCTTCCTGTAGAAGCCTGTTCTCCAACGATTTTTGCGCTTCCTGTAGAAGCCTTGGTCTTTGCTCTTGGGCTTCCTGTAGAAGCCTACTCCTCACTGATCTTCGGGCTTCCTGTAGAAGCCTTTGTCTTTGTTTTCGGGCTTCCTGTAGAAGCTTGTTCTTCAATGATTTTTGGGCTTCCTGTAGAAGCCTGAGTTTGTGTTTTCGGGCTTCCTGTAGAAGCCCGTTTTTGCTTTCCTGTAGAGACAGGTGTCTCCATTTCCGCTTGCTTGCCTGCTTGAGTTTTGCTTTTTGCTTTGGGTGCAGGTGCTGTGGAGGTACTTGGGCTGACGTGGGCCACCTCTGCTTTGTCCATTCTGCCTTTCATCCTCTTTTCCCTTGCTGACAGGATAGGTGTGCCACCCTTTTCTTTGTCCTTCTTTTCCTCAGCCACTGCTTCCTTGTCTTCACTGCTGGAGGAGCCACTATCTTCGACTAGCATTTTTATGTCCCCATCTCGTGTTAGATTCCTAAATGACTCCCAGGAGAGGGGAACTTTATATGAGTGCAGTGCATCCTCCACAAGCAATTTGATCAGCCCATGGTGTGCCACCTGATCTGGGATGCCATCTTTCAGCTTTGTAGCACACTCCATTAAGGATTGCAACAGGAAATAAGGAATGCTTAATTTCTTTTCTACAGGAAGCTCACTCCGGTGCCTCAATTCGGTAAGCAACCGGAAATGATACCCGTAGACGATGCTATAGCGGCCCTCACAGGTTATATATTTCATTATCTGGAGGCTGACTTCGTTCCAAGGTGGTAACAAACTGGTCCTTCGTACTCCATTCTTATCCTCCGAGAATTCTTCCTCAGGTGGAAATAATTCTTTCTTTGCTTGCTGGCTTTGCTTTCGTTCTTCCTTGTCCCACGGCAAACCCATAGGGAGTTCTGTAATCCGACTGATGTACTGTGGGGTAATATTGAGGCTTAGGCCCCTGAAGGTTACTATAGCTAGTGTCTTAGATTTCGGCCTTAAAGCCTGCAGAAATTCTTCAGCTACTTCATCATCGTAACCCTGCAACTTATCACAAAAATACATCCATTGAACCCTTGTGAATAGTTCTACCACCTCCTGGTTTTCTCTTAATTTGGTGGAATCTGTGGGTTCCCGCCTGATAAACCCACCCGGCATGATGAACACGGGGCTTTTGACTAAAGGTGACAAATGCAAAGGAGATTCGGTCTATTTTAGGCAGAGCATGCATACAATTCACAAAACACAGTCTAATTATACTGCTATCCTGTAGAAGCGATAGTATAGGCACAGCAATCCGATATTTTTATGACCAGACTTTGAATAATAATCTTGCCACCTTTGAAAGCCAATTGCAGAAGGAGTTTCAGGGTTACCTTTTTCTGCCACCTTTTCTTACGTGAGGAATTCACCTTCCTGTAGAACTGCATTCCTGTAGAGACTGCTTCCTGTAGGACTGCGTTCCTATAGAAACTGTTCCTGTAGGAGCAGTGTGCACACTTCGGGGAGGACTGTAGTTGGCCAGCGGTCGAGATGTGTTTCACCGGCGTTCTGGTAGCCGAAAGCTCGGCGTATCAACGTGCAGAGGAAATCAGAAGAGCCACTCGAGTTTTGAAGTGGAGGTTGATGAATACATGCGCATAATCTAGCCGATTAGATTTTGAATCAGCGCAGCTCGTGGCGCGGGGGGTGAGCTGTCCCCGCTGGACCGTTGGGCGACGTCACCCATCATTCGCCTGCATATTCACTCGCTTCCGCATTCATTCCCACAGATCTGCCGCCGCCCTTTTCAGTTAAACTCATTTCTCGGTTGACGGGACTATCCTCACGTGTGTGCTGCGTATTTTCTTTGTCGTGGCTGCCACCCAAGCATCCGACTATACCATAACTAGCCGACGTGGCCAGTCAACTAGCCATACGGCCGCTCAACCATTCATTTCTACGCCATGCAAACAAATCAAAGTAATACTCATGCGATTTGGTGTAAGGAAGGGTTGAGACACTTACTTGCGCGCGACTGCACATGATTTTTCGGTTTTTGGACGACGGGGAGCGGATCTACCTGCTGCATGCGGCTTACCAGTCCCGGAGGCTCATGGTTACAGGATGATGGCGATGGAGTGGATGCTCTGGTTGCCTATGCCCGTGTGTTGTTTGCAGAGGGCGGTGCTGTGAATGGTATCCACTCATGCAGGTTTGACTGTTACAGGATTCCCGCGGGGTGCCTTGTAACAGTCTCGCCTCCTTGGGTGTATGCTGCACGACGATGGATAGAATCTTATAATCACGCTCCCGGAGCTTCTGATGCTCGACATGGATGTGGTATGAGCTCTCGGTGCTTGTTTTTCTTTGACAAATGGCTTTACCACGAGAACTCATTGATCTGGTTTGCTGGTGCAGGGATCTTGGTTGCGTGGCGACGAGGATGGTGGAGCAAGGTAACAACAATGTTCAGGGGTGCCAACAGTGGCATGCATGCATCCAACCCATTCCTCAGCCGCTAGATCTCCGTTTGAAACAAATTTTTGGCCGTCCCAAACTTCTACAGGAAGTTTCCTATAGAACACAGAGCCTCCTGTAGAAATTTTGCACTTTCCTGTAGAAAATCCGCGTCTTCCTGTAGAAAGACTGCATTTCCCTGTAGAAAAACTGCATCTTCCTGTAGAAGATTCAAACCATGATAAAATTGCACATAACTTGAAAAAACATTGGGATTCTTGGAGGAGGTGATGGTGAGGTCCCTTGATAGCATGATGAGGGCCCTTGGCTCGGATTGGAGAGGCTTCTTCTCCTCCATAGAACATCTGCAACCTGCATGCAATTTTCATATTGTGCTTATTATTTTTTTTCCTTTTTTTCTCTTTTCTTTTTTTTTTGGAAAGATAACAGGGGCGCCCCAAAGAGGTTTTCACCCTTGCTACCTGCCCTGAGCGCCTCAGAGAGGTTTTCACTCAGGGATCTTTTTCAAACTTTCCTTTTTTTTCTTTGAAAGACAATAGGGGCGCCTCAATGAGGTTTTCACCCCTACCGCTCGCCTTGGGCGCCTCAGAGAGGTTTTCACCCAAGGATCTTTATTATTATTATTATTATTATTAGTTTTTCTAAATTCTTCAGGGTATGCCTAAAGTAGAGGCAGAACCCTTCTCTATGACCAATACAGATTTCTCCATAGTTTTGATAAACTCTTGTCTTGAGAGAGGTCTCCTGTAGATCTTCAATCGACGCCCATTGACAAGCATGGGAATGACTTCCTCATCAATGGTTCGAATGAGGACAGATCCATTGTCATGGCATTTCTCCACTGTATATGGTCCTAGCCATCTGGTTCTCAGCTTCCCCTTGAAATCTTTGTATCTGGAATCATACAACAAAGCCCAATATCCTAGCTGAAATTGCTTGTCATGGAGATGTTGGTCATGCCACACCTTCCTCTGAAGTTGAACCACTTCTGAGTGAAGGAGGGCCTGCATGCAGTGCTCGTCCAGGCCATTCAGCTGCAGTAGCCTCTCTTGTTGTGCATGGTTGAGATCTAGGTCCAGCTGAGTTGCCATCCTCAAGGTGTTGTATTCAAACTCAATGGACAGCAAAGCTTTCTTCCCATATACCAGCTCATATGGTGTGAAACCGGTGGTGGTCTTCCAAGTGGTGTTGTAGGCCCATGTGGCCTCAACCAGGCAATCTTCCCAATCTTTTCTGCTGCTTCTCACCACTTTGGTCAAGATCCCTTCTAATGCTCTATTGGTGACTTCCACCTGCCCATTTTCTTGAGGATGATAGGGAGTGGAAGTCCTATGCTTGATCTTGTGATGAGCCAGTAAGTCTTCAACCAAGTTGGATGTGAACTGGCTCCCTTGATCGGTGACCAGCTCTCTTGGGTAGCCAAACTTATAGAAGATGTTCTCTCATAGGAACTCGGCCACCTTTTCTTCTGTTGCTGCTTTGATTGCTTTGGTCTCTGCCCACTTTGTCAAATAGTCAGTACACACAATGATGTAAGTCCTTTGCCTCGAAGAGGGGTTGATTGGGCCCACAAAGTCCATGCCCCACTTCTCAAATGGCTCAAGAGTCACTTGAGGTTGGAGAGGCATCTCATCCCTTTGGGTCAGTTTCCCCATTCTTTGGCATTGGTCACACTGACTGACATATCTTTTGACATCTTGATGAAGTGTGGGCCAATAGTAGCCTGCCCGCAGGATCTTGAAGGCAGTTCTCTTTGCTGCAAAATGCCCTCCACAAGGCCCATCATGACAAGTGAGGAGGATATCAAAGACTTCCTCCTCCCTTACACAACGCCTTAAGATCTGATCGGGGCCAAGCTTGAACAGATTTCCCCCGATCCAAGTGAATGAGGCACTTTTTCTGATGATTCTGCTCTTCTCTCTGGAAGATAGGTGTGGAGGGAACTTTGCTGAAAAAAGATAGTTTGCTATATCAGCAAACCATGGAGAGAGTACTGAGATAGAAAACAGATGCTCATCAGGCATCTGGTCATCCACCGTCCCATATTCATCTGCAGACAAATCCAATCTAGACAAAAAATCAGCAACAACATTTTCTCTACCTGGTTTATAACCAATGGTTAAATCAAACTGCTGCAATAAAAGTAACCATCTAATGATACGAGCATTCACATCTGGTTTATTCATTAAATATCTAATTGCAGCATGGTCAGTATGTACAAATGTTTGATATCCAGTGATATAATGACGGAACTTGTTTAGAGCATGGACTACAGCTAAGAACTCTTTCTCGGTTACAGTGTAATTCAGTTCAACTTTGGTCAAGTTCTTGCTAACAAAGTAAATGGCATATGGAAGTTTTTGCTCAATTTGTCCTAAAGCTGCACCTATGGCTTTGTTCGAGGCATCAGTGTGGATGTGGAAAGGTAGGACCTAGTTTGGACCTCTCAAGATTGGTGTTGACACCAACTTGTCCTTTAACTCATTCAAACTCTTCTGACAATCGTCAGTCCACTTAAACTCCACATCTTTTGCCAATAGACCAAACAATGGCGAGGCTAGCTTGCTGAAATCTTTAATGAATCTCTGGTAGTATCCTGCTAATCCCAAGAAACTTCGAACATCCCTTACCTTTTGAGGAGGTGGAACCCCCTTGATGAGAGCAATTTTGTTAGGATCCACCTGCAATCCTTGGGAAGAAATGGTATGGCCTAGCACGGTCCCTTCAGTCATCAGGAATTCACATTTTTCAGGACTGAGGGACAGGTTCATCTCAATGCATTTGGCTAGGACTTTTCCCAGATTGGACAATGCTTCCTGGAAGTTGGCCCCATAAGGAGTAAAGTCATCCATATAGATTTCCACTGCATCATGGACCAGCTCCGAGAAGATGCTTAAGACAGCTCTCTGGAAAGTAGCAGGAGCATTGCATAGCCCAAAGGGAAGGACTCGGTATGCAAAGGTACCCCAAGGACAAGTGAAGGTGGTCTTATCTTGGTCTTCCGGGCTGATTTGGATTTGATTGTACCCGCTAAACCCATCCAGGAAAGAGAAGAACTTCTTTCCTGCCAGTCCATCCAACACTTGATCTATGAAAGGTAGAGGGAAATGGTCTTTCTTGGTAGCTTTGTTCAGCTCACAGTAATCCACACAGATTCTCCACTTCCCATTCTTCTTGGGAACCAACACTAGAGGGGACACCCATTCACTATCTGAGATGAGGTAGATGAATCCGACATCCAACAGTTTTTGCAATTCTTCCTTGACAATGTCCTTAAGGGCAGGATTCATTCTCCTCTGTGGTTGCCTAACCGGTTTACAGTCCTCTTTGATATATATATGATGGGTACAGACCGAAGGATGGACTCCTTTCATTTCCTTATAGCTCCAAGCAAAAGCATCTAGGTGGTTGTCCAACAGACTACACAACTCCTTTTCCTGGGAAGGAGATAAGGAGGAGCTGATCTTCAATGCTTTCTCAGGGCCGAACTCCACATTCTTGACTCTGGGAGTGACAGGGTTGGTTGTAGAGAGATCCACTAAGGTGCTAGCTTGGGCATCCTCCACCAATTCCTCTAAGGGTAGTGCACTGGAAGGTGGATTCTGGATCAAGGTCTCGATCAAGTCATCCTCGGTTAGGGGGTCTTTCCTAGTGGTATCTAAGGTGCACAGAGGTGCTGAGTACACCTCGTCTTCTTCTCCTTCTTCCAACCAGAGTGGTAAATCATGCTCTAAAGAAGGTTGGGCAGGAGGGTATAGGACTAGCTGCTTGGACATGGGACCATTTTTGATGGTCATGTTTCCTGCCCGACAACTTATGTAAGCATCTGCAGTAGCTAACCAAGGCCTT
This sequence comes from Pinus tabuliformis, assembly GCA_031772625.1. Taxonomy (NCBI): domain Eukaryota; kingdom Viridiplantae; phylum Streptophyta; class Pinopsida; order Pinales; family Pinaceae; genus Pinus; species Pinus tabuliformis. The sequence continues at coordinate 132,873,330 of CM062815.1, forward strand.
CCCAAAATGAGAGGATATCCAGTAAGCTTGGCCTTTGGTTGCAGAACCAGGAAGTCTGGAGGGTATTCCCAAGAATCAATGGAGACCATGACATCCTCCAAAATCCCTTCGGGAGTCACGGTGGAGCGATCTGCTAATTGCAGTACTGTCGAGGTCTTCCTCAAGGAACCCTGAAGATTGAGTTTAAGCATGGTATCCCTGGTCATCACATTGATGGCCGCCCCCAGATCAATCAAGGTGTGGGGGATAATGGTGCCATTGATGTGAACATCTACTACAGGACTTCCAGGATCTAGGTACTTTGGGTAGATGACTTGTCCTAGCATAAGGTTAGACAGTTGTCCTATGACATTGATAGTTGAGGCATCTTTCTTCCGTCTGCCTGGGTGTTTGAAACACTTCTCCTTAATCAGCTTGTTATATATTGGCACATCCTTGATGGCTTGGAGAAGTGGGATTTTTACACACAACTGCTTGAGCTCACCCAAAAGCTCATCTTCTTCTCGGTTAGGTTGTGTGGTGGTTGTTAGTCTCTCAGGAAAGGGTGGAATAGGCTTTGGTTCACTCTCCTGATGGTCTTCCTCATCCTCTGGGGAGGAGGTTGGCGATCTGGAAGAGTCTTTCCAGATCTAAGATTGATCTCCTGGATCTCCACAGCATAGGTAGGGCATGAGGTTTCCCCAGTGTATACCTGCTGGGCCTGTCTATTGTTGGGGTTCGGGTTCGGTTGAGCAGGCATTTGAGGTTTCCTTGGAGGAGCAGGAGGTAATGGTTGAGGTTGCACTGGTGGTGGAGGCAAAATGGCAGGATGAGTGTTGTATTGGGGCCTCCACCCTGACTGAGGTGCATTCCATTGAGGCTGTGGCTGGGTATGTGAGTGATATGGATGAGAAGTAGGTTGAGTGGGGTACTGAGGTGGATAAGACCATGGAGGAGGCATGGACCATGAAGGATGAGCAGGGGGACCCCAGGAAGGCATAGGAGTTAACTGGTTGGGGTTGTAATAAGCTTGAGATGCCCCTTGCATCCCCTGCTGATAAGGTCTAGATCCTTGTGGCCTCCTTTGGTTGAGGTAATAGAGAGGCTCTGTGGGAGCTTCGGTCCCTTGGTACATGGCTTTAAACCCAGGTAAGGTTGGACACTGATTTGTGGGATGGTCCTCCTCACAAACGAAACACACTTCAACCGAATGCAATGGACATTCGTTCTTAGGGTGCCTCCTTGTGCACCTAGGACAGAAGACAGCCAAGGCTCTCTCAGCCTCTTCTTTCTTTTGTTGAATCCTGAATGTATCAAGTTGCATGGCAATGGTTTGTCTCACCTCACTCTTAAGATCTTCTAATTGGTTTGCAAGCTCATGTTTGGAGAAAGGGACACTAGTTGAGAGGTGGTTTCCTCTACCTTGTTTCCGAGCTGCCCTGGAGTGGTTTCTAAATACAGTCTTGATGTCCTCATAAGGCATTTGGTAAATGTCCCCCCCAGCTAACATGTGAAGGGTATCTAAGAGGTCTTCAGGGACTCCTCGGAGTAGGACCAACTTGAGGGATTCAGGGTCAAGTGTGCACCTGGCCCGCTTATAGCTTAGTTGGAACCTCTCCTCATAATCCTCTAAGGACTCATCATTTCCCATGGACATCCAAAAGATTTCTCCCTTTATTTCCTTGGACCTACAGTAATCCCGGTACTTGGTGTTGAAAGCTTGCTGCATCTGAGCCCAAGCAGTGATACTATTCCAAGGTAAACCCATGAACCAGCGTAGTGCTGCATCCTTGAGAGTGGAAGGGAAAAGTTTCAACTTTTGCTCATCTTCAGTATAGTCATAGGTTCTACAAAGGACAACAAACTCAAACAGGAAGGTATCTGGATCTTCAGTGGTCAACCCATGGAAGTGAGGTAAGGCGGAGGGGCTAATGTTTTTCATTTTCATCTCTCCATTGGTCTCTCGGATGGGGAAGGCACCTTCTATTCTCTCATCTTCTCTTCTATTATCAGCCATAGCTTCAGATGGATTGGTCTCTAACTCTTCTTCTACTATAGGGTCTTTGGATATCTCAGGTTGTTCACCTATAGGTTCCTCTGGGTCACTGTCACCAAAGAAGAGAGAAGGGTGACTCAGTGATGTGGTGGGGGTGTTTGGTAGGAATTTGCCTGATCTATCTCGGTTCCTACGAGGCATGAAATGGAAAAGACTTTCTTTTTCTTTTTGCTTGCTTTTGATTTGCTTTTCTTTTGGTGCCTGCAAAACAGAGACAGATTGATCTACAACTAACTATGAAAGATGCAAAATTAACTGAAAGCAGGAAAGAACTAATCTACTTTGCTCAAATGAAATTGCAGAAAGGAAATGCTAGTCTATGAAAGAAGGAAATTCTAATCTAGGAAAGCAGGAAATGTTAATCTATGAAAGCAGGAAATGCTAAGCTATGAAAGCAGGAAATGTCTATGCTACTTTTGCAGAATGGAAATGAAGTAAACTACTAGCAGAAGGCAAGAGTAAGAAAGTAGAAGAAAAGAAACAATTACTAATACTCTGACGCTTCCCGGCAACGACGCCAAAAAGATGGTGAGCTCCAGTATTGTAGCAATAATGCTACAACTCCTGGGGCTTCCTGTCTCTTAATTTTATCAACCCGGTAGTTCGTACAAACTTGGAAGCGACGGTGCTGTATGCACAAGTACTAGCTCTTGTCGCAGCTGTCACTTGGTCAGCTGGCACAAGTCCGCTAGGGCTCAAGCCAACTTCTATAGGCTCTCAGAAGAAGCTTGTTAAATGATGGACGAAAGCTAGCTCAAAGAAGACTAATCTACTTGGCAAAAATGAACTGAAAGCAAATCAAAACATGGAAACTGTAATTTAACTAGTCTAACCTCTATGATGCAAGGAATGTGAAGGAAACTTCTACCAATGATGCCATTACTTCTAATAAGTGAAAATGCATGAATCTAATCTACTTGCATCTGAAAAGACATGTTTTTTGTATTTTTTATTTAAGTGGATGGAGTGATTGTGATTTTGTGCTTATTAGGGTTTGGTTGTGCAGATGTGATGCGGAAGGAAGGAAAGCTTGGGAAAGGTTGGGGAGGCTAGGAGAGGTTCCCAGAGATCCTTAGCATCAGTCCACAGAGGTTCCTCATGTTCAGAGGCTCAGCAACTGAGTGAGTGGCCTCCTACAGGATGTCTGCAGGGGATTCTACAGGAAACACAGGGGTTTCTACAGGAAGTCTACAAATTGCTACAGGATGACCTACCGTGGGTGTTTGAAGTGATGGTGGAGTGATGGAATGGTAGGGGGAGATGTGCAAGGTAGGAATAAGGTTGGTGATGGCTCAGGAGTGGAGAAGTAGGATGGAGAACGAGTGTATGAAATGGGTTGATGGATGGAAGGTTATAACAACGAAATGTCTAAAGAATGAAGTTACGTGAGGATTGGAGGAGTTTGGGAGATAACAGAGCGGAGCAGAGGTCGAGGATGTGGTTGTATGCATGATCAAGACGAAGAAGGAGGTAATAGAATGATAAAGAGCAGTGTAAATAAAAGAAATGGCTTATGACTGTCACCAAGATGAAAATTCATTAACCTAAGCTACCTGAACTCAATGAACAGCAGTATATAGCGTGTAGAGGAATGTGCATGAAGCGGTGATGAAGGTGTATGGTGCAAGAGTGAAGTACATGGAAAGATCTATCATAAACGAGACTATGTTGCAGCATGTATGAAGTGAAGAACTGCATATTTTTGTGGCTGGTATAGGCTGCACTCCAATCTCCAAACAGAGATGGTAGTGGAGACTTCCTCAACCTTTTTTGCTGGAGCTCCAAGAGATTATATCTATCCTCCTATCAAACTTAAGCAACTGAAAGCAAATCACCATAAACTGGTCCTATCTATGCTCATGAAAACGACTAAATTACCAAACTGTGAATTCGAATTGCATGTGAAAATAAACAAACTCAAAGTGCTGGAACAAAATGCAAACACATTACAACACTAAGGAGATCTATTGCTCTCAGGTTGGGCCCTAACTTGAGAGCTATAGCTCCTTGAGAAAACTCAGAACTAGATCAAAATCTGCCTTCTTTATTCATAATCTGATGTCATGCCAAATTGGCTTACAAAAAGGAACAAAAACCGAGCTGTGCTCAAAAATTACAATAGTAATGTGAAAGTTTCAACAACCTATCAAAGGCTACGACCTCCATACTTATGCAAAAACGATCATCCAACAGGTGTCCTTGATTTTAGGAGCTCGGCTGTCGAACTGAAGTTTAAACTGATGATCCTGTAGGACAGACATAATTGTTGTTCCTGTAGAACAGTTATAACTGTTGTTCCTGTAGAACAGCTGGCTGCTTCTAAGCTTGGTGGGGAGATGGATTGGAGCTCGGAGTTCTTGGTGGGAATCACGAGGAAGGTCCCCAAGACCGTGGACTTCCTCTCCTAAAAACCAGCAGTGCCACCTCATTGTCTCCTTGTCTCCTTTTTTGTTGTCTTTTTCTCCCTTTTAATGCCAAAAACCTGAAAGCATCATGCATTAGTCACGTAGATAAAATGTCTACCATTCTTCCTACAAACAACACGAATAAACTAATAAATGCATGCATAAGCAGTAAAAAGTGAATGGTTTGAGCAAAGCAAGTAGGCCAAATGAGCCCAAATTGTACCAAAAATTGGGGCTCATCAGATAGCCTTACTTTTTTTAGACTTGGGAGCCCAACCAAGTCATTGGAAAAACAATGTTGTGCCCAACCCAAAGTATCCCTTTTTCTGAAATTGGTTTTTCGAGCCCCTTATGATAACCATAGGATTTCCTCCTACAAGTCTTATTCTCACCTTCTCCTAACAAACTTTATCCTTGAGACACCTAGAATTCATTGACACTCCATAGGACATGCTCTTATTCGTTCATTTCCATGCATTTTGACTTATTTCTCCCTTGTGATGTTTTGGCATTTCCTAACACTCCTGAACATGCATTGACACTATTTGGCATATTTTAGCATTCCTTTTAATTCCTTCACATTCCCTGACACTCCTCAATTATTATGCCCTCACAACTACCCTTACTTTTTTTGGGACCTAAGAATCCAACTGAGTCTTGCCTCGACTACAACAACCTGACCAAGTTACGGTTACTAGAACTAGACCATGCGTTGTTCACCTAATAACTGAATATAACTCATCTTAGGCTACTCATGTCGAATTTCAACTTATCCCCCTTGACAAGTTGCAAGTTACCAAGTCAAGCCTCACGTCCAACCATGGGCATAAAAGAATTAAGAAACATAGTCTACATCTTGACATGCCATAACACCTAGTACATGTAACAATCCCTAACCCTTGACTATGCCATGAAAACACTCCAAAACTTTCTTAAATGATGGAAACTTGGCTTCATGTGTGAAGCTAGTAAAATGTGACAAGTCATCCAAGATACCTCCAAATATTTGATTTTTGCTTTAGGGAATATGAAAGATACCTTTAATTGAAAACATACATAACAATTTATAGCCAAGTGCCCCAAATGTGATATGTTACCACTTGTATGATTGTGCTTCCAAATATGTGAACTCAATGAAAAAACATGCCTTAAAATACATGAATGTCTCTCAACATGTGAAAGAAAAAGTAAGCGCTACCCTAGTCTTCCTCCATTGGTAATTTGGGCCTTTTTTCACAATTTATATTCTCTTGTTTGGAAAGAGGACATAAACAAGATTTTATATGTTTCTAAATGGAGTACTCTTCACCTATATCCTTCTCCTTGACACCATGTGATACATGAAATGTCAATTTCCATATTCTTGACTATGGCATTCTTCTTTTATACATGTGACCCTTGACTATGCCATGAAATCCTTCAAACTTTTCTTAAAGGATGGGAGCACCTCTTCATGCATGAAGCTAGTGGAATGTGACAAGTTATCCAAAATTCCTCCAAATATGTGATTTGTTCCTTGGAAAATTTTAAAGGTACCCTCAATGGAAAAACACATAAAGATTTATGGCCAAGTGCCATAAAAGTGAGATGTTGCCACTTGTGAAATTGTGCCTCCTTTTGATGCTCAAACTGGAACCCAGTTGTGCAAGTATCACAATATGTCACTTTGGGTGAACTCATGGTTTTTGGCACTGTCATTTTATCAGGGAATCCTATCACTTTCGATTACTTATTGAAGTTTGGGGGTATCTCAAAGCCCAAATTTATCGGGTCTTTTATGTGACTAGATCGCGAGCACTAAAAACCATCTTTACATTGGATGGTTGAACATCTTGATGGTCCCCATCCTATCGACCACAACTTTTGTATTCATTATTTCTTTAATTTCAACACTTCCAGTAGATATTGATGGTTTTCATGAGTCTATTTATGGTTCTCTTCTTTATGGAAAGAATATTATCTCCAAGGCACATGGTTTTATGGCTCCAAGGCTCGAAGGAAGCATGAGATAGGGTTTTGTGGCTCCACCTGACAGATTGAGGCTTGAAGAAAACATGGTATAAGGTTTTATCGCTCCAATTGTTGATGGGGTCTTACCTCTTTTTGGATATTCACTCACGGAGTGTTTTCATTGGTGGGATTCTATTCAATGTAACGACATGAGTACAACTAGAGATTCAGGTCTTCACACTAGCATCAATGAATTTCTAGAATATTCAATTAGTTGGGGTTTACATTCCTCAGAGGGTTTCTTATTTCCACCCCCCCATTATTGTCTATTTTCGATGATCTACATGGATATGGGCCGCCAACTAATGTTTTCTCCTTGTGGTTATTTTCCCCATTTATTTCTCCTCATGGGTTACCGATTTCCATTATGGATCCCTACCTTCATGAAAATATTTTGTTGTTATTGACATACTTGACTATTGTTGGTACCAAATTATGACTGTCCATTTTATTAAAAAATCCTCTTTTGATTATTATTTTGACCATCTAGCCTTCATATTCTAGCTATAATCCTTAGAAACTAAATGATATGATTCCATTATCATAATTTTTAGCTTGAAATTAACTTTTGAAATTACTGTGTTAAAATGACATTTTTCAGAAAATTACAAGAAGCTGTAACTTCCTGTAATTTCTCCATTGTTTAACATATTGCATAGAAGGTGAGTGAATTTGAAGCTTGTGGGAATGAAGCTAAATGTACAAGGATGGTGGATTTCCTATCCACTTTCAAATTTGAAGAAAGTAGGTGTCCAGTGAATGCTAGTCAAACCCAACCACTTCAGTAGAATTTCCAGATTTTTGTGAACAAAATAATTTCTATTTTGAGAATTTTTGCATAAAGGAAGGAAATGATCTAATTTATACCTTCTTGGATGTAATTAATAGAATTTTGTTAAGATAATATGGAGCAGAAATAGCTTCTTTTGTTATGGGATTTGTGATAAATAGCCTAGGAGGAAAAACTATGTTTAGTTGCCAGATTTTGAACATATGAAAGTACAGTTTATGCATTGTTGATTCCAGACTTAATACAAACTTCATTATCAAGCTTATGCCTTCAGATCCAATAGTTACACTCTTCTGAATCGTTTTATATTATGCTTGTGAAGTGTTGAATGACCCTCATCATTACGCTGGTACACTCTGTTTTCAAGTTTCCTTACTAGTTACATATTTGGATTTGAAAGTTATTTTATGTGCTGTAAGAAAGGTTATGTTATTGAAGTTATCAATTGAAAAGGACTTGAATTCATTGTGAACAGAACCTTGTAAAAGGATTCAACCAATTCTGATCTTGAAAATTGATATATATGCTCGCTGTCATACAATTTCCATATTGCTTATTGGCTTTGACTTCGAAGACAGTTCATGGTTTAATTTGCAAGTGATTCAGATTTGTAATTGTTAAATTCAATTTGCAGTTTGATAAGTGACTCTTGTAAAAGATTCAACTGTTATTGGTTTGCAACATTACTTATCTTATTCACTGTTTGATTTAATTAGTTGTTGAAATTACTTTGGATTTTTATGATTGGGAAGGTTCTCTTGAGCAATATTCTTGTAAGAGAATGATAGGATTTTAACTAGTCATTAATACTCTATTTCGTTATCTAGGCAATCGAAACTTCACTAGGTTAGTTTTCATCTAAAATTGAGGCTTAAGTAATTGAAAAAAACGATGACGAACCTATTGTAAAAAAAGCATTGTTGTCTCATTTTACTAAGCTGTCATTAGAACCTTAGATCCTTCTAGATCTATATACTTTAGATGAGCACCTCTAAGTGTAATTTCCTGGGTTGATAAAGGAATTAAGAGTTTAACTTAACTTAGTAAGCAAACACCAAACATTTTGGTGCCATTGCCGGGGAGGTGCAACTGGAAAGATTAAAAAAAATCTAAAAAACACTTGAAATCAACAAAACAACAAAAACATAGATTTAAATTTAATTTTTAAGTCATGATTATTTATGTCTAGATTTAGGGATGAGAAAGGAAGATTCGCAAAAACCCCCCAAACAACAACTAACCCACCATTAGGAGCAGAACCATTAGAAAAGATTGAGTACATAACATCAACTACAAAAGTTACTATGGAAAAACTTGAGGAAAAACAAAGAACAGGCCAAAGACTTACTCTCATTGAAAGACAAATCCTACTAGATCATGAGGCCAAGAAGAGAAATATACCCTAGAATTCTATAGTAGGAAGACCAAAAGATAGTAGTATAAGAATTCAACAGCCTATCTTTGAACAAACTTTTCCTCAAGAACTAAAACCAGAGGAAGAGATAGAAACCTTAGACAAATCACAAATCACAATGGCTGAAGATGGAGGATCTAGAGGACCTACTGCAGAAAAATTAAGAGATTATGAAAGACAAATGGACGAAAGGAGAAGAAAAAGAGAAAATGAAGAAAAACACAGAAATGATACTTTGTTTGGAGGAGATCAAAATCCAAATCCACTAGAGGCAGAGAAACCCACATTTAAATTTCCAATTCAAGACAGAGGAGAGTATATGGATGAGGAGATTAAAATGAACATTATACCACCATCTGTATTACCAAACTTTTATGGTATGACATAAGAAGACCCTGATTCATTTTTGTTTGAAATTGACATAGTATGCCGAACCTATGGATATACTGATGACGCACATAGACTTAGAATTTTTCCTGCTACATTAAAAGTAGTAGCACTTAGGTGGTTCATGGGATTAGGTGAACATTCAGTCACTGATTGGATGACATGAGAAAAATCTTTTTGAAGAAGTATCAACCTTACTGTCGATCAAAAGATTCTAAAGATGATATCTTTAGAATGAAACAACAAGAAGATGAGACCTTAGAGGAATACTTGGAAAGACTCTCATATAATCTACAAAATAAAAAACATAGAACCATGTCTGTTGATCTTATTCGAACAATATTTCTTAAAGGCATTCGAGATGAGTATTTAGATGACCTCAATCTCATGGGTAAAGGGGATATTTCCAATTTACCTTTTGAGGAGATTGATGATTTGTGTCAAAAGTACTGTAGAAGTAGGTCAAGAAATGGAAAAAGAGTTATGACATCCAAGATCACAAAATCTGCCACAGGAAATATAACCAGAGCTGAACTAGGGAATTTATTTGAATATTTTAAAATAGATCTTCTAAGTACTTTGGGGAATCAAATAGGAACTTTAAAATCAAAGAAATGACAAGATGAACAAGAAAAAGAGTTATCTATATTTTGTCCCAAATGCAGACAAAAACATGCTTTGAAAGAATGTCCTTTAAATAATGTGTAGATTTGTGGGTTTTGTACAGAAAATCATGACACTAAGGATTGCACAAAGATGAAAATTTTGTAGAATTACGATTTGGAGGCCAATGTAGAAATGGAGAACATGTATTTCATGGGAACTAGAAGTCTATGGCAGCCACGACCTCCAGGTATGTATCAAGATCCAAATTTAGCGAATTATAACATGCCTGTTCAAAATTCTTGGAATGTTCCTATGCCTTGGAAAAATTGGTTTAATCAACAACAACGAACTTATCCACAACAAGGATGGAAAGGATATTCTTATCCTCAACAGTTTACTCAACAACAACCTCAGCAATATCAACAACCATTTGCTCAACCATATCCCCAAAACTATCAACCACAATATTCTCAGCCGTATCCACAACAATACCCTCAACAACCAATTGCTTATCAACATCAGAATCCCCAACAAGCTTTACCTGCTCCTCCAAAAATAAATTCGCCACAGCTGTAACTACCATCCAACCAACCTCCTAGACCCACACAACTACTAGCTCAACCCATAGCTAACCCAAACAACCGAATAGGTAGACCAGCTTACAACATGGACAAAGGACAATTGTACACGACTCTGCCATTGTAAAATATTGAATTAAGGTCAGGCTGAACTTTGCAAAAAGAATCTCCACCTATTCCAACACAGTCACAAAATTGAAATCAAATTGATGAACAAGAAAATCCAACACTTAGTAAACAAAATGATCCAACACAACACAATCTAGAACAAGATAAACAAATAAAAACACTACAACCACAGCCAATCCCAGAACGACTACTTCAACCAAAATTACCCACACCATTACCACAATTTGATGTTCTTGATGAGTTAAGAAATGTGTATGTCAAAATTCCATTACTCCAGGAAATCAAGGATATTTCGATTTATAACAAAGCCATTAAGGAGCTCTGTCTCAAAAACCCTGTAAAGAAAAGATTTGATCAAAAAACAATACATGTTATAGGCAATTTAGCTGCCTTGACGTCAAATATCATTTCCATGGAAAAATATGTTGACCCGGGAATACCTAGAGTCACAACAATTATCAAAAAAATATCAATTCCAAACACTCTGATAGATTTAGGAGCTGCAATAAATGTTATGACATTAGAGACAATGAAAATTTTGCAGCTAACAAATTTATAGACAACCCCGATTGTTTTGGAATTAGCAGATCGCTCTAAAGTCAATCCTGAAGGGATACCAGAAGACATAATTGTTTCACTGGACTCTTGGGAGTATCTAGTTGATTTATTAGTACTCCAGCCAAAATCAAACTTAGGAGTACACCCACTCATACCTTGTAGACCATGGTTAGCAATTGCTGATGCATTCATTGGGTGTAGATCAGGTAACATGATCATTTCTAGAGGCACATAAAGAAAATAACTTACCTTGTACCCATCAGCACAAGCACCAACAGTAACACAAAACCTATGGCTTGATGACAATGTCAGGGATAAGGAAGAAATCTACTCTATCTTAAGCATTAATCAAATGTATGATTTTAGGGAGAACAACAATGAGGATTTAGTGGAAATGTTTATCTCTTAATCTGATGTTTCAGAGGAATTGAGAAGTGAACAATACATTGCTACAGATCAAATATTGGCACAAAGATTTCAGGAAACTTGTACCATGTATTCTCTGAAAACATTATTTGAAGAAATTTTTCCAATCGAGTCTATTAAAAGTACACAAAGTAATACTATAGAAATCAGCCCAGGAAAAACATTGAACATTGGGGCGTTTCTAGAAACATCTCCGGAATGGAAATTACTTGATTTTCTCACCAAATACCAAAATAGATTCGCTTGGGACTACAATGACATGCAGGGAATTCACCTAGAAACTTGCACTCAACATAGCTATATAGACACAAGTTTTCAACCCGTGAGGTAGCCACAGAGACTGATGAAACCCATGCTCAAAGAGATTGTAAAGGATGAATTGCAAAAGCTACTAAAAATAAAGCTCATGTACCCCATTTACGACAGCCAATGGATATCTCCACTAGTAATAGTCCCTGAGAAAAATGGTAAGTGGTGAGCTTGTGTTGACTATAGAGAACTGAATAAAGCCACCCTTAAAGACTATTTTCCACTACCATTCATTGACCAAGTTTTGGATACTTTAGTTGGAAAAATGTCATATTCCTTTCTCTATGGTTTTAGTAGATACAATCAGATAAGCATAGCCTCAGAAGACCAAGAAAAACTAAAATTTACTACTATCCCTAGGCCACATATGGTTACAGTGTGCTACCATTCCGCTTGTGCAATGCACCAGCAACATTTCAGAGAGCAGTCTTAGCAATTTTTGCTAATTTGGTCCACGAGTGCGTTGAGGTATATATGGATGATTTTTCTGTATATGGTAATTCCTTTGACAACTCTTTGCAAAATATTGAACAAGTTTTACAACAATGTATAGAAACCAACTTGTCTTTAAGCAATGAAAAATGTTATATGATGATGAATGAGGGAATCAAGGTAGATCAAACCAAAATACAAATTATTGTCAAACCGCCAATTCCAATCAATCCAAAAGATGTAAGGAGCTTTCTTGGTTATGCAAGCTACTATAGGATATTTATTGAAAAATATAGTAGGATAGCCTTGCCTTTATTTAAGATTCTTGCAAAGGATGTACCTTTCATTTGGAATGAGGCATGTCAAAAAGCAATTGAGAAACTTAAAGAAAAACTAAGCACTACACCAGTTTTGAGAGGACCCAATTCGACTTTACCTTTTCACATCTCAACTGATGCATCCAACACAGCAGTAGGGGCTTCGTTAGGGGAAAAATAAGATGCTCTAACTTATGCCATTTACTTTATCAGTAAAAATTTGACACATGTTGAACTCAACTACACAGTAACGGAAAAGGAAATGCTTGCAATTATACATGCAGTGAACAAATTTCACCACTACATAATTGGATATGAAGTCCTTGTTCATACTGACCACTTCGCTATTAAATATTTAGTAAATAAACTTATTACTAATGGTAGGATCACCAGATGGCTACTCTTATGTCAAGAATTTAATATCACCATACTGGATAGACCAGGGAAAGAAAACCAGGTAGCCGACTACTTCTCTATATTACAAAATCTAGGTGAAGTTGTCCAAGTTGAAGATTTATTTCCTGATGAACACTTGTTTACAATTTTAGTATTAACACCATGGTATGCTGACTTTGCTAATTACTTGTCTACAGGAAAAGTGCCACCATCATTCAGTTCAAAGGAGAAGAAAAGACTCATCAAACAAAGTGCAAGATATTCATGGGTTAATGATGAATTGTTTTATATTGGTTATGATATGATTATTAGAAGATGCATTAGAGAGGATCAAATTATTGACATACTAGCATCATGCCATGATCAACCTTGTGGTGGCCATTTTGCAGCAAAGAGGACAAAACACAAAATTCTTAGCCTTGGCTACTATTGGCCATCAATTTTCAAAGATTCAAAAAAGTATGTAAGAAGTTATGACAACTGCCAATGCATGGGCAGACCAACCACCTCAGATGATATGCCACTACAGCCACAAGTCCATCTAGAACCATTTGAAAATTGGGCTCTAGACTTTGTTGGACCCATCAATCCACCATCCAAAGGCAAGAAATACATTCTTGTATGTACCGATTATGTGACCAAATGGGTTGAAGCAAAGGCACTTATTAGAGCAACAGAACAAACAGTAGTCAATTTCCTCTTTGAAGAAATTTTTGTAAGATATGGAGTACCTAGAGAGATAGTGATAGAATAAGGGACTCAATTTACTTCTAAGCTAGTTCAAGAAATCATAGACAAGTAAAAAATAAAGCACAGAAGGAGTACACCCTACCATCTGCAGGCCAATGGCCAAGTGGAATCTACAAACAAGATACTAGAGGGGATTATGACAAGCTCAATGAACCACTTTGGGCATATAGAATCACTTGGAAAAACAAAACAGGGTTTACACCTTATCAGCTAGTGTACGGTAAGGAAGTCATACTACTAATAGAATTTCAAATAGCTACATACAAATTGGCAGTAGACCTAGGAATAGATCTATTTGCATCACAGAAGGAACAAATCATGCAATTGAATCAGCTGGACCAAATGAGACTGCAAGCAATGGAAAGGACAACAATGATACAACAACAGAGGAGGCAATGGCATGATAAGTTAATTAAAAAGAAGGAGTTTCAAGTTGGAAACTGGGCATTACTCTTTGAATCAAAGTTCAAAGACTATAAATCCAAATTTACAACCAAATAGATGGGGCCTTATGAAATCATAGAAGTCTTTGAGAACGGATCAGTCAAGCTCACAACCATTGATCAAGAGGAATGAACATTTCTAGTGAACGAGCACAGGCTAAAGATCTATAATAAGCCTGTCAGCAAAGAAGATTTCATGACAATGGTATCACAGCAAAAGAAGGTACATATAGTATAGCAGCCAGCTGTAATAGCTAAGGCTTAATCAATTCTCTACTTTGAAATTTAAAAAAATAAAAATAAAAAAACAATAATAAAAGGTAAAAAAAAACCATAATAATGTTTAGATATGAAAACCAGAGATGGCATAATCTAAACATAATTCTTATGAGAAAACCAAGCAATTGGCTTGTAAGAATTCATTTTCCTTTAGTTCAAGTTTGAAATAAAAGTACTTTGCAACCAACATGACTTGAGGAAAAGTCAAACAATCAATAGGGGGGAAGAAAGTTTGAACTTGTTCATGCTTTTTCATCTCCCTAAATTCATCTCCAGCAGAGGAAGATATTTATTTAAATTTTCTAATGGATTCTTAAAAAGTGATTGGTATTTAGTATTTTCAAAATGATTTGATTTTAAACTCAGAACATATCTCAGAAAGGAACCTGTTATATGTAATTTCTCAGCAAGGGACCTGTTATGTCAATTTCTCATTCTAAGGCAAGGGACCTATTCTATGCACATTATCAGAATGGGATCTGTACAAAGGAAGATTGCATCAACAAAGAAGAATACCACACCCAAGAAGAAGAAGATTGCAAAGAAGAAGACTGGACTGCACCTAAGAATAAAGAGACTACATTTAAAAGAGAAATGGACACCATCCCATTCTGCCTGAACATATCAAGCAACAAAAGACAACGCCCAAACAAAGAGATATCATAGGGCTATAAGAATTGCCATTTTAATATTTTTAGTTTCTTTTATTAATTTCAATTTTTAGATGATGGTTTATGATAATTATTTATTTTAGTTTCTAAATACCTAGTTTATCCTATATCGTTCATTCTTATATCCTGTAGGAGTTAGTCCTACTCTTCTACCTATATCCTATAACTATAACCTATTTCCTATTTTTGAACATTAGTCTTATCTTCTACCTTGTATATATTCCTAAAAGTCTAATCCTTAACACCCACCTTTTGATCCTATACATATATTTCTAATCAACCTATAATCATAAGTACCAACAGACCTACCAAAACTAAGCATGCATACTTAAGAACCAATTAAGTCACCAACTGCAGATTGGAAGTATCAATTTGTAAGCCACGGAACCAAATTTTGAAGAAGGGATCAGGTCATGAATACAAAGGATTTATCAATATTAAGCCACAAAACCAAATTTTGAAGAAGGGAGCAGGCCACAAATACGAAGGATTTATAAATTTTTATGGTTTTCAACCTAAAATTTTTAAAATATTGAAAATAAAACATAATTGATAGACAAAAGGGTATGTGATCATAAGTAAAGATTAATGGCTAGTTCAGCAAAATCATCATGACCGATGCTCTTGTGATCTGAAGGTATCATAATGGTTTGTATACCCAATTTTATCATTCAAAGACCGCTACCAAGACTTTGTAGGCCATCATTAAAAATCCTTGTGTAAGGCATTGAAGGGATTATCAGTGAACCGTATGCTGCATGAAGAGAATGAGAGTTCATTGCATAAACATGTAATGAATGAAGTGAGAATGAAACCACTATGATAAAAAGGGGAAGTAAGTATTGTATTCATCATGTAGTATAGGTAGAAGTACAAGCCTATAGAAAACGTTGTGAACGAGAGCTATTTGCCATTCTGAAGGTTATAAAGCAATACTCTCCGAGATACATAAGGGTATAGTGTTACGAGTATGTCTACATACGAGTAAAAGGGCCACGGCGCAGGGGAGATTCTACAGAACCGGTTGAAGGGTATTTTGATTTAATTAGCAGCATCCTCCACTAAACACGAGATATGCATAGTACTCAAGCTCAGGTAGATTTCTTATCACAATTATGGTATTTTTTTTTACAGCATAATAAAAACGCAGTAATTTCTTCTCCCTTACAGCCGTTAATTCTTCTTATAGTACAGGGTAACTAGAAATTATTTTTCTCATGGAAAACCGAGCAGAGCCACAACAATCTGACCCCTCTAAATACCATAAGGACTAAATAGACATTTTTCGGGCAAAACAATGGCTGCCATTTTTAGAAAAATACGGTGGGTACAATGAGAAAATGACAAGGGAGTTTTCCTTTTCATTTACTGGAGAGAGACCTATTGTAGGAAACTTGTCTTTTAGAGTCTCCAAAGACACAATTGCTCAAGCAATAGGCATAAGCCCAGAAGGGGAGAAGTATTTAAAACCAAGCAGTTCAAAGAAAAAACATAGACACATTTCATATCCAAGAAAAGGGTATCATAAGTTGACTGGAAATAAGGGATTCCTAGGAGTTGGATTATTCATCCATGGGATGAAATAGTTTATGTCATTCAAAAATTTATAACCTATGAGGGAAGATACAACATTGTACTTATTTATCATATCAAATTGTTAATGCATCTAAGAGGGGACCGCATTATAAGTTTGCCTTATTTTTTTTTACAAAGTTTGACTAAAATGTATAAGACCATAGAAAAGCAAAGGAAAAACAAGGATAAGCGTATATACCATTTTGGTTTGGTAAAAATATTGATTGAATTTGAACTGCAAAAGATAAGTGTGACTTGGAAGAAGTTCTTGTAAACTAATGAGTTTATGACAGATGAGGAGCAAACAAAGTAACAAAATTCACAATAAGAGCATCATAATTCAAAGGAAGGGAAGCAACATGCAGAACTAGTGATTGATGTAGATGCTATAGAGGAAAACGTTTCAGGGTATAGACAGGGTAACTCTGTTCCATCCAACAGTAGTATTAGAACAAGAAGTATGGTAAGGGGGGAAGCTGAGAGAGCTAAACAAGATAAAATTTTTACCACTTATACAAGGAAGTCCAGAAATATCAAGTTTGGTCAGAAAGGGAAAACGGTGGAGGAAGATGACATTCTAAAACAACCCCAGTACGACTACATACAAGGATTGGAAAGTAAAGACAAGGAAAAGGAACAACAAGAACAAAAGTTCTCAGGTAAAAACATGAGAAAACTGGAAAGGAAAATTTAGAGATTACAGCAGTAGCTTATGGAATCAGAAGTCGTGGAAAGAGTGGTAAAAAAGGAAAATGAAACACTCACTATACAAAGCAAGAAGTTTCAAGGGGAGAATGAAAAATTGAAAAATAAGATTAAAAAATTCACAGCCTATAAAATGAAAATCTGTAGGAAGGCCTATAAAATTTATAAGCAAAAGAAGGCAATTAAAACCAAGTATCAAGTTTTGAAGATGGAGTATGAAGCCCAAATGAACATCAATGATTTATTTCAGAAGCAGAGGTAGAAGCAGAGGCAGAAGGCATAATTTAACAGGTTAGAATTTATTTGCATGAGGGCATGCAAAATCCTGAGTTTGGGGGAATGTTGGTACCAAATTATGACTATCCATTTTATTAAAAAATCCTCTTTTGATTATCATTTTGACGATATAGCCTTCATATTCCAGCTATAAACCTTAGAAACTAAATGATACGATTCCATTATCATTATTTTTAGCTTGAAATTATTGTGTTAAAAATGACATTTTTTAGAAAATTACAAGAAGTTGTAACTTCCTGTAATTGGTCCATTGTTTAACATATTTCATAGTAGGTGAGAAAATTTGAAGCTTGTGGGCATGAAGCTAAATGTACAAGGATGGTGGATTTCCTACCCACTTTTGAATTTGAAGAAAGCACGTGTCTGGTCAACACTGGTCAAACTCGGGCACTTCAGCAGAATTTCTAGATTTTTATGAACAAAATAATTTCTATTTTGAGAATTTTTGCATAAAGGAAGGAACTGATCTAATTTTCACCTTCTTGGATGTAATTAATAGAAATTTGTTAGGATAATATGGAGCAGAAACAACTTCTTTTGTTATGGGATTTGTGATAATTATCTTAGGAGGAAAAACTATGTTTAGTTGCCAGATTTTGAACATATGAAAGTACAATTTATGCATTGTTGATTCCAGACTTAATACAGACTTCATTATCAAGCTTATGCCTTCAGATCCAATAGTTACACTCTTCTAAATCATTTTATAGTGTGCTTGTGAAGTGTTGAAGGGCCCTCATCACTACGCTGGTACACTCTGTTTCAAGTTTCTTTACTAGTTACATATTTGGATTTGAAAGTTATTTTATGTGCTGTAGGAAAGGTTATGTTATTGAAGTTATCAATTGAAAAGGACTTGCATTCGTTGTGAATAGAACCATGCAAAAGGATTCAGCCAATTATGATATTGAAAATTGATATATATGCTTGCTGTCATATAGTTTCCATATTGCTTATTGGCTTTGACTTTGAAGACAGTTCATGGTTTGATTTCCAAGTGATTTAGATTTGTAATTGTTAAATTCAATTTGCAGTTTGATAAGTGACTCTTGTAAAAGATTCAACTATTATTGGTTTGCAACATTACTTATCTTATTCATTGTTTGATTTAATTAATTGTTGAAATTACTTTGGATTTTTATGATTGGGAAGGTTCTATTGAGCAATATTCTTGTCATTAATACTCTGTTTCATTATCTAGAAAATCAGAACTTCAATAGGTTTCTAAAATTAAGGCTTAAATAATTGAAAAAAACAAGGATGAACCTCTTGTAAAAAAAGCACTATTGACTCATTTTACTAAGTTGTCATTAGAACCTTAGATCGTTCTAGATCTATATACTTTAGATGAGCACCTCTAAGTGTATTTTCCTAGGTTGACAAAGGAATTAAGAGTTTAACTCACCTTAGTAAGTAAATACCAAACAACTACCCTTGTCACCCATGGGCTCTCTTCCCCCTCCTCGCCTCTAGATCTCTCTATCTCGCCTATCGGTTTTGAAGGATTTCTTCCTTTTAGTTATTCATAAACTGCTTCTCCACCTTGAAGTCTTTCCTCCATTCCTTTTTCTTCTCACAATGTAGTCCCCCCACCAATCTCATTGAAACCTCCTCCCTTGACCACAGTCCCCTACACAAGAGCCCACTCATTCTCCCAAGCCCAACCCCCCATTTGCTACTAGAAAATTAAAGAATCCCTATGTTAAAGAAAAGAAGGGCCAACTCTCCTTCATTCTGGGTGACGTGATCGATATGCACTAAATCGTTTAAATGTATGAGTTTTCATTGATGGGTTGTGCTCATGGTCGTCATTTTAGTGGGAAGAAAATATGAGAATGGATGAGAAAGGAGTAGGGGGCCCATTCAACTCACTACCAACTTTCAGATACTAGTAAGAGGTTGGCTCATTTTCTTTTTCAACAAGTCTAGAGAGGTTCATTGGGATTTCAATAAGGTTTGGATTATCGACTCCACCCCTTTCATGCTTAATTAATGGACCCCTATTTTTGATCCCACTTGTATAGACGCCAGACAAGGCCCCTATTTGGCTTCAACTTCCGAAACTAAAAGTATAATTTTGCTTAGAGTAGACTCTTAGGGAAATTGGAAACAAGCTGGGGGAATGCTTGTAGGTCGACCTCATTTTCCAAGACTCTTTGGATATGAAGGTGGTGAGGGTATTGGTAAATTTTTATATCACATATGAATTATGGGGTGAAATGAAGCTCCATGTCAAGGCATCACTTCTCTTCATACCTTACTTTATGAGTGCATCCCCATCAGATGTCACAGATGTCACAAGAATTACCACAATGCTATGAATTATTCACTAGGGTTCCATGGCATCAAAGGAATGTACAAGCCCATATCTCCCAAGATGAAAGAGAAACGATTTGTCCTGATGATGAAGACTCCTTCTGTCCTTTCTGTAACTGTCTCAGCTACGCTTACTATCTTGATGGCTTCGGCTCTCGAACTCAATGCGATTGTTCCTATGATTATTGATGGGGCTTCCATAAAGCACTGATCAACCACAATTCCACCTAGCCACTATTTCGATGATGTCGCCTTTGGGTACTCTCTCTTCACCTGTTTCTTTAACTTCTATTCTTAGTTGTATTTTGGATTTGGAGAAATATTGGAATACAATAGAACATGAAATCCTTGTATATATGTTATTGACAGTGATTATAAGTTTGTGTGGCTAGGGTCAGGTGGTAGATATCAGCTTCTTCAATTAGTCCTAGAAGTCACATCCCTTGGGTAGATGACTTCAAGAAAAAACTAAATCTAATTTCCATTGTGGCTAATAATTAGAAATGGTTAACTTGATATGAAAAAGGGTATTGTAGGAAAGCCTTATGATTTTTTGATAGCATGTTTAGGTCCTTAGATCAAATGTGTGTTACGCAACCAACTCAAAAAGTAGCAAAAAAGATAAATCAACAACTTGAGAAACAACCTCTTCGAGGGGGGAACCTCCTATACATCATATAAATGAACAATTCTTGGATGATACAAATCATTAGACCTCCTTGGTATATATAGGAGTCTTAGGGGTCACAATATAATCAGAGCCTGCATAATAATAATAATGTAAGGGCACAACACTAACAACATGGGGGATGCATGGGCACACTAACAACATGGGGGATGCATGGGCACACCAATAACATTAGGGAGCTACACTAACAATAACAATAAAGGAAATACACTAATATTATAGTGACAAAACATGCCCCTCTCTTTCAAAAAATTATTGTCCTCAATGCTTGAGTTCTAGATGCTTGTGTATAAAATCCTCATCCTCCCATGTGGAATCTTCAACGGGTAAGTTCTTCCACTTAATGGTTAGGTATATCATGATCTCGACAATTTTCCTCATTACTAGTCAAACAATCCATGATGGGAGAAATAATTTGTAAACATTTGGGGTATGCCCACAATCCACATGGATCCATATGTTTACACTAACAATAATAATAAGGGGCATACACTAGTATTATAGGGGCATAACATGTCCCTCTCCTTCAAAAAGTATTGTCCTCAACGCTTGAGTAGTTTTGGATGCTTCTGTATAAAATTCTCATCTTCCCATGTGGAATCTTCAATGGGTAATTTCTTCCACGTAATGGTTAGGTACATCACGATTCAAATATTTTTCCTTGTTATTGCTCAAACAATCCGTGTTTGGAGAAATAAATGGGAAACAATTTGGGTATGCCCACAATCCACATGGATCCATATGTTTATCGAGCAAGTTCACTTTAACATATTGATGTCACTTTTAGATATGTTTTACCAATTACCTTGTATGGAATAGAGATTAAAAATTTAACCACCAATAGGTTTTTATTATTTTATCTCAATGGGAAAGAAGCAAAATGTCATGCATGAAAAATAGTTTGTAGGTCTCTTCGTCATGAAGGCAACATGCATGAATTTTCAAGTAATAGGAGAAAACACAAGTGCAGGTGATATATGGTTGCTTCTAACGGTGCAAAGGCCACAAGTAGAGGTGATATATGAATTGTTTTCACCTACAACATCTCATCCATCCACTCTTATTGACTTTCCTTTGTACTTTTTCATAAAATTACTAGTTTTAATAATTTAAAAGATTAGAAAACACTTCGTGATTTGAAACATGTCGACTAAAGAATATGTAATGTGATTTACCAAAAAATTTATCTTGAAAAATCACTATGAATCACATACATTTACATTCTCAACAAAAAAAAAAGTATTATAACAATAAATATTGAAATTAAATCTCATTGGGAAGAATTTTTTTTATATTCCATTAGGAGGGAAAGACATATCTTTATATTTCCTTTTTAGCGAACTATCTCATTTTTGAAACCTTCACATCTATGCTCTAATTCATAATTCATGGAGCTCAACATTTTTCCCTCCTATTACCAAGAGGATGACAATAATATGCTCATACAGCCAACAATGATGGAGCTTGGTATCTCTCCAATGTACCATATCAAAATAAGGCAGTACACAATACTTGGAGTTGTTGTGGAACATGGATTCCATAAAAAATGAACCCCACTAAAAAGTATCTCAATATACAACAGTGGTTACTAGTACGTGCTCAAATGGCTCACTAAAGAGCTTCCTCAACCAACTATCTTCATAATAAACCATACTTTCTCCTATATACATCCAACCT
Organism: Pinus tabuliformis; assembly: GCA_031772625.1. NCBI lineage: Eukaryota > Viridiplantae > Streptophyta > Pinopsida > Pinales > Pinaceae > Pinus > Pinus tabuliformis. The sequence goes on from CM062815.1 coordinate 132,895,523, forward strand.
CAACAGTTCTTCCAAAGCAACCAAATCAAGAGTTACAACACTAAATGTGCTTTTCCATCCATCACATTGCCAACCGAGCCAATATCAGAATACCCAATATATGAGGGTTTATCCATAGATTGAATTAGAGTATTCATAGTGAGGCATATGACAGATACATTGTTTCTCAATAACACCAGGGATCACACACGATATACATAAGAAAACTTGCAACATTTCCAACTATCTAGACCTTTAAGTGCAGAAAATAGTGTAACATGGCTAGGTCTTTCATCTTGACTTTAAAGGTCAACTCCCTCTTACATTGAAAAACGAGAGGGTCATTAATAAAAAATCATCAATAGTTGCATCTTTACAATTAGCATGGCTTTTTCATAACTCCCTCTGAATATAGTGAATGTGACCATGACAAATCATAATCAACGAGCCATCTGTAACCTAACCCTTTTCCTTAGGTCCATGTGACAAAGTCATCAACCACAATTTTCTTCCATGACTTATCTTTGTCAGCAAACATCAGGCAGGAAGAGTCATCGCAATATCCTACCTGATGTTCTGAAGCCTTGTTTGATGAGATTCTTATTGGAGAGACTTTCCATAAGGCACCTGCAACAAGAAAATTCTAAGAAGCTTACCTCAGAATAGAAAGAAAGCTTTGTAGAATCATCATAGTCCTTCTTCAACCAAAATGAAGAAATAGCTTCATTATCCTCCTTTGCTAGATGATGATCCAATGAATTAAATTACCGATTCCATGATATCTAGGCATCCATATTCATAAGTCTGTCTTTTATTGTAGTGTTTTCTTGTCAATGATGTACGAAAAAAACCCAATTAATATTGTGGATGACAAACAATATCAAAAATATAAAAGGCTACTAAACATTGTAGATTTGCAGCAACTGATAGAAACAAAACCTTGAAAAGTCCAGATCTATGTCACAATCATAGTTAAACATCAAAAAGGAAGAGGAATAACTCCATTCATCCAATGGAAACCAGATATGTAAAGAATAATTTTATTATAACACCAGTGAAGAGAATAGATAAATGTTACCAGTCCCCCTCTATGGGATGGGTTCTTGGCTATCCTCAAACTTCTTCAGCTTGTGTAGATTCTCTCTCCTCTATAATGCATAAACCCAAAAAAAATATGGTGTGCAACAATGAAAATAATCATAGTTACAAAAATGAGTGCAACAATGAAAATAATCAAAAGTGAATAATGAATGGAAAACCCTTCTATTTATAACAAAATATTGAGTTATCCTCGAATAATGAGCAATAATAAAATATTATTGATCCCTTTCTTGGAATAACCACTTGGAATATTTTATTATATTTGGTTAGGATGGAAGAAGTATTTAAACTTTATTTAGAAATAATAAATAAATAAATGATTTATTTATCATCTCAAGGAATTAGTTAAGGAATAATAAACAAATAAGGATTTATTTAATTATTCCTAAGGGATTTAGTCCAATTTAACAAAGAATAATAATTAATTAGTGATTAATTAATCATTCTTAGAGAAAAATAAGAAAAATGATGATTTATCTTGGATTTGAGGCATCTGTGGTTCATTTCTTCCAAGTTGAATATCAGAGTATCCACAATAATAATCATACTTGTCAACGTTTCAAATCCCAACAGGGATCCATCATGAGGACAATTTCTGAATAATGATAGAAGAAGAGCTTAGTGAGAGGATAAATAGTAAAAATATATTTTGATTTTAAGGAGATGAGGTCGGCTTAATTTTCTTTTCTTTTTTAATTTTTAATTTTAATTTTTATAAATATTAATCATGTTTTAAAGTTTTATTATAATCTTTATAATAACTTGTATTTTATATATTTTCATTATTAGTAAAAGATCCTTTAATGAATAGTTTTTTAATAATCACTAATATATTTATTATTTATTCTAATGTTATTATAATGTGACTAATTTTTGTTATTAAATTTTAATTCATTATCATACCTTTTATTCCAATTAGTTAATTAATTAATTGATTAATAAATATTATAACAATAATTGAATTCATATTTAATAAAGATAATTAATTCTTTTTAATTTTGTTATTAATAAAAGATAAATTTATTTTATTTATTATAATAATATAACTAATTTTATTGGCATTAATTAATTAATAGATATTATAATTAAATACTAATTGTTATTGTAAATGCATTATTTTATTATAAGTAATATAACTAATTTGATTAGATTAATATAGTTTTGATTGATTGATTAATTAATTAATTAATAGTATTGTAATGACTAATTATTATTATGGGTTAATTTAAAAAAATGTTAATAAACTAAATAATTAATAGAAATTATAATATTAATTATTGTTATTGATAATTAATTATACTAATAATAATAATAATTATTATTATAAATAATCTTTAATTAATTATTATTATAAATACCTAATAATAATAATCATGATAATTATTATGAAGAATTATAATAATAACTATTTTAATTTTAATTTTAATATAAGATCAAAAAGTTATAATGAGAGGAGTAGTTACCTGATTACCTGAGATGTGTTGGTGGTCCTAAACCCTTTGATTAAAGGAAGCCAACTTTTACTAATCTCTATACCATTGTCCCTATTGAGATTCTGTGGATGTTTTATAATTTCAAGAGCCTCCCTAATCTTCCATCTTTGATAATGTTCTTCTCTTGCGATAATTGATGCGCTCTCCAAACAAATCTCGGGTTTCATCTTTGTGGAATGCTCTGAAAGGGCCGATGTACAAGACCTTCCATTCTAAATATCTGTTTATTTTCCATGATTGGGTCAAGTTTGACAAGGAATAATAATAAAACAATGGTTTAATTAATTATTCCTAGAAGAAAATCAAATAAATAGTGATTTATTTAATTATTCTCCATGGGTTTAACTATAAATTACTTAACAAAGGTGGTTTATTAGGTAATTTCTCATAGTAAAAATAGTTTTACTATGGTAAAATTGGCTTTACATGGTGTACTTCAATCCATCTAGTAAATTAGGCTAGATGATCAATTTTGTGATGATCACAGATTACCCCTCAATGTACGAGTGTTACGAGATAAACGTATCACCGAAGTATGTTGTAAAGACACAATCATTTAGAATACACAAGGCAGTCAGAGAGATAGATAGATAGACCAATGAAGCTGAATTTGAAAGAGGATAGGGACAGATGGGGTGAGACTAATGCAAGTCTCCTTTTATGTTGTGGTACTTGTTATGACCTAAATCTGCGTTAGGCTGAAGGAAGGAAAAATTCAGGGTAACCACAAACCACGCTCAGTCTGGTAGTTAGCCCTACCAGAACAGGAGAGGGCTCTCTTCGAGTCACGCTCAGCGAATAAGTAAACGGAATGGTTTGAGATGACTAATAGTGAATATTGATCTTAGGCTAGTAAGTAAATATGGATACAAGAAGCAATTTTTTATGATTGACTGAGTTTCTAGGATGGTATGTGACCAACTGACAACAATGAGCAGAGAATTTAATACAAAGGCACAGATTACTTCATGAGGCAATACAGGCAGAAAGTCTAGCAATTTAGTTTGAAATAACGTGGAATGGAGGAATTGCTTAGGAGGGTGAAAAGGGCATAAGTACATGAATCCTTTTCAATAGAAGAAGAACACTGAACATGAAATTTTCCCACACGTAGAGCAATAAAAATGAATTCTACCTTATCTAACTTAGAAAATTTCACTGGAAATGAATATGAAATGAACTGTGAAACATTACGAAATACATATGAAACATAAGAGACACATTTTCTACACTCACAACCACATGAATCTCATGAAACAAAGCCACTGCTTTTCATTAATCCTCTGTCAAAATATACAATGAAGAATTGAGTTTCTCTGCCACAGTCTCCCATAAATTACAAATCAACCAACCATTTGCAAATGGTTTGCATACAATAAATAGGCTACGCCATGAGGAAATAGAATGACCAAGAGTTGTGGATTTTTTCGAATCATTACAAAGTGGAAGTGGAAAGGCAACCATTAGTTACAGGTGCAGCGTTACAAAAATGACAAATGGCTTGGGTGACTGCTCGCCTTCCTTTGCCACTTAGATAGGAGTCCACCTTTAGTGAAAATGATTTTTAAACATTGCCTTAGTTTCCAAGAAAAATATAGTGTAAATGAGCAGGCCTACTTCGAGAAAGTCACGAATTGAAATTTCGCGAAACGGGCGCGATTTTGGCCTTTTCTTCTATATGCACACGCCCAAATATATACGCGCCACGCCATTTTTGGAGGTGATTTTGAGTAACCTTCTGGAGTCCAAATTGTGCCCAAGTGTACTTGTTGGAAAGCCTGGCTTGTATACTTTCCAACCCAGGTGGAATTTCTAAATTTGGTGTTCATTTTCCCCTCCAAATCTTCATTCTCCCAAGACTTCTTCCTGAGTGTCAAAATAGGGGCAGAGAGGTCATGTTTTGAGTGTTTTTGACCTCCTGGAGACTCAAATCATGTCCAACTTTCTTTGCCAAGCACCATTAGTCGTGAGTTTTCATCCTGAATCCAAAAATGCAAACCATTTGTGATTTGGAGCTCCCAATCCTAAGCGTCGCGGCAGTGACGCGACGCACAGGGAGAAAAAACTTGTGTTGTGACCAAAACTTTTCCATGTGACCAAAATTGCCCCAAAATTCTTGAAATTTGGGCTGGAGCTTCCTTATCAAGTGTTATGCTGGGCCAAAGAGGCTTCGGCCAATATCTAAAGTCAATCGATCTCCCTTTGCCTCTTTTTCTTCTTGATTGCCTTCCTCAATTTCGCCTTCAAATTCCTGATTCGGGCCTTGCACACTTTGTTTCATGCCATGTAGTGGAAAGCCATGTGTCTCAACAATGCATGGTCCTTATCGACCTTGTCCAGTAGCCTCTCTAAGTGCATGTTAACTCTCTCGAGGTTGTCCTCCTGATCTTCATTTATCTCTTGCTCCAATGACGTGAGCTCAACTCTTCTCCTTTGTGCAGCTTGGCGATGCTCACAAATGTTTTGTAGCTCCATGAGCACTTGCTGATCCTCAGGCTATTTGTTCCTCTGCTCCAGATATTTCATGTTCCACTTAGACCTCTCCAAGTCAAGGGATAAGGCTTCGATCTCTAATTGTTGCTCCTGGATGATCTCTCTAAGTTGTGCACTTGTTGGTTCTGTATCTGTATCATCATGAAGGAGAACGAATTCGGTCTCTCGTTCACCTGATGGCTCACCTGAAGGCCCCTCATCATGCATTGGCTCCTTACCTCTGTCCTGTACCTATAGTGCTAATGTCGGAAGCGAGGCCCCTTCCACCTCGGGTGGAGATAACACTCACTTTGTTGCTGCAAACAAATGTCTAGCACCCCTCTGATATGTGATGAAAACCGGCACACTAGCACTCTCATGGCGCTCATACCGACGAGAAGGTTCACCCTCATCCTTAACCTCTTATAATACCTGTGAAGTACTGAAGAGGTCACGGGAGATGAAATCATCCCATGTAATGCCCTGCAATCCCAGCTGATGAACCACCAAAATCTTAATAAGGGCAAAGTGATAAACACTGTTAAGTTGTTGTTGAGGGGTCTTGTAATACATGAAGGTGTTCATCCTCTCTATGTTCCTGCAAAAGAAAAATGGGATGTTCATCATTCGTACCCTAGTAAAGTGCATGAGCAACCTGATGTGATAGGCATATAGACGAGAGAACCTCCCCTCACAGCTGAAGTACTTCATGATCAACCTCATGAGCGGAGCATATTCATCTCTCAAATATCTAAATGGAAAGACTCTTGTGATTTGCCTCAAGCAACTGGCTTTAATGTAAGGCTCATAATACTGTTGATCAACCTTCTGTTTCTTGTGCCAGGGTTCTCCAACATTCGGTATACCTGTTGCTAATGAGATAGTTTCGGGTGTCAGTGTGAAGGTGACCCCGGCCAAGATAGAGTGATCTCCGTGTAGGTGAAGCACCAAAAGATGGGCCAACTCATGATGAACTCGAACATTAGCCACTCTTTGACAAAATTCAAAACATGATAGATGTTGGAAGCATGACATGGCAAGAGGGCAGGCCTGCAATTTAGTGAGGGTGGTTGGCTCATCCCTAACATGTTTGCCACTCTTGTGATGTCTCCTGGGAGCCTGTTATTCCGAGGATGAATCACTTTGTGTCTCCATCTCAAACTATGATGATTGCTCAGATGTCATGACTGCTGTGTGTACTATACTTGGGCTGTCCTTTGATGATGGTGTGAAACTAGGTGTTGTTGTGATATCTTCCACCAAGGGGAATAATGAAAAAAAAGGGAGTATTAGGAGGGGAATAATATGATGGGAATAGGGGTTATGGGGAGAAGTTTTTTTAGGGATATGTAGGGGGGTTTGGGGATTTGATAAGGTAGGGTTTTGGGGTTTTGATAAGGTAGGGTTTTGGGGTTTTAATAAGGTAGGGTTTTGGGGTGTTATGTTGACAAATAAGAGGAGGGGATAGGGAATGGAGTTTGGTAATATTTTAGGGTAGGGGTAATAAGGAAAAATGAGATGGGGGGAAGGGAAAAATGGAGAGGAGGGAAAAGATGAGAGGTGAAAGAGGAGCTTTGGCATCAACACCACAATTTTGCAACCCTAGCAACAATGGCTTTGGTGTTTTCTAGTGGTTGGTTTTATGAATTTTAGTTGCCACTATAACTAGCCATGAACCACCATAACCTTCACAGAAATACATGAGCCATTGAGATTTAGAGCCTACCTATCGATTTGAGGGGTTTCAAAGGCAACTTGAGGCAATTTGGCACGATTTCGGGCCTTTGTGGGTGTGCGTCGCGTGACAAACCCAGTGTGTCGCGCTCTTTATATGCTTCGCGCCCTTGTAAACTTTGCATTGTGGAGTGGCTCTATGTTCGCCGCACTCTGTATGTGCACCGCGCCCCTCTGTGTGTGTGCCGCACGCCTGAAAACAACTCCAACTCCTTCCAAACGCGTGCTTTTCACTCTCAAACACTTTTCTATGTTTCTCAATAACCTTGATTTGCACAATGACCTTGTTTCCTTGTGGAAATTCTTATATAAAGACTTTGAAGTCATGGATTAAATATTTGCTTCTTCAAAAACCCACTTTGCAAATGTCCTTTTGACACTTTTCACTGACTTAAAGCAACACTGAATTTATTTCATCCCTTTGAATTTTTAGCTAGAATGATGAAATTTTCGGCACTTTTTGCAGGGGTTGCATGACAAGGGATTTGGCCATGGAAACCATGACTACATCTGAAGAAATCAATTGGCGACCTTTTGAAAATTTTATCACAAATGACACACTGTTTGAATTTTTCTTCAAAACAGAGTTTTGAAGAATAGTCGAAATTTGTCCACATGATGATGAAACTCTTTGAATCATAACTTTGTAAGGGCCCCACTCTGGCCTGCATCGCTTTATTGGACATGGTTGAAGACCAAATTGATTAATCCCTAGACCTAATTATCGAAAATGACTTTTGTCCATTAAAGGACCAGACCTTGACTATCATGGACTTTAGTGATCATTGACAAAAAACCTAAGCCAACAGGAGCCAGACATGAGGAGAAATGACTAGCATGACCTTTTCTGTCAGATTATGGCATGCTCCTAGCAGAATGTAGCTAGGTAAATGGAGCAGGACTCCTAAAAATGAAATGCATAAAGAGTTTTGACCTCTGACGGAGGACTGACCAGACCGACTCTAACAGTACTCAACCTCAATGAGGCAGAGGAGGCATACCCATACTGTTGTAGGGAAAAGTATCCGACTCGGATGACCCTATCCCACTCTAAGGGTGATAGTACCTCAGCAACAACTGTAAAGAAAACTACTTAAGGTTTACTTCTTTATGAAAGCAAAAGAGAGTGGATAAATGCACTAACCGTTGCCTTGCGCTTAATGTCGAATCCAAACTCTTCTCTATGGCTGCTTGCTCCCAGCTCCTTGCTCTATTGCTGGCCCAGCTACAATGAGATCCTACAAAATAGCAAAGAAGGAAACTACAAGCAACATGCAATCATAACTGATTCAAGGATTAGTGTAAACCAAATATACATTTATCACAAAACATCATTGGAACAAATGCATATAGAAGAACCTCAATAGCTTTTATTAATGAAGAAGTAAAGGTTCTGAGAGTGTTACAACCTTTGAAGGCCCCAATCCAGCAACACCTCCCAGCAGAAAGAATTTCTCCTCTTCACCTCCCTCAAGCAATCACCCAATAACTCTATAGTGAAACCAACAACATAGCATTACTTTGCACAAAATTCCAGCCTCCTGAGCTCATAGGAGAGAGCTCAATATATAGATGAATTGAGAAAGGATGAGTCAGCTTGCAACTGATGTGTAGCTGCCTTGTGTCCTCTCTCTCTTCAGTTGATCTTCAGTTCTTGAGTCCACTTGGTGAACTTTGCTTCCACTTGGAGAAACAGAGCCTCTGACTCATCACAAGGCGAAATCCCTGATCCAAGTGTCATTTTTGGAAGATTCCAGAGCAATGACTCAGTGTGCCACTTGTCCCATCTCACTCAGCGCAGGTGGCCTTTGTTCCACTTGCTTTGCAACGCAGGTACACCATGGAGGATCTGAGTTTCAGCGCAGAAGCCTAGTGGAGCACCTGCTTTGATTTCAGGATTGCTTGTTTTTGAGTGTTTTCAGGTGGAGAACTGATCTGAGAGCTGTTGGTTTGCTGACCTTGTTCCTCTAGGGGTAGGAACATCATGTTTAGGGAACTTTTGATCCCTTGGATTATTGACAATTCATGCATGTTGCTGTAAGGCACAAAATTGTCTATAACAGATGCCCCCTAAAGTATGAGGTCGTTTATCGGGTGAAATGCTTTATTGAGAGGATCCGAAGTTCATTCAATCTGCTGAGAAGTGTCCTGTAATAAGATACAATACAATACATTATTTTTCATACATTTTCATGATCTAGCTGAGGCGGGCATTCCCATGCTCAGCTTTATAAATACATTTTGGTACATAGAACAGACGATCGTCTGATTGTAGACCGATAATTCTCTGTTGAAATTATCATCCTTTGAGAAGGATGATCATCTGTTGTAATGATGTACATATCAAATGTCTTTATGTCCTGAATATATATCGCAGCCCGGATGGATGAAACTAGATCGGGGTCTTCAATCTCTTCCGATCTTCACTCGATGTACAAGTCGATCCATGTGAGAATTTCTTGAAGTCGAACATGGAAAGACATCGCTTGATTACCGGTCAATGATGTAAACCGTTAACAAGCGCGAGAGGAATCACCGATAAGGATGATGACCCTCAAGGTACGGCAATACAATTCACATGGTGGGAATAAAGGACTTGGCGTCGACCACCATGCAAAATCTTCTGGTCGAAGGTCATTGATGTATACCTGTCGCCGGAAGTGAGAAACTTGCCATTGAGGCATGCAAGCTTCAAAGTACTGAAGGGTGTGTTCCTAGATCAACTCCTTGGATAATGAGCTGATGTCGACAAGGAGCGATCCGTCAAAGGAGGGCCTTAACAAATCCCACATCAGTGACACGGAACGGAGCTAGTGATTGTGATGAGGTGAAAACAAACTGTGATGTATGATTCAGGGTGGCGGTCATGAAATGGATTAAGGACAATGTATGGCAGTGGATGGGACACGGTTGACTCTTTGCAGACCAACACCTCTTGAACATATAACGACACTGATGTGATGGATTGGTAGCATTACCCCAAAATGTGGATGGTGTGGCGAGGACCATGGTTATGAGACCGGTGAATGAAACAAGCCAACCCGATGTGATACGGAGGACAAAGTGTCATGTTCAAGAGCGACTTACTACCATTAAAGCTGTGAGGTTCTCCTAATTTTTCCCCAGTCATTGCTGACCAGTACCTCTTTATTTTTGTCAAGCTTGAGGAGGATAACATATGCTTGTTCTATAACCTGCCCTTCGGGCAAGCCCATCGCTATGTTTTAACGAGCCTAGCGATAGGGAAACTCGTTCTCGTCTAAAGACAAGTTTGTCGCTATTTAATCATTTTAACGAGTCTAACGACAAGGAAAACTCGGTCCTTTTCATTTTTAGAGAGTCTGAAAATGTACGGAAAGTTAACTCCAAAATTCCTTTTTCGTCATCTAATCCCTTAAGTCCGAAAAAGTATAAAACAATACAGAAGGGATGAATTTTCGATTTCTTTAACGAGCCGAACAAAACAAGCGCTCGGTCTTTTTGTGCAATAATCCCTCAGGTCCAAAAAGATTAAAATCTAGAGGAGGGATAGCTCTTCCGGTCCTTTTAACGAGCTAGAAGGCCAAAACTCGGCAAACTTTTCATATTTTACGAGTCAGTGAAAAGAGCTCAAAGAAGACTCGTCTTTTGAGGAACGAGTGATGAACAGGGATAGCAGTAGATTCCAGGTACAGGTTGGAATTTTCCAATCACGGCAGTGTCACAAGGATGGCTAAGTGAAATCACTCTTCGCAGCTGTTCCTCAAAATGGGTAAACAAACATATGGAGATGAACGATTGGCCAAATGAACGGATGGAGGTGATGGCATATAAACACGACCAAGGGCTTTTAATATGGCTGTCAAAGGTTACATTTCTCAAGGTTATTTACCGGTTCATTTTTTCTGGATGAGCTTGAACTGTAGGGGAAGATTGCTCACAACTTATGTTTATTTTGTAACGAGCATGAACTCTGTACAAAAAACTTCTCGAATTCTTGAGTTTATTTTTTAACGAGCATGAACATTGCTAAAACTGCTCGATGATGCCCCCAGCATAATAATGCAGACGAGGCATATGCCCCCTAAACTTTAAGGGGCAGTTCATTTTTTTTAACGAGCTTGAATGCGTTCAAACCTTGCTCAATTTATACCAGTCTTAATACAAGGAATGCCTTAGGTGAGGTAATCTTATTTAAGGAGCGATACCTCACTAATTACTCCAATTTGGCAGGTTTTAACTTTTTCCTTTCATCCTTTCTTTATGCAAGCTGGAAATGGCTAATCCTACGAGTTTAACGGGTTAGACCTACAGGTTTAAAGGGAGGACCTAAAAATTTAAAAAAATAAATAGTCGTCCCGTGCTTGCACTCCAAAAGGTTCGCATGCCCCCAGGTATAAAGTATAATTTCGAGATTCTTCCTCTTACTTATTATCCGAAAAATGGTTTTGTTTGCTGCCGCAAACTAAACTTCTCTTTTCGGCGATGTCTATCATTAGGTTGCTAAGGATGGTGACTACTTGTTGCAGAAATTTCATCTCTTTCTTTGGAGACTGCCCCTACTTATCCTTCAAAACATATGTTTTAATGGGTGAGGCTTGACATTCAAAGATGGTGGCTACTTGCCGCCACAAATGGATCTCCTCCTTAGGAGAGCCTACTTTTTTAGACAAAGGGAGCTGATCTTTTCGCTCACATAACTTTGAGAAAAGAATTTTATCCTAGAACAACCCTCTTTTCCTTTTTCGGACGGGGTACGGACTAGTCCATTCTTCTGCGGAAATTAACTTTATACCCAAGGTTTCCTCTGCCCAAGGCAGGCCAGGGTGCATGCCCCCTGGGTTCCAGTTCTTTTCTTTCCGAATCACTCGCATTCATCGGGAAGTAGAACCGGGGGTGGAGGCATTCCTTGAGTGAATAGACCATTAAGGGATGGTATTTGACTATTTGCAATGCGAGATCCTGGAAATGAAAGTTGGTCTACGAGCTTGACCATTCTTCCTTCGTGCGGAAAACACATAACTCTAAAGAGTGAGGACACTATCGCCTCCATTCAATATATATAGTCTCGTCCAAGGAGTAAGTTATAAACCAAGAGTCCCTGCACGACCATGATGTTCATATGAACTGTCTTCCCTTTCAATGTAATTGGAACATTGGGGAGAATCCCTAACGGGTGACTGGTTCCTTTATCAAAACCTGATAGATTTCTCATCTCAGGTAAAAGCGCCGGGCAACCCAGTGCTTTCCAAGCAATAGAGGAAAGGATACTCACAGATGCCCCTTCATCAATGATAGTTCCAGCCATCACCATTCTGTAGATTTGGACGATGATTCTGAATGGGATACTGGCTGGTAACCGGGGTCTGCCTAGTTGATTCCAATCAAAGGATACAACTAGGTTGCTTGGTGGTGGGACCGAATATACGACCGGATACGACCCTGACGATGTTCCTTCCTGCGATAAAGGAATGGGCGCATTGCCCTGATGCTCATCAGAGTCTGTGTTGATGAAAAGAATATGGACGGTGTCATCCTTATCCTCTTCAGTGAGGGTGTCATTTGAAGATGGGTCTTCAATGACGGAGTCATTGGAGGATGAAACCTCTGAAGGAAGAACCGGGTCAACTGCCGTTTCGACCTTTAGACTTTCGTCTGGTCTGGATTCAGTAGGTTCATTCTCAATGACCGACACTTCAGCTGACCACTTGAGCGGGTCGGCTGGATTTTCAACTATCGAGGGATTAGGTGCGAGTTTTTGGTATCCAAGAGGAAGTCGTAACGGTGAAACCGGACGATCTTCCAAAACTCTCTTTGCCTCATCTAAGAATGGACATCGGTGGATGGCATGATCGCCTTCACACAACATACAGGGTGATCTTGGTCTCCCTCTTCGTCCTTCACTCTCGCTAGTTGACGGACTGCAATCAACATGACTACCAGAGGTTGATGCTACCGGATTGTGCAACCTTGGGGACCAGTCCCTTAGTATCCGGGGAATACAAGGACAATCACGATGGAAATGGGTCCCTTTGCAAATGACACATGGCGATTTAGGCCCGGTCGGTGCAGTGTGTGGATTTTTGTCAGATGTCTTTTGCTTGCCCCCAGTCACCTTCGCCATAGGCCCCTTCTGCTTCTTTTCTTTCTTCTTCTTTTCCTCCTTCTCCATGGGAGGCTGACTTTTTCCGGCTCTACCTTGTGAAGATGAAGGATCAGAGGAAGAATTATAAGAAGTGGAAGGTTGGTGGGTGGCTCTAGACTGTTCTGACTGTTGATTCGACTGCTCAGGATTAGTGGCGATCTGAACTACATTAGTTGAAAAGAGCCATACAGGTAGGCCAATTGTCAATCCTGGAAGTGACAATGTGGCCATATGAGGCGCACCAACATCTCCCCAAGAGGAGAAGGGATTGAGACTTCCGCCAAGGTTACTTCCTTGGTTGGTGGGCTCCATACTTTTCAACTGAAAGATCAAGGTGGGAATAACAGGTGATTATGTTCCGATTAAAATAAATTTTATTAACGACGCTTTAGACACAAACTTGTTTTTTCATGTTTTAAGAGTCGAGAAAAAGCTAAAGATGACTTTAGTCTCCTTCGATGTTTTAACGAGCCCGAAGTGACAAATGCTCGGTTGGAATTTTTCAGTTATAGAGTTTGAAAAAGGCCAAAAGAAACTTCTCTGGAGTTCTAGGCAGAGGGTGTGCCAAACTTTTCGCGAAACCACAGAATACGTTTTACGGTACGGGTGGTCGATCTTCGTGAATGCTATGTTCACTGCATCGCGATCACTAGGGCGGCCGACACAGCTTCCTATGGATAAAGGCTTTGTTCCTATAGGGGTCTCCCAATATATACTCGACGGTACGTGGGAGCACAAGTCCGTATTAGTGCCACCGACTCTCAGGAGGAATCACCCACCTTTGTAGAGATCGACAGTCACTATGTTTAACGACGCCGGAACACGTCTCTACCTAGACCTCTATATGTTTGCGTTATGTTTCAAAGCGTTGTTATGTAAATTGGATTTATTTTAATGTTGATCTTTCTTAGCAGTTTGCCTTTAAGGATCACCACGAGATGTATGTAACAAATTCCTGAATGCAGTCTAAGATGAGAAGCAATCTTTTCAATCTTTCAACTTTGAAAATCTTAACTACTGAGGAGAAGAAAGGCAAATCTTTTCACACAGATCATAGAGCACACACTAATGCAATTTTTTCCTAAATCATCATGCAAACTTTTTCAAATGCAAAATGCACAATGCATGTATTTTCTTTTCCCTTTCTTAATGATGCTGGGTTACAAAAAAAAAGTTGCTATATAACTTTGATTTCGATTTGAAGCGAAAACAAACAAGTTTGTCCAAAATCAAAAGACACCTTAAGATTTACTTGTTTAATCACTGTAAATACATGAAATCAAACCATAATGACGAAAGTAAAATGACTAATCAGCTATGGACAGCAAACAAGCTAACTCTTTAGACCAGCAAAATGCCTAACACAGGTTCAAATCTGAGAGGCCAAAGCAAGACTAGTTTACTTTTCGTTATGGGAAATTGTAAATGAAATAAGAAATACAAAAGAACAAGTACAATTTCGTTATATAACAGAGGCGGAATGATGGCAAGTAATGTTGGTTTCAGAACAGGCACAAGACTGACACCTAGCAGCAAAATCTAAGTGAAAACAAGCAAGAGAAAGGGAGGAAACCCCAACTGCACTAGGCAAAATTGGGCCAACGCAGGTGCTGCACAGCCAGTCTGGCTCTCAGCGCAGGTAGCCCCTTCGGGACCTGCGTTGCAAAGCAGGTAGCCTGTGTACTACCTGCTTTGGAAAACGAAAGTTGCGTTTTCTCAATTTCCGGGTCACAATTTTCTCAAAAATGCACAGTTTTTGCTCAAATCAGAAGCAATCAGTCAAACACACTCAAAGGGATGACAAGGAAGGTGAAAAGCTATCACTAAGAGCTTACAAGGATCCTTGTAGATCAGCTCTTCAAATCATGAACATGCTCAGAAATGAGCTAGAGTAGCTGCCCTCTACTTCGCTTTTGATATAGCCAAAAGCTTTTCGATTTGGTACTCTTTTGTTCAGGAAATGAATAGCAAAATACTACAAACAATCAAACAGATACGATCCCTAGTGGAGTCGCCAGTTTGTTGTAGGGAAAAGTATCCGACTCGGATGACCCTATCCCACTCTAAGGGTGATAGTACCTCAGCAACAACTGTAAAGAAAACTACTTAAGGTTTACTTCTTTATGAAAGAAAAAGAGAGTGGATAAATGCACTAACCGTTGCCTTGCGCTTAATGTCGAATCCAAACTCTTCTCTATGGCTGCTTGCTCCCAGCTCCTTGCTCTATTGCTAGCCCAGCTACAATGAGATCCTGCAAAATAGCAAAGAAGGAAACTACAAGCAACATGCAATCATAACTGATTCAAGGATTAGTGTAAACCAAATATACATTTATCACAAAACATCATTGGAACAAATGCATATAGAAGAACCTCAATAGCTTTTATTAATGAAGAAGTAAAGGTTCTGAGAGTGTTACAACCTTTGAAGGCCCCAATCCAGCAACACCTCCCAGCAGAAAGAATTTCTCCCCTTCACCTCCCTCAAGCAATCACCCAATAACTCTATAGTGAAACCAACAGCATAGCATTACTTTGCACAAAATTCCAGCCTCCTGAGCTCATAGGAGAGAGCTCAATATATAGATGAATTGAGAAAGGATGAGTCAGCTTGCAACTGATGTGTAGCTGCCTTGTGTCCTCTCTCTCTTTAGTTGATCTTCAGTTCTTGAGTCCACTTGGTGAACTTTGCTTCCACTTGGAGAAACAGAGCCTCTGACTCATCACAAGGTGAAATCCCTGATCCAAGTGTCATTTTTGGAAGATTCCAGAGCAATGACTCAGTGTGCCACTTGTCCCATCTCGCTCAGCGCAGGTGGCCTTTGTTCCACTTGCTTTGCAATGCAGGTACACCATAGAGGATCTGAGTTTCAGCGTAGAAGCCTAGTGGAGCACCTGCTTTGATTTCAGGATTGCTTGTTTTTGAGTGTTTTCAGGTGGAGAACTGATCTGAGATCTGTTGGTTTGCTGACCTTGTTCCTCTAGGGGTAGGAACATCATGTTTAGGGAACTTTGGATCCCTTGGATTATTGACAATTCATGCCTGTTGCTGTAAGGCACAAAATTGTCTATAACACATACCCACCGAGATAACTTAGTACAAAAATAATGGTTCACCGAGGAATATAAAACTGAGCAATGAAGTACATGATAATGGTACATGACATGCTGGCATAAGAGAACCATAAAATAATACAAGGTGTACCATATACATAATGCACCTGGAAAAACAAGAGTCAGGACTAAATAAAATGATATCTGATTACATGACATACAAAGCCCCTTCCCTTAAAATTGGGTGGGAGGGAGGGTAAAAAAACATGAGAAGACCTGTTGAATAACGAAGGGCTCTACCAAACTAAATGGATCATCTGGAGGAGACGTGCATGCTATGAACACTTCAATCGATAGGAACTGAACCCATCAACTCTGCAGAACTGCATCTGAGGTTGTAGCAAAGTAGGTATGCATTTGGGCATGTGGGGGGCTACCTGAAGGGCCTTCCCCTCATGAGGTCTGAAACATCTCACACAAACCCGAGAATCACTGGTACATTCTGCTGCATCACTGGACCATCAAATGTATGGATCAAGAACATGAAATCACCAAGTCACAGGGAAATAATGAGACCCTCTGCTCGATCCAAGGTAGCCAACAAGAATAGAAGTTGGAACCGAGATACATCGCCCTCTAGGTTGTTCTTCTGGAATAAATGAGTTGATGTCGATAGAATAGGGCTCGCGATAGATGAGGTAATGAGGATCCTCAACTAAAGCACACAGGAAAATAATGATTTGACTGATGGACTGACAATAGGGATAATGGGGAAATTGAAATGGGGGACAAACAGACGACTACCCTTGCTAGAGAAAAAGTGCATGGTTGACCTCGCAGCAGTTGACTCAACTCCAGAGGGTACGAGGAAAATATGACTGGAGTAGAAAATGGGAAACAAAGGATGGACAGTATGCAAATACGGATGGAATACTCTGAAATGAGATGATGGGACATGAAATATATTCCAAGAATGTAAGGGTGACTCATCACAGATTCTCTGAACAAAGGTGACTCGATGACGTTGCCACACAGACCAAGCCCGGTGGGGACCATGAAAACATGAGTAAATGATGGTTAATCATGACGAAAGTCAACATATGGTACGACAAGTACTAAGAAGAGGTGAAACTCCAAGTACAAGTGTCACTTTATGACAAAATTCAGTTTTGATAGGCGACGAAGTGACCTAGTCTGGAAAAATGGTTTCCTAGTGAAGTGTCAAATTGTAAAAAACTGAGGAAGACCCATTATAGAGATGGGTTAGAGATTTCCAATGGTACTGACAGTGTGTCAAACTAAGCTATGGTCTAGTCACAATGGGAGATAGAAAACTGTGGGTTTTCCTATAAAGGGTGCTTTCCCTCTAATTTGAACTCATTCACTAAGTGAGGTGTGGTGAATTTGGAGAGGAGGAAAAGGCCCTAAATGTTGTGGACATCTTAGTGACAAACCGTCTGTCAGAATCAGGATCTGCGACTTTACGGTAGGTGGCTTTACTCATCTCTTCAATTTCAGTGGTTTATTTCCTAATTTTTGGTACCTGATAGCTCCCTGAGAGACCCCTACACTTTGTCATGGTCACATCGCACTTTTTGGGCCTAGAAGTGCGATCTAACTCAGAGGAAACAACTGGAAATATGTGAGCTCGCACTTTTTGGGCTGAAAACTACGATTTGGGGTTGGAGAAAGAGTTGGTATGCTGGCTTGGTGGGGGATGTAGGTTGATCAATGTATACCATTGTTTTCTTTTATGAACTGACAAGACATGTGGTGTTTTGTAAATATGGCAGAGATGAAAATCAATTGGCAAGAAAAAGACTTGGATACCCTTTGATCCAAGATCCAGGGTGATCAGGTGGTTCGAGGGGCATTGGATCGCTATGGGGTTCTCAAGTTCGTAGAGAAACCACTGATGAGGGTAGGTGAGTCCATGCTATCGAGAATTGTGAGCTATTGGGATCCAGACCAAGAGGTATGTTAGGTCCCTATAATACTAGTGATGCCCTCATTACTATTGTTTTTGTATCCCTTATTGTTATTGATGTGCCCCTATTTTCCTATATTTTTATTATTGTGCCCCATAGAATCCCACTATTATTATTTTTGTGCCTTTATATTATTATTGTTAGGTCGGCTTTGGTTATATTGTGATCCCTTAGGCTCCTATATATAGAAAGGAGGTTTTTCATTTTAATTATCTAAGAATTGTTCATTTGTGTAATGTAAAGGAGGTTGCCCCCTCGAAGAGGCTTATTTCTAAGGCGTTGATCTATCTTTTCTATATTTTTGTCAGCTGGTTTCATAACATTTGGTATCAGAGCTTTGGATTCTAGGGTTTCGTTTTTCCAAATAGGTCATCGTGGAATTTTCTCTATAACTTTTTTCTATGATGTTTCAGAAGATAAAAAAACCCCATTTGAGATGAAATTGCGCTGAACATCGGGCCCAGATTTCAGATCTTATCTCGCTATATTTGTGGAGATATAATTTGAGGAATTTAGGGTTTTTGCAAACCCCTGAACTACATTCCAAACAGGTGACCTTGGGAAAATCGTCCTAAGTTTCACTCTGAGCATCAGATTGAATTTTAGTAATAAGTTACAGAAAGAGGATGGACAGTAGTTTTTTTGAGTAACATTTTTAGAACCTAAGTTTGAAACAGTGACCCACGGAATGTCGAACAAGGTTTCTCTACTGAAGCAGTCTATACTTAGGTCATCGTGGAAGATTTGGAATAACTCTTCATTGGAGAATGTAATATTGATTTGACTTATGGGGTTAGAAAGATTACTCAGAGGGTTATTGCAAGAAAAAAATTCAGACCTTAGAGATCCACAATTACATAGATACACTATATTCAATATCGAGCTCCTACAAAGTGAAAAAAGGTGTGTAGTTTTTTTTAAATTTTTGCATAAGATTGGTTTGAAAAATTAGTTTGAAGGAAGTCAAAGGGCATAGTGAAGCATTATTATCGGTATTAATGCCCTGAAGAAAGAAAATGGAAACACCTAGTAAGCAACATGAAAGCTCTACCATGACTCATGAAGAAGAGGAAGAAGTGAAACATGATATATCAAAATTATGAGACTAGGTGCAACAAATTTCACTCATACAAAAAGTAACAGAAGCTAAGATGGATGGTTTAAAGAAAGATGTAGAAGCTAAGATGTATGGCGTGGAAGCTAAGATGGATGGTTTAAAGAAATCAATATAAGCTAAGATGAATTACGTGGAAGCTAAGATGGACAACGTGGAAGATAAGATGGATGGCGTGGAAGCCAAGATGGATGGTGTGGAAGCTAAGGTGGATGATTTAAAGAAAGGGATGGAAGATTTGAAGACAAATTTGACAAAGTTTCTACAATAAATTCTTACTAATGGCGAAAGGGTGGTAAAGGAAACTCATGATGAGAACAAAATAAATGTTAATCATGATTTCATAGACTCTAACAATGGATCGAAGAACCACCATGTTCCAAAGATCAATACGAGGAAGTTCGATGGCAAGGATCCTAGAACATGGATACTATATATGGAGCAATTTTTCGATCTCCATAATGTGAAAAACACACAAAAGGTACCCATTACAACTTTATATTTGGAACCAAATCAGTTTGTATGGTATCAATGGCTTCACTCTCGTAAGAAACTTGTCACTTGGGATATTTTTACAGACGAGATGATAGCACATTATGAGGATACAAAAAGAAACACCTTTTTTAGCCAATTGATAAATCTCAAACAAAAGGGTTCAATGATGGAGCAGATTGAGAACTTCCAAAAATTGAATATAAGGTTAAAAGATATTCGAGAGGAGCATAGCATTGATGTGTTCATAGGGACTTTAAAAGATAAAATCCAACATGAGGTTCACATCTGGGAACCAAATCCATTGGAGAAGACATTCAGGTTGGCAAGAAAAATGGAAAGCAAAATTACGGTAACAAGGAAGCCTACAACTCACAATCATAAAGATGGAAATGTTTCTACCCCTAGCCATCCACAACCTACAAGGTTAACACCACAAAAATTGGAAGAAAAAGGAGCAAAAGGGATTTGTTATAGTTGTGATAGCAAATACACTAAAGGTCATAAGTGTGCCGAGAAGAAATTATTTTACATAGATTGTGAAGAGAAGGAAGAAAAAGAACAAGAAACATTAAAAGAAGAGGATATACACCAGGAACAAACCTTAGAAAAATATGAAATGAATCTGACCATATCTTGTAATGCATTGGTTGGAATTACCACTCCTCAAACTATCAAGATAGAAGGGCATATCAAGAAGAAAAAGTTAATAGTGTTGATTGATTCAGGAAGTACCCATAATTGTATTCATTGTAAGATAACCAAGGAATTGAATTTCTTCCTATATCCAGCACTAGAGTTTCAAGTGATGGTTGCAAGTGGAGGAACCATAAATTGGTCAGGAAAGTGTCATAATATCAAGCTATCCATGGGAGAATATGTATTGAATAGTCAAATTCTTTCCATTCCAATGAGTGGTGCTAATGTTGTACTAGGATTCCAATCGCTATAATCCTTGGGTACAATAGCTTTTAAATTTCAAGGACTTTTCATGAAATTCTCTTCAGAAGTAAAGGAAGTTGAATTAAGGGGTATCGTAGGGAAACCAAAAAAGATAATCAGCTCTAACGGAATGAAAAAGCTTCTAAAGAAACAACAACGAGGCATAATTTCACAATTATGTTCACTAGAGGTTCCCACATTGAAATCATCCATTTCTCCAGATCTCCAAAAAGTCTTGGACAATCATTCCAAGGTATTTGAGACTCCCAAAGGCCTCCAACTTATTCATGATCATGATCATGATATTAATTTGATTCCAAGAAGAGTTCTTCCAAACATTAGGCCTTACATATATCCCTATGTCCAAAAGAGTGAAATTGAACGTATGGTTGTAGAAATGTTAGAGGCTGGTATAATTCAACCTTGTCAAATTTCTTTATCTGCTCTAGTAGTATTGGTTCACAAGAAGGATGAATCATGGTGCATGTGTCAAAATTATAGGGAGCTCAACAAGCTCACTATTAAAGATAAATTTCCCATTACTGTCATTGATGAATTAAATGGATCAATTTACTTCACCAAGTTGGATCTTTGTTCAGGATATCATCAAATCAGAATGAAGACTAAATACATTCTAAAAACAACATTTAGAACTGATGAGGGTCATTATGAATTTTTGGTCATGCCTTTTGGCCTTACTAATGCACCTTTTACATTTCAAGGTTTGATGAATTCCATTTTCAAACCCTTAGAAAACTTGTGTTAGTATTTTCTGATGATATACTAATCTACAACAAGTCTTGGAAGGATCATGTCCAACATGTTGACATGGTGCTCAAACTATTGGAGGAGAAACAATTATATGCAAAAA
The DNA here is from genome assembly GCA_031772625.1 of Pinus tabuliformis. Taxonomy (NCBI): domain Eukaryota; kingdom Viridiplantae; phylum Streptophyta; class Pinopsida; order Pinales; family Pinaceae; genus Pinus; species Pinus tabuliformis. The sequence continues at coordinate 132,916,886 of CM062815.1, forward strand.
TATCCAAATGTTTCTTTGGAGCACAAGAGGTGGAATATCTGGGCCATATTGTATCTCATGAAGGTGTTAAGGTAGACCCTATAAAAATTAAAACCATTAAGGAATGGAAAATCCCCACATCCATAAAGCATCTGCAAGAATTTCTCTGGTTGACAGGGTATTATCGCAAGTTTGTTAAGAATTATGGGAGAATAGCAGCACCTCTAACAACATTATTGAAGAAAGATGCATTTTCATGGACTCTAGAAGCAAAGAAGGCCTTTGAATATCTTAAAGAGGCAATGTGTCAAGCACCAGTCTTAGCTACATTGGACTTCACAAAAACCTTTATTGTCGAATGTGATGCCTCTGGAAATGGAATTGATGTTGTGTTAATGCGAGAATAAAACCCGTTTCTTTCGAAAGTCATCCAATCAAAGGAAAGTATTTAAAAAAAGGTATTGATGAGAAGGAATTGTTGGCAATACTACATTCACTTAAGAAATGGCGGACCTTAACTAATGGGAAGACACTTCAAGCTAAAAACAGATCATGATAGTTTTAAATACTTTTTAGAACAAGATTATCTTCCGAAGATCAACAAAAATGGGTCACAAAGGTGTTGGGTTATGAATTTGAAATCTCTATAAAAAAGGGAAGCAAAATGTTGTGGAAGATGCACTCTTGAGAAAGGATGAGGATGTGGATGCATTTTCTTGGATTACAAAAGCAACGAAAGCCTTTGAACATCTTAAAGAGGCAACATACCAAGCACCAGCCTTAGTTACACTAGACTTCACAGAAACCTTTATTGTGGAATGTGATGTCTCAGGGAATGGAAGTGGTGTTGTTTTAATTCAAGAAGAAAGACCCATTTCTTAAACCTTTATTGTGGAATGTGATGGCTCAGGGAATGGAAGTGGTGTTGTTTTAATGCAAGAATAAAGACCCATTTATTTTGAAAGTCATCCAATCAAAGGAAAGTATTTACACAAATCTATTTATGAGAAGGAAATGTTGGCAATAGTACATGCACTTAAGAAATGGCAACCTTACCTAATGGGAAGGCACTTCAAGGTAAAAATAGATCATGATAGTCTTAAATACTTTTTAAAACAAATATTATGTTCAGAAGAGGGTCACGAAGATGTTGGGTTATGAATTTGAAATCATCTACAAAAAAGGGAAGTGAAATGTTGTGGCAGATGCACTCTCAAGAAAGGATGAGGATGTGGAAGCATTTATTTGCGCCATTTATATTATCCAAGCAGATTAGATAAACGAAGCAAGGGATGAATGAAATAATGATGAGGAAGCGTGGGCACTCATTCAAAAGATACAACAAGATCCCAGTACATCTGATACATTTAGCTGGAAAAATGAGTCGTTATGGTACAAGGATAGGTTATACTTATGTAAGAATTCACAACTCAAAACAAAAGATTCTTAGGAAATTTCACACCTCTCCCTTAGGAGGGCACTCTGGTTTTCTAAAAACCTACCATAGGGTTAAGAAGGAATTTTTTTGGGATGGCCTTAAGTCGGATATTCAAAAGTTTGTGGCAGAATGTTTGGTTTGCAAACAAAATAAAGTTGAAACAATTAAGACCCCAGGACTATTACAACCTTTATTCATTCCAAGCCAACGTTGGGAGGAGGTTTGAATGAATTTTATCATAGGTTTACCCAAGTTCGAAGGAAAGAGTGTTATCATGGGGATAGTTGACAAACTTACCAAGTATGCACACTTTTGTGCATTATCTCATCCATTTAAAGCGAGTATAGTTTCTACTGCATTTATGGAAACAATTCAAAAGCTACATGGAAACCCAAAGATTATTGTAAGCGACATTGATCCCATTTTCACTGGAAATTTTTGGACATAATTATTTTCTTGTGTTGTACTTAGTTAACTCATAGCTCATGTTATCATCCTCAATCTGATGGGAAAACTGAGATAGTAAACAAATGTTTGGAAGGATATCTTTGTTGTTTTGTATCTGACAAACAAGCAAAATGAGTCAAATGGTTGCCTCTGGTTGAATGGTGGTATAACACTTCCTTCCACACTGCAACAAAAATGACCCCATTTATGGAACTTTATGGATATAATCCACCATCCATCACATCATATTTAAGAGAAAATTCTAAGGTTCAAGCAGTGGAAGATCACATTGAGCATCAACAACAAGTTCTCCAGCTCTTAAAGGATAACCTCACCTTGGCGCAAAAGAGAATGATACAACAGGCAGATCAACATCGCAGCGAAAGACGTTTTGATGTAGGTGATTGGGTATTCCTACGGTTACAACCATATAAAAAAATGTCCCTGAAGCAAGCTAAGAAGGATAATAAATTATCATCAAAGTATTATGGTCCATACAAGGTGTTGCAAAAGATAGTTACTATGGCATACAAATTGGAGCTTCATGCAACTTCTCGAGTGCACCTAGGATTCCATGTTTCATGCTTAAAGAAGGTTATAGGTGACATGCTTCCAGTTCAAACAATATTGCGAGAACTTGATGAGGAAGGAAAAATAATATTGGAGCTTGAAGAAATAAAAGAAATAAGAACTCGACAACTATGAAATCAATCAATTTCATAGTATCTCATCAAGTAGAAGAACTTACCATCGAAGATTCCACATGGGAGGATGAGAATTTTATATAGAAGCATCCATAGCTACTCAAGCGTTGAGGACAACACTTTTTTGAAGGAGAGGGGCATGTTAGGTCCCTATAATACTAGTGATTCCCCCATTACTATTGTCATTGTATCCCTTATTGTTATTGTTGTGCCCCTATTGTCCCCATATTGTTATTATTGTGCGCCATACAATCCAACTATTATTATTTTTGTGCCTTTATATTAGTATTGTTAGGTCGAATTTGGTTATATTGTGACCCCTTAGACTCCTATATATAGAGAGGAGGTTTTTTCATTTGAATCATCTAATAATTGTTCATTTGTGTAATGTAAAAGAAGTTTCCCCCTCCAAGAGACTTATTTCTAAGGTGTTGATCTATCTTTTCTATCTTTTTCTGAGCTAGTTTTATAAAAAGGTATTTGTCATGCAAGGGCACAAGCTCGAGCTCACATTATAGGATATTTACTTCTTGACCGGACTACCTCTCCTCATAGTGGTGGGGGATATTGATCCGGTGTTATCTCGTGGGAGGAACATTACTGAGTTCATGGAGCGCCATTGTCCACGAGGTGTTTGTGTCAAGGGCACGACTATCCCGCTTGTTGATCTAGAGAGGCTAGAGAAACAAGTTGTTGCCACAACTGTCCTATGGGTCTTGGGAAGCGAGGCGTTCCACCATGTCACTCGTGGGTAGGTGATGTTAGTTGAGAGTGTTTTGGCCAAGACATACTATGGGTGGGCCCAGATGATGCTGTCGTAGTGAAATGATAGTTGAGTCTTTACAAGAGGTGAGTGAATCATGGCTATGCTTTTGGTACAATGTTATGTGCATTCTTTTTTGAGAAGATACCTGCTATCTGTTCTCATGTATAGATCCAATATGGGGGCCCACAGGACCCTAGGATGCGCTGCTGGGGGAATCTACTGTAGAGAGGAGGAGGAGGGGGATTCCGACAGGTGTTTTGATTTGCATTTTTTGCACATTGGGATCAAGATTGACAATTATCCTTATAGCAGGATGAAGTATCAGAGGGATCTTGACTTGCCACTTTTGCCTAGGCAAGCATGGGGACTAAATAGTAAGTGTTACATCGCTATGTTTTATGGTGCATTTTATATTTCTATCACATGTATATGGTACTAAGTGTGAAATATGTTGTATGCAGACATAGCACCAGTGAAGCCAGCAGTATATCTAGGCCAAGCCACAACACCTGGGGCTGTAGAGCGGGGGACATCATCATCACAATAGGGTCTAGAGGATACTACGCTGCTTGTTGATTTGCATCGTAGGTTTGATGCACTCTTCACCAGGGTTTCTGAGTGCGGATGGCATGAATTAGAGCATCGGTACACAGATGAGTGCACCGGTCTTCCCTCAAAGTGATGAGGTATCATGCATCATGTGGTGATGGCAGGTCAGGCAGTACATGATCTAAATGTGGGTGGAGCGGAGCCTTTGGTGCGGAATCCACTAGACAATGACTAGATGTAGGGACATGTGGGTCCCTTTGATTGTGAATTTTGTGACATGCTATGGGCATGTCAGATGTATTTAGAGCTATGGCTCCAAACACTTTTACAATACATAATATGATTATGCATTTTATGTGGCAGTGATGGTTCACCATTTGTTTGCTTATCTTCTATGGCATACATGTGATAAATGACAATATAGAATGTTGTTTGCAATGGTATCTACATAGTGATTTCAGGATCTAGGCACATGATTGAAAGTAATGGTTTCAAATTCATGTACCAATAGCTTCACCCATAGATATTTTATAAATAGGACTTGGCGATGCACATGATACAGACAATTCAATTGCATGAAAAGTAGCAAGGAATCTAAATGGAAATGAAGATGAACGATGCGATGAGCGAGGGCATCGACTAACAAACCTATCACTACATCATATTCAACCTGATTATTGGTTGCAAGCCCAATGCATATTCTATTTGAAAGGACTAATATATGTAAGGGGGTAAAAATGACCCAGGCTGCCTAGGCTAGATTCCAGGAAAAGTAACTTTCCCCATCGGCATGACCAATATACAGTGTGTATGATGGATCCATCTGAAAGGTTCAAAAGACAACTGATGAGATGATGAAATATACCTAACTTCATGGCAGAAAAAAAAGACGCGCAAATCAAAAGGATGTTCTATGAGTGAAATTTCTTGAGGTAGAGCACATTGGGATAATTAGGAAGGAGATGGCCCTCAAAATCCTCTAAAGAAATGCCCCCTTAATTAAGGGTAGGGGTAATCAAGGGTAGACATAGCTTCCATGGTGTCCTCATTAGGTTGAGAGATGGGCAGATGGGAGGGAGACTGATTACATGATGCAACGACGGTACATGGTGCATCATCCTAAGAAAGAATGTTTACATACGGATCATCTAAAATGGTAGACGACAAGCTAGTAGATGGAGGATCTACAGATGTTGAGACCTGGGATTCTATCGAAATAGGTTCGATAGAAGTGCACACAAAAACCACAGAAAGGTTTGCCTGCGAGGAACTCAAGGATGATGACAGGTAAAGGATATGGCTTGTCATGTCCATCAACTTGACATCGGGGGGAGGGATCATGATGGTGGGACTAGAGTCTTCCTGTTCTGGTTTAATGGTACCAAAATCCATAGGTAGAGGAGTAGGTTATCCAATATGAGTGGTCTTGTATTTGTGAAGCGCTTGAAGGCAATCACGAAATTTTTCGAGATGAGGGCATCAATGGGAAAAATGATCATAATGATCACACAAGGCACAAGGGTGATTTGTACGTGGTGTTTTGATTTTCAGGGTTGGTCCCAGTAGGTTAACATGGACTTCTAGGATATTTGACTCAGTGAATGCTTCATGAACCAAAGGTTTAAGTTGAGGACATTTGGGAAAATTATTGGTGGTGTTACCAACAACTTTACACATTTGACAACTTTGGGGCCTTAGGGGCTGGGGGAGCTTGGGGAGCCTTGTCTTTTGATTCTTTCCTTTTAGCAATTCCTCCCTAGCTAGATGATTTTGCAACAGGAGTGGGTTCTTGTTGAGGTTTTAATGAATTGAAGAAACAGTAGGGGCCGTATGGATGGGTTGGACCGAGGTAAAAGTATGATAAGGTCTTAGCTGACCAGGCAGAATGTTTTTAGGGAATTGATGTACCATACTTGGATCCACAAATTCATGTGAGGTAGGACAAGCAAAGCCATGACAGTGACATAAAATAATCTTGGAGGGGTCAATAGGAAAGGTATCTAGTGAGGTTGATTGGATTTTGGCTACAATACGCGGGTGTCGGGGATGGCTAGGGTTTGGCAGCTAGGGTTACGGGCGGAACCTCGCACAGGGCACGGGTAGGGAGCAAGATGTCGTTGTCCGTGTGCAGCAGCAGGAGCAGGAATAGGTTTATCTTATTCGACTGGCAGCTGGAGGTTGTTCGAAAGTGTTTTCGCAGTAAGACGAGTGTTATCCCTCCATTAGCAATCGCAAAGGCTAATTTCACTTTTCCCGTTTTACCATAGTAAGGACAAGGTTTTGCTGGCATCTAGCACTGTTTCAGGCGGTTATCTCGGAACGGCTCCCGTAACCATGGTAAGCCCCAACGAATTGGTCGACTTGGACCCGGAATTGGAAGACATTCTTTCTGTTTGGGGGAAGGAACCGACAGTACAAAATGTGGAGCGGTATTTCGGGGGGTTTGAATACTCCAAGTTAATCCCGGTTTCGCAAGGAAATAAGGTTTTGTCACAGCAAACCGGTAAGGACCATGACAGTTTTGCCATCCAGGCTCGCAGACAAGTACTCCAAAAGCAACCAGCTAGTGGAGAAGCAGTGGGAAGAGTGTTCACAGCGGGTCATTCTCCCAGTTCTAAGTGCAAAGCAGGGTCGGGAAGATTTCTTCTTTCAGGAGGCATTGAGGATGTGGTAAATTTAGGGCTTGCTTCTGGGTCAGGCAGAAACAAGGGTTCTGAAAGGGTTTCTTCGCTATCTAGGGTCTCTCTGCCAAGAAACCCTTCTTTTACAAATGAAAACGATGCAGGAGGGCGCAACGGCCAGATTGGCAGCCTCGAGGGAGAGCCGGAAGGCTACAATGTACCGCCGGATGGGAGGTTCGAAGCAGATATTCCGATACCTGATAACACTGGGCCTGATCAGTCTTTTCCGGAGGTAGAGAATCTATCGGTTCCGCCCTTGGAGGAACCAGAATGGACTGGTCCTTTTGAGGAAGCTAGGGTTTCAGCTGAGGGTTCTGGGAAAAAAGCGGGAAAAAGGAAAACCCAAAGGCCGATTGGATCCCAGGAGTTGGAGGGCAACCTGATCCTCAGCATGGAGGTCTCTATTGATGAAACACTAGTAATGGCAGAGTGCACGCTGGTAGGCAGGGCAAGAGGTAAGAAGTTTTCGTCAGGCTTCTTGCAGACATGGGGAGAACAACGTTTTGTCCGTGACAGACCCCTGGGGTTTGAAGCCTTAGCACTAGCTAAGGGCTGGTTTATGCTCAAGTTCGAGGACAAGGAGGCAGTGGAGTGGGTGCTTGGCAGGAATTGGATTATCGACAATATTCCAGTCCTGTTGAAAAAGTGGAGTCCCTTGTTTGATGCTTTCAAACAAAAAACTGATGTTTTCCCGGTTTGGGTAAGGGCCCCGGGTCTTCTGTCGTTCCTTTGGACCGAAGCAGTTTTCAAATCCATCGGTAACAGATTGGGAAATTTCTTGGAGGCAGATATGTCTTTCTTGCAGACCAAAGATAGAGCGATGGCACGCATTTTGGTGAGTCTTAATCCCAGCAACGGTCTTGCGCAAAAAATCAATCTCCAATATAAAGATTACGTTTTCGAACAGATATTGGATTATGAGCATCTGCCTTTCCGATGCCATCAATGCCATGAATATGGTCACCTTGCCAAGGATTGCACGCAGGCCAGAAGAAGAAGGCGATTCCGGAGGACCCCTTTTCCAAGCCAACCAGTTTTCAGGCAAGGACTCGTGCCTCAAGAAGAAAAAGGCATGACAGAGCAGAACGCTGAAGAAATGGAGACGGAGGGGGGGAAGAACGCAGAAGTATCGGTGGATTCCCAGCCCCATGAAGTGGTCAAGGACCCAGAAGCACAACTGGAGGATTCTAAGGAGGAGATTGCAAAAGTTTCAGGTGATGATCAGCCCGATGCCTCAGTACCTGAGAAGGGTAAGTGTCCAGATCCTCCTCCTTCCTCTTTTCTTTTTCCAGGGCTTATATCTGATAACCATCAAAATTCTCCTTCGCTTCATTCTTCTCCTAATAATGGTTTAAACCAAATCACTGATCATATTGCGGGCTCCCCTGACATCGACACCCTTTCGGCTGCCATGCCTTCCCTAGACTTAAATAGTGATGATAAGTGGCCTCCTCTTGGTCATCCGGTCCCTCAGACTCCATGCCCCTATAATCTCAGATCAATGGTTGGGAAGTACGGGCCGTCTGTTTCTGTAGGTGGTTTAAGGGTTATGGCCTCCCAAAGCTTACCAAAAAACAAGAGAGGTAGAATTTTAGACCTATCAAAGGCAAAGCTAAAAGCGAAGTTGGATGTAGCTGATGGGAAACAATACTCAATTCCTGGGGTACTTAGAGCGGTGTAGGACCCCCGCTCAGTAATCAAATGATCCTGTCTTCATGGAATTGCAGAGGTTTGGCCAGCAAACCTAAAAAACTGGCCCTTAGAGATTGGCTCCTTTTCTCTAAATCTGACATTATCTTCCTTCAAGAAACTCTGGGAAAAGGGTCGAAAGTGGAAAATATGTTAAACTCCCTCCTCCCAGGTTGGAAATTTACAGCAATCGACTCATCAGGCCATTCCGGGGGGTTGGCAATAGGCTACAAAGAAGGAAGAATTAAGGTCATGAACCTATGGGGGTCGAAACAAGTAATGGGTATGGAGATCATTTCCCTAGATTTTTCCCTTCCCTTTTTGATTGTTAATATTTATGGCCCCTGCCAAGGTAGGGAGTCTTTCTGGAATGATTTTCTGAACAAATCTTTGATGAAATCACCCCTATTGATTGTGGGAGGTGATTTAAATTTTTCAATAGGGCACGCAGAAGCATGGGGTCCTTCAGCAAGGGAAGACCCTCTGTCGGATTTCTTACTCAGTCTTCTCTTGGATAACAATCTCATAGACCCTTCCCCTTCTAAATTGAAACCTACTTGGAGGAATAGAAGGACTGGGGAGGATCGAATTGCAAAAAGATTGGACCGGTTCCTCCTCTCAGAAGGTTTAATCTCAAAGGCTCCTATTTTCAAGCAATGGGTGGAGGAAATTGGTAACTCTGATCATTTCCATATTTTCCTTGATATCTCTTGCCCTCCCCCTAAGCCTCCTTCCCCCTTTAAATTTAACTCTTCCTGGATTCAAGATCCCTCCTTTAAAAATCTTTTTGTGGAAACATGGATTCATCCGCACAGGGATGCAAGGGAGGAAAAAAGTTTCTTATTCATGGATAATCTCAAGAGACTGAAGAAGGCAACTATTTCCTGGGCAAAGGATAGGAAGTCCAAACAGAATGAAGAATTAAACAGAATCAGGGAGGAGTTGAAAATTCTGGAAAGCACCGAGGAGGACGGTTATATCTCGCAGGCCTCCAAGGATAAAATCCTTCAATTGGAGAAGCTTCAGAACAAAATTCTTTTGGATAAGGAGGAAGAATGGAGGCTCAAGAGAAGGGCTATATGGTTGAAAGCAGGTGACGAGAATACCAGATTTTTTCATAACTTTGCAAAAGGGAGAAAATATGTTAACACCATCTGGAGCCTAAAAGATGAAGAAGGCAGGGAGGTAAATACTTTCTCAGGCCTCTCCGGTCTTGGACAGAGACACTTCCAGAGTCTTTTCTCAGATTCGGGAGAAGCCACAATAGCTGAGGTTATTAGAACTGCTCAATGTTTTCCAAGATTTGTCGAAGAGGATGAAGCAGAGGATTTATAAACCCCTGTTACCAAGGATGAAGTTGAAGCAGCTATGAAACTCATGGCTAAAGAAAAAAGCCCTGGACCGGACGGATGGACTATTGAACTCTTCCTCTTCTTCTTTGATCTAATAGGTTCTGAAATAACTGATGTAGTTGAAGAATCAAGACAGAAAGGAGAAGTTTACAGGCCCTTCAATTCAACATTCATAGCTCTCATTCCTAAAAAGGATGATCCGGAGACCTTTGAAGACTTCAGGCCGATATCCTTATGCAACTGCATATACAAAATTATTGCAAAGGTGATACCTATAAGAATTTTTCCCATTCTGTCAAGGAATATCTCAATGGAACAATTCTGGTTTTCGGATGGGAGACAAATCCATGAGGCCATAGGAGTAGCCCAGGAAGTCATTCACAGTGTCAGGTAGCAGAAAAAGAAAGGGGTGTTTTTCAAAATTGATCTATCTAAAGCCTATGACCGAATAAACTGGATTTATCTTCGGATGCTGATAACTCACTTGGGCATGAGATAGGGTTTTGTGGCTCCACCTGGCAGATTGAGGCTTGAAGAAAACATGGTATAAGGTTTTATCGCTCCAATTGTTGATGGGGTCTTACCTCTTTTTGGATATTCGCTCACGGAGTGTTTTCATTGGTGGGATTCTATTCAATGTAACGAAATGAGTACAACTAGAGATTCAGGTCTTCACACTAGCATCAATGAATTTCTAGAATCTTCAATTAGTTGGGGTTTACATTCCTCAGAGGGTTTCTTATTTCCACCCCCCCCCCATTATTGTCTATTTTCGATGATCTACATGGATATGGGCCGCCAACTAAGGTTTTCTCCTTGTGGTTATTTTCCCCATTTATTTCTCCTCATGGGTTACCGATTTCCATTATGGATCCCTACCTTCATGAAAATATTTTGTTGTTATTGGCATACTTGACTACTGTTGGTACCAAATTATGACTGTCCATTTTATTAAAAAATCCTCTTTTGATTATTATTTTGACCATCTAGCCTTCATATTCTAGCTATAATCCTTAGAAACTAAATGATATGATGCCATTATCATAATTTTTAGCTTGAAATTAACTTTTGAAATTACTGTGTTAAAATGACATTTTTCAGAAAATTACAAGAAGCTGTAACTTCCTGTAATTTCTCCATTGTTTGACATATTTCATAGCAGGTGAGCGAATTTGAAGCTTGTGGGAATGAAGCTAAATGTACAAGGATGGTGGATTTCCTATCCACTTTCAAATTTGAAGAAAGTAGGTGTCCAGTGAACGCTAGTCAAACCCAACCACTTCAGTAGAATTTCCAGATTTTTGTGAACAAAATAATTTCTATTTTGAGAATTTTTGCATAAAGGAAGGAACTGATCTAATTTATACCTTCTTGGATGTAATTAATAGAATTTTGTTAAGATAATATGGAGCAGAAATAACTTCTTTTGTTATGGGATTTGTGATAAATAGCCTAGGAGGACAAACTATGTTTAGTTGCCAGACTTTGAACATATGAAAGTACAGTTTATGCATTGTTGTTACTTAATACAGACTTCATTATCAAGCTTATGCCTTCAGATCCAATAGTTACACTCTTCTGAATCGTTTTATATTATGCTTGTGAAGTGTTGAATGACCCTCATCATTACGCTGGTACACTCTGTTTTCAAGTTTCCTTACTAGTTACATATTTGGATTTGAAAGTTATTTTATGTGCTGTAAGAAAGGTTATGTTATTGAAGTTATCAATTGAAAAGGACTTGCATTCATTGTGAACAGAACCTTGTAAAAGGATTCAACCAATTCTGATCTTGAAAATTGATATATATGCTCGCTGTCATACAGTTTCCATATTGCTTATTGGCTTTGACTTCGAAGACAGTTCATGGTTTAATTTGCAAGTGATTCAGATTTGTAATTGTTAAATTCAATTTGCAGTTTGATAAGTGACTCTTGTAAAAGATTCAACTGTTATTGGTTTGCAACATTACTTATCTTATTCACTGTTTGATTTAATTAGTTGTTGAAATTACTTTGGATTTTTATGATTGGGAAGGTTCTGTTGAGCAATATTCTTGTAAGAGAATGATAGGATTTTAACTAGTCATTAATACTCTATTTCGTTATCTAGGCAATCGAAACTTCACTAGGTTAGTTTTCATCTAAAATTGAGGCTTAAGTAATTCAAAAAAAACGATGACGAACCTATTGTAAAAAAAGCATTGTTGTCTCATTTTACTAAGCTGTCATTAGAACCTTAGATCCTTCTAGATCTATATACTTTAGATGAGCACCTCTAAGTGTACTTTCCTAGGTTGATAAAGGAATTAAGAGTTTAACTTACCTTAGTAAGAAAACACCAAACATTTTGGTGCCATTGCCGGGGAGGTGCAACTGGAAAGATTAAAAAAAATCTAAAAAACACTTGAAATCAACAAAACAACAAAAACATAGATTTAAATTTAATTTTTAAGTCATGATTATTTATGTCTAGATTTAGGGATGAGAAAGGAAGATTCGCAAAAACCCCCCAAACAACAACTAACCCACCATTAGGAGCAGAACCATTAGAAAACATTGAGTACATAACATCAACTGCAAAAGTTACTATGGAAAAACTTGAGGAAAAACAAAGAACAGGCCAAAGACTTACTCTCATTGAAAGACAAATCCTACTAGCTCATGAGGCCAAGAAGAGAAATATACCCTAGAATTCTATAGTAGGAAGACCAAAAGATAGTAGTATAAGAATTCAACAGACTATCTTTGAACAAACTTTTCCTCAAGAACTAAAACCAGAGGAAGAGATAGAAATCTTAGACAAATCACAAATCACAATGGCTGAAGATGGAGGATCTAGAGGACCTACTGCAGAACAATTAAGAGAGTATGAAAGACAAATGGACGAAAGGAGAAGAAAAAGAGAAAATGAAGATAAACACAGAAATGATACTTTGTTTGGAGGAGATCAAAATCCAAATCCACTAGAGGCAGAGGAACCCACATTTAAATTTCCAATTCAAGACAGAGGAGAGTATATGGATGAGGAGATTAAAATGAACATTATACCACCATCTGTATTACCAAAATTTTATGGTATGACATAAGAAGACCCTGATTCATTTTTGTTTGAAATTGACATAGTATGCCGAACCTATGGATATACTGATGACGCACATAGACTTAGAATTTTTCCTGCTACATTAAAAGTAGTAGCACTTAGGTGGTTCATGGGATTAGGTGAACATTCAGTCACTGATTGGATGACATGAGAAAAATCTTTTTGAAGAAGTATCAACCTTACTGTCGATCAAAAGATTCTAAAGATGATATCTTTAGAATGAAACAACAAGAAGATGAGACCTTAGAGGAATACTTGGAAAGACTCTCATATAATCTACAAAATAAAAAACATAGAACCATGTCTGTTGATCTTATTCGAACAATATTTCTTAAAGGCATTCAAGATGAGTATTTAGATGACCTCAATCTCATGGGTAAAGGGGATATTTCCAATTTACCTTTTGAGGAGATTGATGATTTGTGTCAAAAGTACTGTAGAAGTAGGGAAAGAAATGGAAAAAGAGTTATGACATCCAAGATCACAAAATCTGCCACAGGAAATATAACCAGAGCTGAACTAGGCAATTTATTTGAATATTTTAAAATATATCTTCTAAGTACTTTGGGGAATCAAATAGGCACTTTAAAATCAAAGAAATGACAAGATGAACAAGAAAGAGAGTTATCTATATTTTGTCCCAAATGCAGACAAAAACATGCTTTGAAAGAATGTCCTTTAAATAATGTGCAGATTTGTGGGTTTTGTACAGAAAATCATGACACTAAGGATTGCAAAAAGATGAAAATTTTGTAGAATTACGATTTGGAGGCCAATGTAGAAATGGAGAACATGTATTTCATGGGAACTAGAAGGCTATGGCAGCCAAGACCTCCAGGTATGTATCAAAATCCAAATTTAGCGAATTAGAACATGCCTGTTCAAAATTCTTGGAATGTTCCTATGCGTTGGAAAAATTGGTTTAATCAACAACAACGAACTTATCCACAACAAGGATGGAAAGGATATTCTTATCCTCAACAGTTTACTCAACAACAACCTCAGCAATATCAACAACCAATTGCTCAACCATATCCCCAAAACTATCAACCACAATATTCTCAGTTGTATCCACAACAATACCCTCAACAACCAATTGCTTATCAACATCAGAATCCCCAACAAGCTTTACCTGCTCCTCCAAAAATAAATTCGCCACAGCTGTAACTACCATCCAACCAACCTCCTAGAACCACACAGCTACTAGCTCAACCCATAGCTAACCCAAACAACCGAATAGGTAGACCAGCTTGCAACATGGACGAAGGACAATTGTACACAACTCTGCCATTGTAAAATATTGAATTAAGGTCAGGCTGAACTTTGCAAAAAGAATCTCCACCTATTCCAACACAGTCACAAAATGAAAATCAAATTGACGAACAAGAAAATCCAACACTTAGTAAACAAAATGATCCAACACAACACAATCTAGAACAAGATAAACAAATAAAAACACTACAACCACAGCCAATCCCAGAACGACTACTTCAACCAAAATTACCCACACCATTACCACAATTTGATGTTCTTGATGAGTTAAGAAATGTGTATGTCAAAATTCCATTACTCCAGGAAATCAAGGATATTCCGATTTATAACAAATCCATTAAGGACCTCTGTCTCAAAAACCCTGTAAAGAAAAGATTTGATAAAAAAACAATACATGTTACAGGCAATTTAGCTGCCTTGACGTCAAATATCATTTCCATGGAAAAATATGTTGACCCGGGAATACCTAGAGTCACAGCAATTATAAAAAAAAAATCAATTCCAAACACTCTGATAGATTTAGGAGCTGCAATAAATGTTATGACATTAGAGACAATGAAAATTTTGCAGCTAACAAATTTATAGACAACCCCGATTGTTTTGGAATTAGAGATCGCTCTAAAGTCAATCCCGAAGGGATACCAGAAGACATAATTGTTTCACTGGACTCTTGGGAGTATCCAGTTGATTTATTAGTACTCCAGCCAAAATCAAACTTAGGAGTAAACCCACTCATACTTGGTAGACCATGGTTAGCAATTGCTGATGCATTCATTGGGTGTAGATCAGGTAACATGATTATTTCTAGAGGCACATAAAGAAAATAACTTACCTTGTACCCATCAGCACAAGAGGCAACAGTAACACAAAACCTATGGCTTGATGACAAAGTCAATGATAAGGAAGAAATCTACTGTATCTTAAGCATTAATCAAATTTATGATTTTAGGGAGAACAACAATGAGGATTTAGTGGAAATGTTTATCTCTTAATCTGATGTTTCAGAGGAATTGAGAAGTGAACAATACATTGCTACAGATCAAATATTGGCACAAAGATTTCAGGAAACTTGTACCATGTATTCTCTGAAAACATTATTTGAAGAAATTTTTCCAATCGAGTCTATTAAAAATACACAAAGTAATACTATAGAAATCAGCCCAGGAAAAACATTGAACATTGGGGCATTTCTAGAAACATCTCCGGAATGGAAATTGCTTGATTTTCTCACCAAATACCAAAATACATTCACTTGGGACTACAATGACATGCAGGGAATTCACCTAGAAACTTGCACTCACCATATCTATACAGACACAAGTTTTCAACCCGTGAGGCAGCCACAGAGACTGCTGAAACCCATGCTCAAAGAGATTGTAAAGGATGAATTGCAAAAGCTACTAAAAATAAAGTTCATGTACCCCATTTCCGACAGCCAATGGATATCTCCACTAGTAATAGTCCCTGAGAAAAATGGTAAGTGGTGAGTTTGTGTTGACTATAGAGAACTGAATAAAGCCACCCTTAAAGACTATTTTCCACTACCATTCATTGACCAAGTTTTGGATACTTTAGTTGGAAAAATGTCATATTCCTTTCTCTATGGTTTTAGTAGATACAATCAGATAAGCATAGCCTCAGAAGACCAAGAAAAAACAAAATTTACTACTATCCCTAGGCCACATATGGTTACAGTGTGCTACCATTCCGCTTGTGCAATGCACCAGCAACATTTCAGAGAGCAGTCTTAGCAATTTTTGCTAATTTGGTCCACGAGTGTGTTGAGGTATATATGGATGATTTTTCTGTATATGGTAATTCCTTTGACAACTCTTTGCAAAATATTGAACAAGCTTTACAACAATGTATAGAAACCAACTTGTCTTTAAGCAATGAAAAATGTTATATGATGATGAATGAGGGAATCAAGGTAGATCAAACCAAAATACAAATTATTGTCAAACCGCCAATTCCAATCAATCCAAAAGATGTAAGGAGCTTTCTTGGTTATGCAAGCTACTATAGGATATTTATTGAAAAATATAGTAGGATAGCCTTGCCTTTATTTAAGATTCTTGCAAAGGATGTACCTTTCATTTGGAATGAGGCATGTCAAAAAGCAATTGAGAAACTTAAAGAAAAACTAAGCACTACACCAGTTTTGAGAGGACCCAATTGGACTTTACCTTTTCACATATCGACTGATGCATCCAACATAGCAGTAGGGGCTTCGTTAGGGGAAAAATAAGATGCTCTAACTTATGCCATTTACTTTATCAGTAAAAATTTGACACATGTTGAACTCAACTACACAGTAACGGAAAAGGAAATGCTTGCAATTATACATGCAATGAACAAATTTCACCACTACATAACCGGATATGAAGTCCTTGTTCATACTGACCACTTCGCTATTAAATATTTAATAAATAAACTTATTACTAATGGTAGGATCACCATATGGCTACTCTTATGTCAAGAGTTTAATATCACCATACTGGATAGACCAGGGAAAGAAAACCAGGTAGCCGACTACTTCTCTAGATTACAAAATCCAGGTGAAGTTGTCCAAGTTGAAGATTCATTTCCTGATGAACACTTGTTTACAATTTTAGTATTAACACCATGGTATGCTGACTTTGCTAATTACTTGTCTACAGGAAAAGTGCCACCATCATTCAGTTCAAAGGAGAAGAAAAGACTCATCAAACAAAGTGCAAGATATTCATGGGTTAATGATGACTTGCTTTATATTGGTTATGATATGATTATTAGAAGATGCATTAGAGAGGATGAAATTATTGACATACTAGCATCATGCCATGATCAACCTTGTGGTGGCCATTTTGCAGCAAAGAGGACAAAACACAAAATTCTTAGCCTTGGCTACTATTGGCCATCAATTTTCAAAGATTCAAAAAAGTATGTAAGAAGTTGTGACAGCTGCCAATGCATGGGCAGACCAACCACCTCTGATGATATGCCACTACAGCCACAAGTCCATCTAGAACCATTTGAAAATTGGGCTCTAGACTTTGTTGGACCCATCAATCCACCATCCAAAGGCAAGAAATACATTCTTGTATGTACCGATTATGTGACCAAATGGGTTGAAGCAAAGGCACTTATTAGAGCAACAGAACAAACAGTAGTCAATTTCCTCTTTGAAGAAATTTTTGTAAGATATGGAGTACCTAGAGAGATAGGGATACAATAAGGGACTCAATTTACTTCTAAGCTAGTTCAAGAAATCATAGACAAGTAAAAAATCAAGCACAGAAGGAGTACACCCTACCATCTACAGGCCAATGGCCAAGTGGAATCTACAAACAAGATACTAGACGGGATTATGACAAAAACAATGGCAACAAACAGAAAGGATTGGGTAGATAAGCTCAATGAACCACTTTGGGCATATAGAATCACTTGGAAAAACAAAACAGGGTTTACACCTTATCAGCTAGTGTACGGTAAGGAAGTCATACTACTAATAGAATTTCAAATACCTACATACAAATTGGTAGTAGACCTAGGAATAGATCTATCTGAATCACAGAAGGAACAAATCATGCAATTGAATCAGCTGGACGAAATGAGACTGCAAGCAATGGAAAGGACAACAATGATACAACAACAGAGGAGGAAATGGCATGATAAGTTAATTAAAAAGAAGGAGTTTCAAGTTGGCAACTGGGCATTACTCTTTGAATCAAAGTTCAAAGACTATAAATCCAAATTTACAACCCAATAGATGGGGCCTTATGAAATCATAGAAGTCTTTGAGAACGGATCAGTCAAGCTCACAACCATTGATCAAGAGGAACAAACATTTCTAGTGAACGAGCATAGGCTAAAGATCTATCATAAGCCTGTAAGCAAAGAAGATTTCATGACAATGGTATCACAGCAAAAGAAGGTACATATAGTATAGCAGCCAGCTGTAATAGCTAAGGCTTAATCAATTCTCTACTTTGAAATTTAAAAAAATAAAAATAAAAAAACATTAATAAAAGCTAAAAAAAAAACCATAATAATGTTTAGATATGAAAACCAAAGATGGCATAATCTAAACATAATTCTTATGAGAAAACCAAGCAATTGGCTTGTAAGAATTCCTTTTCCTTTAGTTCAAGTTTGAAATAAAAGTACTCTGCAACCAACATGACTTGAGGAAAAGTCAAACAATCAATAAGGGGGAAGAAAGTTTGAACTTGTTCATGCTTTTTCATCTCCCTAAATTCATCTCCAGCAGAGGAAGAGATTTATTTACATTTTCTAATGGATTCTTAAAAAGTGATTGGTATTTAGTATTTTCAAAATGATTTGATTTTAAAGTCAGAACATATCTCAGAAAGGAACCTGTTATATGTAATTTCTCAGCAAGGGACCTGTTATGTCAATTTCTCATTCTAAGGCAAGGGACCTGTTCTATGCACATTATCAGAATGGGATCTGTTCAAAGGAAGATTGCATCAACAAAGAAGAAGACCACACCCAAGAAGAAGAAGATTGCAAAGAAGAAGATTGGACTGCACCTAAGAATAAAGAGACTACATTTAAAAGAGAAATGGACACCATCCCATTCTGCCTGAACATATCAAGCAACAAAAGCCAGCGCCCAAACAAAGAGATATCAGAGGGCTATAAGAATTGTCATTTTGATATTTTTAGTTTCTTTTATTAATTTGAATTTTTAGATGATGGTTTATGATAATTATTGATTTTAGTTTCTAAATACCTAGTTTATCCTATATCGTTCATTCTTATATCCTGTAGGAGTTAGTCCTACTCTTCTACCTATATCCTATAACTATAACCTATTTCCTATTTCTGAACATTAGTCTTATCTTCTACCTTGTATATATTCCTAAAAGTCTAATCCTTAACACCCACCTTTTGATCCTATACATATATTTCTAATCAACCTATAGTCATAAGTACCAACAGACCTACCAAAACTAAGCATGCATACTTAAGAACCAATTAAGTCACCAACTGCAGATTGGAAGTATCAATTTGTAAGCCACGGAACCAAATTTTGAAGAAGGGATCAGGTCACAAATACAAAGGATTTATCAATATTAAGCCACAGAACCAAATTTTGAAGAAGGGAGCAGGCCACAAATACGAAGGATTTATAAATTTTTATGGTTTTCAACCTAAAATTTTTAATTATAGAAAATAAAACATAATTGATAGACAAAAGGGTATGTGATCATAAGTAAAGATTAATGGCTAGTTCAGAAAAATCATCATGACCGATGCTCTTGTGATCTGAAGGTATCATAATGGTTTGTATACCCAATTTTATCATTCAAAGACCGCTACCAAGACTTTGTAGGCCATCATTAAAAATCCTTGTGTAAGGCATTGAAGGGATTATTAGTGATCCGTATGCTGCGTGAAGAGAATGAGAGTTCATTGCATAAACATGTAATGAATGAAGTGAGAATGAAACCACTATGATAAAAAGGGGAAGTAAGTATTGTATTCATCATGTAGTATAGGTAGAAGTACAAGCCTATAGAAAACGTTGTGAATGAGAGCTATTTGCCATTTTAAAGGTTATAAAGCAATCCTCTCCGAGATACATAAGGGTATAGTGTTACAAGTATGTCTACATACGAGTAAAAGGGCCACGGTGTAGGGGAGATTCTACAGAACCGACTGAAGGGTATTTTGATTTAATTAGCAGCATCCTCCACTAAACATGAGATATGCATAGTACTCAAGCTCAGGTAGATTTCTTATCACAATTATGGTAAATTTTTTTTACAGCATAATAAAAACGCAGTAATTTCTTCTCCCTTACAGCCGTTAATTCTTCTTATAGTACAGGGTAACCAGAAATTATTTTTCTCATGGAAAACCGAGCAGAGCCACAACAATCTGACCCCTCTAAATACCATAAGGACTAAATAGACATTTTTAGGGCAAAACAATGGCTGCCATTTTTAGAAAAATACGGTGGGTACAATGAGAAAATGACAAGGGAGTTTTCCTTTTCATTTACTCGAGAGAGACCTATTGTAGGAAACTTGTCTTTTAGAGTCTCCAAAGACACAATTGCTCAAGCAATAGGCATAAGACCAGAAGGGGAGAAGTATTTAAAACCAAGCAGTTCAAAGAAAAAACATAGACACATTTCATATCCAAGAAAAGGGTATCATAAGTTGACTGGAAATAAGGGATTCCTAGGAGTTGGATTATTCATCCATGGGATGAAATAGTTTATGTCATTCAAAAATTTATAACCTATGAGGGAAGATACAACATTGTACTTATTTATCATATCAAATTGTTAATGCATCTAAGAGGGGACCGCATTATAAGTTTGCCTTATTTTTTTTTACAAAGTTTGACTAAAATGTATAAGACCATAGAAAAGCAAAGGAAAAACAAGGATAAGCGTATATACCATTTTGGTTTGGTAAAAATATTGATTGAATTTGAACTGCAAAAGATAAGTGTGACTTGGAAGAAGTTCTTGTAAACTAATGAGTTTACGACAGATGAGGAGCAAACAAAGTAACAAAATTCACAATAAGAGCATAATAATTCAAAGGAAGGGAAGCAACATGCAGAACTAGTGATTGATGTAGATGCTATAGAGGAAAACGTTTTAGGGTATAGATAGGGTAACTCTGTTCCATCCAACAGTAGTATTAGAACAAGAAGTATGGTAAGGGGGGAAGCTGAGAGAGCTAAACAAGATAAAATTTTTACCACTTATACAAGGAAGTCCAGAAATATCAAGTTTGGTCAGAAAGGGAAAACGGTGGAGGAAGATGAAATTCTACAACAGCCCCAGTACGACTACATACAAGGATTGGAAAGTAAAGACAAGGAAAAGGAACAACAAGAACAAAAGTTCTCAGGTAAAAACAAGAGAAAACTGGAAAGGAAAATTAAGAGATTACAACAGTAGCTTATGGAATCAGAAGTCGTGGAAAGAGTGGTAAAAAAGGAAAATGAAACACTCAATATACAAAGCAAGAAGTTTGAAGAGGATAATGCAAAATTGAAAAATAAGATTAAAAAACTCAGAGCCTATAAAATGAAAATCTGTAGGAAGGCCTATAAAATTTATAAGCAAAAGAAGGAAATTAAAACCAAGTATCAAGTTTTGAAGATGGAGTATGAAGCCCAAATTAACATCAATGATTTATTTCAGAAGAAGAGGTAGAAGCAGAGGCAGAAGGCATAATTTAACAGGTTAGAATTTATTTGCATGAGGGCATGCAAAATCCTGAGTTTGGGGGAATGTTGGTAGCAAATTATGACTATCCATTTTATTAAAAAATCCTCTTTTGATTATCATTTTGACGATATAGCCTTCATATTCCAGCTATAAACCTTAGAAACTAAATGATACGATTCCATTATCATTATTTTTAGCTTGAAATTAATTTTTGAAATTATTGTGTTAAAAATGACATTTTTCAGAAAATTACAAGAAGTTGTAACTTCCTGTAATTGGTCCATTGTTTAACATATTTCATAGTAGGTGAGAAAATTTGAAGCTTGTGGGCATGAAGCTAAATGTAAAAGGATGGTGGATTTCCTATCCACTTTTGAATTTGAGGAAAGCAGGTGTCTGGTCAACACTGGTCAAACCCTGGAACTTCAGCAGAATTTCTAGATTTTTATGAACAAAATAATTTCTATTTTGAGAATTTTTGCATAAAGGAAGGAACTGATCTAATTTTCATCTTCTTGGATGTAATTAATAGAAGTTTGTTAGGATAATATGGAGCAGAAACAACTTCTTTTGTTATGGGATTTGTGATAATTATCTTAGGAGGAAAAACTATGTTTAGTTGCCAGATTTTGAACATATGAAAGTACAATTTATGCATTGTTGATTCCAGACTTAATACAGACTTCATTATCAAGCTTATGCCTTCAGATCCAATAGTTACACTCTTCTAAATCATTTTATAGTGTGCTTGTGAAGTGTTGAAGGGCCCTCATCACTACGCTGGTACACTCTGTTTCAAGTTTCTTTACTAGTTACATATTTGGATTTGAAAGTTATTTTATGTGCTGTAGGAAAGGTTATGTTATTGAAGTTATCAATTGAAAAGGACTTGCATTCGTTGTGAACAGAACCATGTAAAAGGATTCAACCAATTATGATATTGAAAATTGATATATATGCTTGCTGTCATACAGTTTCCATATTGCTTATTGGCTTTGACTTTGAAGACAGTTCATGGTTTGATTTCCAAGTGATTTAGATTTGTAATTGTTAAATTCAATTTGCAGTTTGATAAGTGACTCTTGTAAAAGATTCAACTATTATTGGTTTGCAACATTACTTATCTTGTTCATTGTTTTATTTAATTAATTGTTGAAATTACTTTGGATTGTTATGATTGGGAAGGTTCTATTGAGCAATATTCTTGTCATTAACACTCTATTTCATTATCTAGGAAATCAGAACTTCAATAGGTTTCTAAAATTAAGGCTTAAGTAATTGAAAAAAACAAGGACGAACCTCTTGTAAAAAAAGCACTATTGGCTCATTTTACTAAGTTGTCATTAGAACCTTAGATCATTCTAGATCTATATACTTTAGATGAGCACCTCTAAGTGTATTTTCCTAGGTTGATAAAGGAATTAATAGTTTAACTCACCTTAGTAAGTAAATACCAAACAACTACCCTTGTCACCCATGGGCTCTCTTCCCCCTCCTCGCCTCTAGATCTCTCTATCTCGCCTATCGGTTTTGAAGGATTTCTTCCTTTTAGTTATTCAGAAATTGCTTCTCCACCTAGAAGTCTTTCCTCCATTCCTTTTTCTTCTCACAATGTAGTCCCCCCACCAATCTCATTGAAACCTCCTCCCTTGACCACAGTCCCCTCCACAAGAGCCCACTCATTCTCCCAAGCCCAAACCCCCATTTTCTACTAGAAAATTAAAGAATCCCTATGTTAAAGAAAAGAAGGGCCAACTCTCCTTCATTCTGGGTGACGTGATCGATATGCACTAAATCATTTAAATGTATGAGTTTTCATTGATGGGTTGTGCTCATGGTCATCATTTTAGTGGGAAGAAAATATCAGAATGGATGAGAAAGGAGTAGGGGGGCCATTCAACTCACTACCAACTTTCAGATACTAGTAAGAGGTTGGCTCATTTTCTTTTTCAACAAGTCTAGAGAGGTTCATTGGGATTTCAATAAGGTTTGGATTATCGACTCCACCCCTTTCATGCTTAATTAATGGACCCCTATTTTTGATCCCACTTGTATAGACGCCAGACAAGGCCCCTATTTAGCTTCAGCTTCCGAAACTAAAAGTCTAATTTTGCTTAGAGTATACTATTAGGGAAATTGGAAACAAGCTGGGGGAATGCTTGTAGGTCGACCTCATTTTCCAAGACTCTTTGGATATGAAGGTGGTGAGGGTATTGGTAAATTTTTATATCACATATGACTTATGGGGTGAAATGAAGCTCCAAGTCAAGGCATCACTTCTCTTCATACCTTACTTTATGAGGGCATCCCCATCAGATGTCGTAGATGTCACAAGAATTACCAAAATGCTATGAATTATTCACTGGGGTTCCATGGGATCAAAGGAATGTACAAGCCCATATCTCCCAAGATGAAAGAGAAACGATTTGTCCTAATGATGAAGACTCCTTCTGTCCTTTCTGTAACTGTCTCAGCTACCCTTACTATCTTGATGGCTTCGGCTCTCGAACTCAATGCGATTGTTCCTATGATTATTGATGGGGCTTCCATAAACCACTGATCAACCACAATTCCACTTAGCCACTATTTTGATGATGTCGCCTTTGGGTACTCTCTCTTCACCTGTTTCTTTAACTTCTATTCTTAGTTGTATTTTGGATTTGGAGAAATATTGGAATACAATAGAACATGAAATCCTTGTATATATGTTATTGACAGTGATTATAAGTTTGTGTGGCTAGGGTCAGGTGGTAGATATCAGCTTCTTCAATTAGTCCTAGAAGTCACATCCCTTGGGTAGATGACTTCAAGAATAAACTAAATCTAATTTCCATTGTGGCTAATAATTAGAAATGGTTAACTTGATATGAAAAAGGGTATTGTAGGAAAGCCTTATGATTTTTTGATAGCATGTTTAGGTCCTTAGATCCAATGCGTGTTACGCAACCAACTCAAAAAATAGCAGAAAAGATAAATCAACAACTTGAGAAAAAGCCTCTTCGAGGGGGGAACCTCCTATACATCATATAAATGAACAATTCTTGGATGATACAAATCATTAGACCTCCTTGGTATATATAGGAGTCTTAGGGGTCACAATATAATCAGAGCCTACATAATAATAATAATGTAAGGGCACAACACTAACAACATGGGGGATGCATGGGCACACCAATAACATTATGGAGCTACACTAACGATAACAATAAAGGAAATACACTAATATTATAGTGACAAAACATGCCCCTTTCTTTCAAAAAATTATTGTCCTCAATGCTTGAGTTCTAGATGCTTGTGTATAAAATCCTCATCCTCCCATGTGGAATCTTCAACGGGTAAGTTCTTCCACTTAATGGTTAGGTATATCATGATCTCGACAATTTTCCTCGTTACTACTCCATGATGGGAGAAATAATTGGTAAACATTTGGGGTATGCCCACAATCCACATGGATCCATATGTTTACACTAACAATAATAATAAGGGGCATACGCTAGTATGTCGACTAAAGAATATGTAATGTGATTTACCAAAAAAATTATCTTGAAAAATCACTATGAATCACATACATTTACATTCTCAACAAAAGAAAAAGTATTATAACAAAAATATTGAAATTAAATCTCATTGGGAATAATTTTTTTTATATTCCATTAGGAGGGAAAGACATATCTTTATATTTCCTTTTTAGCGAACTATCTCATTTTTGAAACCTTCACATCTATGCTCTAATTCATAATTCATGGAGGTCAACATTTTTCCCTCCTATTACATACTTTCAAACACTTTTTTTTTATGTACATATAGTTATGATCTACCCCACTTTTTTAAGGTAAACTCCAAGTCATGTATTTCTTTTCATCTAAAATCAGCGACTGAAAATCTATCCTTCTATATCCACCATACTCAACCAATTTAGTGTTCGATGGTAGAGGAGCATAGCAGCGCAGGTGTGCTTCTTTGTGTCCTCAAAAACAAAGATGAGTAAAGATGATGCATATGTTGGGGTTCCGAACACCCAAAGCATCAGGTAAGAAGAAGGAATCTGATCTCTCTCCTGCAAGTCCATGGACTCCTACAGTTGTCGGTTCAATTGGCCCGACTAGGTAGTTGAGGTCGGTGCACTGTGATGAGAAGGAAAAATTTAGAATGAACCTGAGGCCTCACTACTCTTCAACTAGTCAAAGGGCCCATCAACATTGTTTCTTTTTGTGGCCAAGGGAACATTTATGAGGAGGTCAAGTTCATTTGGATTGGAGGTAGAAGCCATTCAAAATTACCATAATTATCTCGAGGACAAACTCAATTACTGGAAATCCAACTACATCAAGTATTGTGACCATATTTATGAAGAGGTTGAATATGATGGTTGCATCGATTTTAATGTCTTCATTTGAAAATATGTTCCTAGGGAGTTTTTTTCATAAACTCTGACAACTAACTTCTTTGGATTCAAGGATATCCCATAATTTCGATTTCTAAAGAAACAATACTCAAGAAAATATATTTAAGAAGATGAACATGGGTACTTTTTTTTGGACATAGATTACCTTAGGGACACCCCCCTTGTATTGGTGAAGAGGGAGCCTAATGTAAGGGAAGGTACCATTGAGGTGGCAATGGTAGCCCTTATAAGTTTCCCTTGGGGTTTCACATTTAAAGTTAGGGATTTTTATCATAAGTGCGAACTTGGGTGGTAACAGTTTGGCACTATTGCCAAGGATTCCCATTTCCTTATGTATTGAATTTTTACATTCATATATCGATGATCCTATAGTTAAAATTTATAAAAGTCATCTGGTGACTCTGCATAAGGAGGTTGTGTTGAAGAGATATTATACAATAAAATCCTCATACAAAATTTTTCACTAGATTGCAAAACTAGAAAGCTATTATAGAAGAAAGGTATACAAACTAGCACGTTACTCACAAAAGTCATGTAGCTTAAGTAGTTTGTTTGTTAATGATATAAGTTCCTTAATTTTAATAGATATGGCCACACCATGGTTAGATGAAATCTACAAACCACTTGAATTCTCTCAAATTAATGAAGCTCCACATGAAATTCTAGAAAATTTCATTGATATCATTCCTACATTCCAAGAAAATAATGTTCTTTTTGCCTTGGATCATTGGCAAAAATTAGGAGTGTGATATTTAATATGGGAGGAGCGAGACACTTAGATGTCACCGCAAAGTTATTTACATTGTCTCTTGTGGACAATGTTGTGGAATGGTGGAACAAATTTCTTGATAATTAATTCAATGCATGGCCCCCTTCAAAATGATTTCATTGAGAAATGGGGAGAACGAAAAGATAATAAATACTTATTAGTTGATGTTAGTAGTTCTAAAGGAAATGAAATTTAAACTATAGAAGAGTTTAATAAGTGGTTTAACTGGATTGTGCAAAAATCACCATGAAAATATTAAAAGTCTACTTATATATTACCTTGATTAAATTGATGAAGAGCTTGGTTTCCATATCAAAGAAAATGATCCCCTGAACCGTATGGCAGTCCAAATTTGTTGAGTCTAGGATAACATGTTCTTGTTTAAGATAAATAGTTCAAATTCCATATTAGCCCATTTTTTAGTCCATTTCACTTTTATTACAACTGAATCATTATGACATTGGGAGAAACTTAAGAAAGAACATATGATTGAATCAAAAGACATGCCAAGACAAGAGAACACAATAATTGGCACAAGCCAAGGAAAAACCCCAAATATGGGGAAACCCTTGATCAAATATTCTTATTAACAATATCAAATATTCTTTAGAGAGAGGAAGAAAGACAGTACAATAAATGTCAAGGTTGACTTGCCAATATGATGACTAGAACCACTGACCATGCGCCAAATATACAAATCAGACAAGTTTGCAATTCTGTCTTCAAATGATAACAAAGAAGTTCTGCCTTAACAAGTAGACAATAGTATTCAAAGCTACAACTCAATAGGTTCCAAAATGAGCTCGGTAGTGGTTTACTTCAAGCAGCTTCCTTTGTTGATTATAAAGAGGCCAAGGTAGTCCCAAATTGAGTAGTGAAGCCTGGTCAAAGGTTTGACGAGTTCTGAGGTCAAAGATCTACAATTAGGGCTTGTAAATTAGCCCAGGTCTTGAGACACTTATTGCGGTCCTTCCTTTAGGAAAACCTGATCTAAGGTTCTATGATACAAATAACCTCCATCAAGGTTTCATTTCTACTTGTACTGTGGCCTGTTCTACACCTTAGAATAACTTTTCGATCTCCTTTCCAAGACACACAAATCCTGTGGCCTGTTCTACTCCTTAGAACAACCTTTCGGTCCCCTTTCCAAGACTCACAAATCCTGCGCTCTCCCGAAATGATTAAAAGAAGATGCATCCTTCAATAGAGATGAAAGCTCACCAAAATTCTATGCCATGACCTACAACTACCATATTGCTTCAAGATCGAACCTATGGAAGGAGTAACACACCAAAAACATACCCAAATACTTGTCCTCCTAGCTGCTTCAAGTTGTGGCTACCTTAGAGATATATTAGAGCCCTTGAGTTGTGTCAAATGAGGTTGAAAGGAAAATCTTTATATACAATTCAATGGGGTTGAAGAGACGTGACTTTTGGGCTTATTGAGGTGACATATAGGTGAGGCCAACCATGATGATTTTATATGATGGAAACATAAATTCCAAAAACACACTTTTCCTTAACCAAATTCGATGAACTTTAGGTCAATTTTGGTCCTATCGGAAAGAGGAATTCAGTGCCATAATTATATTCTTCAAGAGACCTGCCCAAAGTGGAATTTGGCCTAATTTTTGAATTTTAACACTCCTTCTCAACTAGGGAGATTTCCACCTGCCAATCCATCCAACATCAATCATGCCATCGTGTCGTCGTGAACCATCTCAATATCTCTTCTCTGGTATGCTTTGTTGAAAATTGATATGAATAAGAAAGAAGAATCGAGAGTGAGTCACAAGACCTTAACAATCTACTCTTAAAAGTCAATCCATATAACCAACAGGTGAACTCCAATCAGACTCGATCCCAAGTGATCAAGTTGAAGAAACATCTTTCATCCTAGACATAGGAAGTACGACAATACATGCATCCATTGGTAGTCCTATGGTCCCAAGCCATTTTTCGCAACTCATTGGCTAGATGAGAGGTACTTCCCATGTGTCTCTAACTACATGGGTAGGATGACGCAAGAACATCAACAGGGAAAATAATATATCACATCTGTCTCACAACCACTTGTAGGGAAAGGGGAAACAACATCCTAAAAACACATTTCATAATCACATGTACAAAAAGGATGAACCACATCCTACAAAAACATACAACAATCATCGTAGGGAAAGGATAAACTACATCCTACATGCATGCAAAACAACAATAGTAGGAAGGATCCTACATGTGGGGAAAGGATGAACCACATCCCATCAATATGTCAACCATAAATAGTAGGGAATAAGCATCCTACATTTGGGGAAAGGATGAACCACGTCCCACCGAAATGTCAACAGATGCCTATATGCATCTCTCACTGGGGTATTTGCAGGAGAAGGTGGACTACTCATCCTACTCATATGCCATAGGTGAAGGTGATCCACTCATCCTATGCATATGTCATCAACAATAGGGGAAGGTGAACCACTAACCCTACACACGTGTCATGACAACCACCATGGGATATCACAGGGGAAGGTGAACCACTCACCTTGTATGAAACGCACCAATAGGGGAAGGTGAACCACACAACCTGTGGTCTTTCATAGCTCAATAAGTACCCCAGATCCCCAAGAGCTCCTAGAGCTTAATGTTCAACCAGGATCCTCATAGTAGGGTTTATCCATGACTCTCGGTCTCCCCCTGAAGAAAGATAATCCTGACCTTACCAAGAGGATGACAATAATATGCTCATACAACCAACAATGATGGAGCTTGGTATCTCTCCAATGTACCATATCAAAATAAGGCAGTACACAATACTTGGAGTTGTTGTGGAACATGGATTCCATAAAAAATGAACCCCACTAAAAAGTATCTCAATATACAATGGTGGTTACTAGTACGTGCTCAAATGGCTCACTAAAGAGCTTCCTCAACCAACTATCTTCATAATAAACCATACTTTCTCCTATATACATCCAACCTCAACAGTGCTTCCAAAGCAACCAAATCAAGAGTTACAACACTAAATGTGCTTTTCCATCCATCACATTGCCAACTGAGCCAATATCAGAATACCCAATATATGAGGGTTTCTTCATAGATTGAATTAGAGTATTCATAGTGAGGCATATGACAGATACATTGTTTCTCAATAACACCAGGGATCGCACAAGATATACATAAGAAAACTTGCAACATTTCCAACTATCTACACCTTTAAGTGCAGAAAATAGTGTAACATGGCTAGGTCTTTCATCTTGACTTTAAAGGTCAACTCCCTCTTACATTGAAAAACGAGAGGGTCATTAATAAAAAATCATCAATAGTTGCATCTTTACAATTAGCATGGCTTTTTCATAACTCCCTCTGAATATAGTGAATGTGACCATGCCAAATCATAATGAACGAGCCATCTGTAACCTAACCCTTTTCCTTAGGTCCATGTGACAAAGTCATCAACCACAATTTTCTTCCATGACTTATCTTTGTCAGCAAACATCAGGCAGGAAGAGTCATCACGATATCCTACCCGGTGTTCTGAAGCCTTGTTTGATGAGATTCTTATTAGAGAGACTTTCCATAAGGCACCTGCAACAACAAAATTCTAAGAAGCTTACCTCAGAATAGAAAGAAAGCTTTGTAGAATCATCATAGTCCTTCTTCAACCAAAATGAAGAAATAGCTTCATTATCCTCCTTTGCTAGATGATGATCCAATGAATTAAATTACCGATTCCATGATATCTAGGCATCCATATTCATAAGTCTGTCTTTTATTGTAGTGTTTTCTTGTCAATGATGTACGAAAAAAACCCAATTAATATTGTGGATGACAAACAATATCAAAAATATAAAAGGCTACTAAACATTGTAGATCTGCAGCAACTGATAGAAACAAAACCTTGCAAAGTCCGGATCTATGCCACAATCATAGTTAAACATCAAAAAGAAAGAGTAATAACTCCAATCATCCAATGGAAACCAGATATGTAAAGAATAATTTTATTATAACACCTGTGAAGAGAATAGATAAATGTTACCAGTCCCCCTCTATGGGATGGGTTCTTGGCTATCCTCAAACATCTTCAGCTTGTGTAGATTCTCTCTCCTCTATAATGCATAAACCCAACAAAAATATGGTGTGCAACAATGAAAATAATCATAGTTACAAAAATGAGTGCAACAATGAAAATAATCAAAAGTGAATAATGAATGGAAAACCCTTCTATTTATAACAAAATATTGAGTTATCCTCGAATAATGAGCAATAATAAAATATTATTGATCCCATTCTTGGAATAACCACTTGGAATATTTTATTATATTTGGTTAGGAGGGAAAAAGTATTTAAACTTTATTTAGAAATAATAAATAAATAAATGATTTATTTATCATCTCAAGGAATTAGTTAAGGAATAATAAACAAATAAGGATTTATTTAATTATTCCTAAGGGATTTAGTCAAATTTAACAAAGAATAATAATTAATTAGTGATTAATTAGTTATTCTTAGAGAAAAATAAGAAAAATAATGATTTATCTTGGATTTGAGGCATCTGTGGTTCATTTCTTCCAAGTTGAATATCAGAGTATCCACAATAATAATCATACTTGTCAACGTTTCAAATCCCAACAGGGATCCATCATGAGGACAATTTCTGAATAATGATAGAAGAAGAGCTTAGTGAGAGGATAAATAGTAAAAATATATTTTGATTTTAAGGAGATGAGGTCGGCTTAATTTTCTTTTCTTTTTTAATTTCTAATTTTAATTTTTATAAATATTAATCATGTTTTAAAGTTTTATTATAATCTTTATAATAACTTGTATTTTATATATTTTCATTATTATTAAAAGATCCTTTAATGAATAGTTTTTTAATAATCACTAATATATTTCTTATTT
The DNA here is from genome assembly GCA_031772625.1 of Pinus tabuliformis. Classification (NCBI taxonomy): domain Eukaryota; kingdom Viridiplantae; phylum Streptophyta; class Pinopsida; order Pinales; family Pinaceae; genus Pinus; species Pinus tabuliformis. The sequence continues at coordinate 132,948,141 of CM062815.1, forward strand.
ATTCTAATGTTATTATAATGTGACTATTTTTTGTTATTAAATTTTAATTCATTATCATACCTTTTATTCCAATTAGTTAGTTAATTAATTGATTAATAAATATTATAACAATAATTGAATTCATATTTAATAAAGATAATTAATTCTTTTTAATTTTGTTATTAATAAAAGATAAATTTATTTTATTTATTATAATAATATAACTAATTTTATTGGAATTAATTAATTAATAGATATTATAATTAAATACTAATTGTTATTGTAAATGCATTATTTTATTATAAGTAATATAACTAATTTGATTAGATTAATATAGTTTTGATTGATTGATTAATTAATTAATTAATAGGTATTGTAATGACTAATTATTATTATGGGTTAATTAAAAAAAATGTTAATAAACTAAATAATTAATAGAAATTATAATATTAATTATTGTTATTAATAATTAATTATACTAATAATAATAATAATTATTATAAATAATCTTTAATTATTATTATTATAAATACCTAATAATAATAATCATGATAATTATTATTAAGAATTATAATTAATAACTATTTTTATTAATTTTGTTCGGGGGTATTTTAATTTTAATTTTATTTTTAATATAAGATCAGAAAGTTATAATAGGAGAGGAGCAGTTACCTGATTACCTGAGATGTGTTGGTGGTCCTAAACCCTTTGATTAAAGGAAGCCAACTTTTACTGATCTCTATACCATTGTCCCTATTGAGATTCTGTGGATGTTTTATAATTTCAAGAGCCTCCCTAATCTTCCATCTTTGATAATGTTCTTCTCTTGCGATAATTGATGCGCTCTCCAAACAAATCTGGTGTTTCATCTTTGTGGAATGCTCTGAAAGGGCTGATGTACAAGACCTTCCATTCTTAATATCTATTTATTTTCCATGATTGGGTCAAGTTTGACAAGGAATAATAATAAAACAATGGTTTAATTAATTATTCCTAGAAGAAAATCAAATAAATAGTGATTTATTTAATTATTCTCCATGGGTTTAACTATAAATTACTTAACAAAGGTGGTTTATTAGGTAATTTCTCATAGTAAAAATAGTTTTACTATGGTAAAATTGGCTTTACATGGTGTACTTCAATCCATCTAGTAAATTAGGCTAGATGATCAATTTTGTGATGATCACAGATTACCCCTCAATGTACGAGTGTTAGGAGCTAAACGTATCACCGAAGTATGTTGTAAAGACACAATCATTTAGAATACACAAGGCAGTCAGAGAGATAGATAGACAAACCAATGAAGCTGAATTTGAAAGAGGATAGGGACAGATGGGGCGAGACTAATGCAAGTCGCCTTTTATGTTGTGGTACTTGTTAGCACCTAAATCTGCGTTAGGCTGAAGGAAGGAAAAATTCAGGGTAACCACAAACCACGCTCAGTCTGGTAGTTAGTCCTACCAGAATAGGAGAGGGCTCTCTTCGAGTCACGCTCAACGAATAAGTAAACGGAATGGTTTGAGATGACTAATAGTGAATATTGATCTTAGGCTAGTAAGTAAATATGGATACAAGAAGCAATTTTTTATGAATGACTGAGTTTCTAGGATGGTATGGGACCAACTGACAACAATGAGCAGAGAATTTAATACAAAGGCACAAATTACTTAATGAGGCAAGACAGGCGGAAAGTCTAGCAATTTAGTTTGAAATAACGTGGAATGGAGGTATTGCTTAGGAGGGTGAAAAGGGAATAAGTACATGAATCCTTTTCAATAGAAGAAGAACACTGAACATGAAATTTTACCACACGCAGAGCAATAAAAATGAATTCTACCTTATCTAACTTAGAAAATTTCACTGGAAATGAATATGAAATGAACTGTGAAACATTACGAAATACATATGAAACATAAGAGACACATTTTCTACACTCACAACCATATGAATCTCATGAAACAAAGCCACTGCTTTTCATTAATCCTCTGTCAAAATATACAATGAAGAATTGAGTTTCTCTGCCACAGTCTCCCATAAATTACAAATCAACCAACCATTTGCAAATGGTTTTCATACAATAAATAGGCTACGCCATGAGGAAATATAATGACAAAGAGTTGGGGAGTTTTTCGAATCATTACAAAGTGGAAGTGGAAAGGCAACCATTAGTTACAGGTGCAGCGTTACAAAAATGACAAATGCCTTGGGTGACTACTCGCCTTCCTTTGCCACTTAGATAGGAGTCCACCTTTAGTGAAAATGATTTTTAAACATTTCCTTAGTTTCCAAGAAAAATATAGTGTAAATGAGCAGGCCCACTTGGAGAAAGTCGCGAATTGAAATTTCGCGAAATGGGCGCGATTTTGGCCTTTTCTTCTATATGCACACGCCCAAATCTATACGCGCCATGCCATTTTTGGAGGTGATTTTGAGTTACCTTCTAGAGTCCAAATTATGCCCAAGTGTACTTGTTGGAAAGCTTGGCTTGTCTACTTTCCAACCCAAGTGGAATTTCTAAATTTGGTGCTCATTTTCCCCTCCAAATCTTCATTCTCCCAAGACTTCTTCCTGAGTGTCAAAATAGGGGCAGAGAGGTCATTTTTTGAGTGTTTTTGACATCCTGGAGACTCAAATCATGTCCAAATTTCTTTGCCAAGCACCATTAGTTGTGAGATTTCATCCTGAATCCAAAAATGCAAACCATTTGTGATTTGGAGCTCCCAATCCTAAGCGCCGCGCCAGTGGCGCGACGCACAGGGAGAAAAAACTTGTGTTGTGACCAAAAATTTTCCATGTGACCAAAATTGCCCCAAAATTCTTGAAATTTGGGCTGGAGCTTCCTTATCAAGTGTTATGCTGGGCCAAAGAGGCTTTGGCCAATATCTAAAGTCAATCGATCTTCCTTTGCCTCTTTTGCTTCTTGATTGCCTTCCTCAATTTCGCCTTCAAATTCCTGATTCGGGCCTTGCACACTTTGTTTCATGCCATGTAGTGGAAAGCCATGTGTCTCAGTAATGCATGGTCCTTGTCGATCTTGTCCAGTAGCCTCTCTAAGTGCATGTTAACTCTCTCGAGGTTGTCCTCCTGATCTTCATTAATCTCTTGCTCCAATGACGTGAGCTCAACTCTTCTCCTTTGTGCAGCTTGGCGATGCTCACAAATGTTTTGTAGCTCCATGATCACTTGCTGATCCTCAAGCTATTTGTTCCTCTGCTCCAGATATTTCATGTTCCACTTAGACCTCTCCAAGTCAAGGGATAAGGCTTCGATCTCTAATTGTTGCTCCTGGATGATCTCTCTAAGTTGTGCACTTGTTGGTTCTGTATCTGTATCATCATGAAGGAGAACGAATTCGGTCTCTCGTTCACCTGATGGCTCACCTGAAGGCCCCTCATCATGCATTGGCTCCTTACCTCTGTCCTGTACCTATAGTTCTAATGTCGGAAGCGAGGCCCCTTCCACCTCGGGTGGAGATAACACTCACTTTGTTGCTGCAAACTAATGTCTAGCACCCCTCTGATATGTGATGAAAACCCGCACACTAGCAGTCTCATGGCGCTCATACCGACGAGAAGGTTCACCCTCATGCTTAACCTCTTATAATACCTGTGAAGTACTGAAGAGGTCACGGGAGATGAAATCATCCCATGTAATGCCCTGCAATCCCAGCTGATGAACCACCAAAATATTAATAAGGGCAAAGTGATAAACACTGTTAAGTTGTTGTTGAGGGGTCTTGTAATACATGAAGGTGTTCATCCTCTCTATGTTCCTGCAAAATAAAAATGGGATGTTCATCATTCATACCCTAGTAAAGTGCATGAGCAACCTGATGTGATAGGCATATAGACGAGAGAACCTCCCCTCACAGCTGAAGTACCTCATGATCAACCTCATGAGTGGAGCATATTCATCTCTCAAATATCTAAATGGAAAGACTCTTGTGAGTTGCCTCAAGCAACTAGCTTTAATGTAAGGCTTATAATACTATTGATCAACCTTCTGTTTCTTGTGCCAGGGTTCTCCAACATTTGGTATACCTGTTGCTAATGAGACAGTTTCGGGTGTCAGTGTGAAGGTGACCCCGGCCAAGATAGAGTGATCTCCATGTAGGTGAAGCACCAAAAGATGGGCCAACTCATGATGAACTCGAACATTAGCCACTCTTTGACAAAATTCAAAACATGATAGATGCTGGAAGCATGACATGGCAAGAGGGCAGGCCTGCAATTTAGTGAGGGTGGTTGGCTCATCCCTAACATGTTTGCCACTCTTGTGATGTCTCCTGGGAGCCTGTTCTTCCGAGGATGAATCACTTTGTGTCTCCATCTCATACTCTGATGAATGCTCAGATGTCATGACTGCTGTGTGTACTATACTTGGGCTGTCCTTTGATGATGGTGTGAAACTAGGTGTTGTTGTGATATCTTCCACCAAGGGGAATAATGAAAAAAAAGGGAGTATTAGAAGGGGAATAATATGATGGGAATAGGGGTTATGGGGAGAAGTGTTTTTTAGGGATATGTAGGGGGGTTTGGGGATTTGATAAGGTAGGGTTTTGGGGTTTTGATAAGGTAGGGTTTTGGGGTTTTAATAAGGTAGGGTTTTGGGGTGTTATGTTGACAAATAAGAGGAGGGGATAGGGAATGGAGTTTGGTAATATTTTATTGTAGGGGTAATAAGGAAAAATGAGATGGGGGGAAGGGAAAAATGGAGAGGAGGGAAAAGATGAGAGGTGAAAGATGAGCCTTGGCATCAACACCACAATTTTGCAACCGTAGCAACAATGGCTTTGGTGTTTTCTAGTGGTTGGTTTTATGAATTTTAGTTGCCACTATAACTAGCCATGAACCACCATAACCTTCACAAAAATACATGAGCTATTGAGATTTAGAGCCTACCTATCGATTTGAGGGGTTTCAAAGGCAACTTGAGGCAATTTGGCATGATTTCGGGCCTTTGTGGGTGTGCGCCGTGTGACAAACCTAGTGTGCCGCGCTCTTTATATGCGTCGCGCCTTTGTAAACTTTGCACTGTGGGGTGGCTCTATGTTTGCCGCACTCTGTATGTGCATCGTGCCCCTCTGTGTGTGTGCCGCACGCCTGAAAACAACTCCAACTCCCTCCAAACACGTGCTTTGCACTCTCAAACACTTTTCTATGTTTCTCAATAACCTTGATTTGCACAATGACCTTGTTTCCTTGTGGAAATTCTTATATAAAGACTTTGAAGTCATGGATTAAATATTTACTTCTTCAAAAACCCACTTTGCAAATGTTTCCTTTTGACACTTTTCACTGACTTAAAGCAACACTGAATTTCTTTCATCCCTTTGAATTTTTAGCTAGAATGATGAAATTTTCGGCACTTTTTGCAGGGGTTGCATGACAAGGCATTTGGCCATGGAAACCATGACTGCATATGAAGAAATCAATTGGCGACCTTTTGAAAATTTTATCACAAATGACACACTGTTTGACTTTTTCTTCAAAACAGAGTTTTGAAGAATAGTCGAAATTTGTCCACATGATGATGAAACTCTTTGAATCATAACTTTGTAAGGGACCCAGTCTGGCCTACATGGCTTTATTGGACATGGTTGAAGACCAAATTGATTAATCCCTAGACCTAATTATCGAAAATGACTTTTTTCCTTTAAAGGACCAGACCTTGACTATCATGGACTTTAGTGATCATTGACAAAAGACCTAAGCCAGCAGGAGCCAGACATGAGGGGAAATGACTAGCATGACCTTTTCTGTCAGATTATGGCATGCTCCTAGCAGAATGTAGCTAGGTAAATGGAGCGGGACTCCTAAAAATGAAATGCATAAAGAGTTTTGATCTCTGACGGAGGACTGACCAGACCGACTCTAACAGTACTCAACCTCAATGAGGTGGAGGAGGCATACCCATACCCACCGAGATAACTTAGTACAAAAATAATGGTTCACCGAGGAATATAAAACTGAGCAATGAAGTACATGATAATGGTACATGACATGCTGGGCTAAGAGAACCATAAAATAATACAAGGTGTCCCATATACATAATGCACCTGGAAAAACAAGAGTCATGACTAAATAAAATGATATCTGAGTACATGACATACAAAGCCCCTTCCCTTAAAATTGGGTGGGAGGGAGGGTAAAACAACATGAGAAGACTTGTTGAATAAGGAAGGGCTCTACCAAACTAAATGGATCATCTGGAGGAGACGTGCATGCTATGAACACTTCAATTGATAGGAACTAAACCCATCAACTCTGCGGAACTGCATCTGAGGTTGTAGCATAGTAGGTATGCATCTAGGCATGTGGGGGGCTACCTGAAGGGCCTTCCCCTCATGAGGTCTGAAACATCTCACACAAATCCGAGAATCACTGGTACATTCTGCTGCATCACTGGACCATGAAATGTATGGATCAAGAACATGAAATCACCAAGTCAAAGGGAAATAATGAGACCCTCTGCTCGATCCAAGGCAGCCAACAAGAATAGAAGTTGGAACCGAGATACATCGCCCTCTAGGTTGTTCTTCTGGAATAAATGAGTTTATGTCGATAGAATAGGGCTCGCGATAGATGAGGTAATGAGGATCCTCAACTAAAGCACACAGGAAAATAATGATGTGACTGATGGAATGACAATAGGGATAATGGGGAAATGGAAATGGGGGACAAACAGACGACTACCCTTGTTAGAGAAAAAGTGCATGGTTGACCTCGCAGCAGTTGACTCAACTCCAGAGGGGACGAGGAAAATATGACTGGAGTAGAAAATGGGAAACAAAGGATGGACAATATGCAAATACGGATGGAATACTGTGAAATGAGATGATGGGACATGAAATATATTCCAAGAATGTAAGGGTGACTCATCAGAGATGCTCTGAACAAAGGTGACTCGATGATGTTGCCACACAGACTAAGCCCGGTGGGGACCATGAAAACATGAGTAAATGATGGTTAATCATGAAGAAAGTCAACATATTGTAGGACAAGTACTAAGAAGAGGTGAAACTCCAAGTACAAGTGTCACTTTATGACAAAATTCAGTTTTGATAGGCGACGAAGTGACCTAGTCTGGAAAAATGGTTTCCTAGTGAAGTGTCAAATTGTAAAAAACTGAGGAAGACCCATTATAGAGATGGGTTAGAGCTTTCCAATGGTACTGACAGTGTGTAAAACTAAGCTACGGTCTAGTCATAATGGGATATAGAAAATTGTGGGTTTTCCTATAAAGGGTGCTTTCCCTCTAATTTGAACTCATTCACTAAGTGAGGTGTGGTGAATTTGGAGAGGAGGAAAAGGCCCTAAATGTCGTGGACATCGTAGTGACAAACCAACTGTCAGAATCAGGATCTGCGACTTTCAGGTAGGTGGCTTTACTCATCTCTTCAATTTCAGTGGTTTATTTCCTAATTTTTGGTACCTGATAGCTCCCTGAGAGACCCCTACACTTTGTCATGGTCACATCGCACTTTTTGGGCCTAGAAGTGCGATCTAACTGAGAGGAAACAACTGGAAATATGCGAGCTCGCACTTTTTGGGCTGAAAACTACGATTTGGGGTTGGAGAAAGAGTTGGTATGCTGGCTTGGTGGGGGATGTAGGTTGATCAATGTATACCATTGTTTTCGTTTCTGAACTGACAAGACATGTGGTGTTTTGTAAATATGGCAGAGATGAAAATCAATTGGCATGAAAAAGACTTGGATACCCTTTGATCCAAGATCCAGGGTGATCAGGTGGTTCGAGGGGCATTGGATCGTTATGGGGTTCTCAAGTTCATAGAGAAACCACTGATGAGGGCAGGTGAGTCCATGCTATCGAGAATTGTGAGCTATTGGGATCCAGACCAAGAGGTATGTTAGGTCCCTATAATACTAGTGATTCCCTCATTACTATTGTTGTTGTATCCCTTATTGTTATTGTTGTGCCCCTATTTTCCTATATTGTTATTATTGTGCCCCATAGAATCCCACTATTATTATTTTTGTTCCTTTATATTATTATTGTTGGGTCGTCTTTGGTTATATTGTGACCCCTTAGGCTCCTATATATAGAAAGGAGGTTTTTCATTTTAATTATCTAAGAATTGTTCATTTGTGTAATGTAAAGGAGGTTGCCCCCTCGAAGAGGCTTATTTCTAAGGCGTTGATCTATCTTTTCTATCTTTTTGTCAGCTGGTTTCATAACATTTGGTATCAGAGCTTTGGATTCTAGGGTTTCGTTTTTCCAAATAGGTCATCGTGGAATTTTCTCTATAACGTTTTTTCTATGATGTTTCAGAAGATAAAAAAACCCCATTTGAGATGAAATTGCGCTGAAACTCGGGCCCGAATTTCAGATCTTATCTCGCTATATTTGTGGAGATATAATTTGAGGAATTTAGGGTTTTTGCAAACCCCCGAACTACATTCCAAACAGGTGACCTTGGGAAAATCGTCCTATGTTTCACTCTGAGCATCAGATTGAATTTTAGTAATAAGTTACAGAAAGATGATGAACAGTAGTTTTTTTGAGTAACATTTTTAGAACCTAAGTTTGAAACAGTGACCCACGGAATGTCGAACAAGGTTTCTCTACTGAAGCAGTCTATACTTAGGTCATCGTGGAAGATTTGGCATAAATCTTCATTGGAGAATGTTATATTGATTTGACTTATGGGGTTAGAAAGATTACTCAGAGGGTTATTGCAAGAAAAAAATTCAGACCTTAGAGATCCACAATTACATAGATACATTAGATTCAATATCGAGCTCCTACAAAGTGAAAAAGGGTGTGTAGTTTTTTTTAAATTTTTGCATAAGATTGGTTTGAAAAATTAGTTTGAAGGAAGTCAAAGGGCATAGTGAAGCATTATTATCGGTATTAATGCCCTGAAGAAAGAAAATGGAAACACCTAGTAAGCAACATGAAAGCTCTACCATGACTCATGAAGAAGACGAAGAAGTGAAACATGATATATCAAAATTACGAGACTAGGTGCAACAAATTTCACTCATACAAAAAGTAACAGAAGCTAAGATGGATGGTTTAAAGAAAGATGTAGAAGCTAAGATGTATGGCGTGGAAGCTAAGATGGATGGTTTAAAGAAATCAGTATAAGCTAAGATGAATTACGTGGAAGCTAAGATGGACAATGTGGAAGATAAGATGGATGGCGTGGAAGCCAAGATGGATGGTGTGGAAGCTAAGGTGGATGATTTAAAGAAAGGGATGGGAGATTTGAAGACAAATTTGACAAAGTTTCTACAAGAAATTCTTACTAATGGCGAAAGGGTGGTAAAGGAAACTCATGATGAGAACAAAATAAATGTTAATCATGATTTCATAGACTCTAACATTGGATCGAAGAACCACCATGTTCCAAAGATCAATACGAGGAAGTTCGATGGCAAGGATCCTAGAACATGGATACTATATATGGAGCAATTTTTCGATCTCCATAATGTGAAAAACACACAAAAGGTACCCATTACAACTTTATATTTGGAACCAAATCAGTTTGTATGGTATCGATGGCTTCACTCTCGTAAGAAACTTGTCACTTGGGATATTTTTACAGACGAGATGATAGCACATTATGAGGATACAAAAAGAAACACCTTTTTTAGCCAATTGATAAATCTCAAACAAAAGGGTTCAATCATGGAGCAGATTGAGAACTTCCAAAAATTGAATATAAGGTTAAAAGATATTCGAAAGGAGCATAGGATTGATGTGTTCATAGGGAATTTAAAAGATAACATCCAACATGAGGTTCACATCTGGGAACCAAATCCATTGGAGAAGGCATTCAGGTTGGCAACAAAAATGGAAAGCAAAATTACGGCAACAAGGAAGCCTACAACTCACAATCATAAAGATGGAAATGTTGCTACCCCTAGCCATCCACAACCTACAAGGTTAACACCACAAAAATTGGAAGAAAAAGGAGAAAAAGGGATTTGTTATAGTTGTGATAGAAAATACACTAAAGGTCATAAGTGTGCCGAGAAGAAATTATTTTACATAGATTGTGTAGAGAAGGAAGAAAATGAACAAGAAACGTCAAAAGAAGAGGATATACACCAGGAAGAAACCTTAGAAAAATATGAAATGAATCTGACCGTATCTTGTAATGCATTGGTTGGAATTACCACTCCTCAAACTATCAAGATAGAAGGGCATATCAAGAAGAAAAAGTTAATAGTGTTGATTGATTCAGGAAGTACCCATAATTGTATTCATTGTAAGATAACCAAGGAATTGAATTTCTTCCTATATCCAGCACTAGAGTTTCAAGTGATGGTTGCAAGTGGAGGAACCATAAATTGGTCAGGAAAGTGTCATAATATCAAGCTATCCATGGGAGAATATGTATTGAATAGTCAAATTCTTTCCATTCCAATGAGTGGTGCTAATGTTGTACTAGGATTCCAATCGCTATAATCCTTGGGTACAATAGATTTTAAATTTCAAGAACTTTTCATGAAATTCTCTTCAGAAGTAAAGGAAGTTGAATTAAGGGGTATCGCAGGGAAATCAACAAAGATAATCAGCTCTAAAGGAATGAAAAAGCTTCTAAAGAAACAACAATGAGGCATAATTTCACAATTATGTTCACTAGAGGTTCCCACATTGAAATCATCCATTTCTCCAGATCTCCAAAAAGTCTTGGACAATCATTCCAAGGTATTTGAGAATCCCAAAGGCCTCCCACTTATTCATGATCATGATCATGATATTAATTTGATTCCAAGAAGTGTTCTTCCAAACATCAGGCCTTACAGATATCCCTATGTCCAAAAGAGTGAAATTGAACGTATGGTTGTAGAAATGTTAGAGGCTGGTATAATTCAACCTTGTCAAATTTCTTTATCTGCTCTAGTAGTATTGGTTCACAAGAAGGATGAATCATGGTGCATGTGTCCAAATTATAGGGAGCTCAACAAGCTCACTATTAAAGATAAATTTCCCATTACTGTCATTGATGAATTAAATGGATCAATTTACTTCACCAAGTTGGATCTTTGTTCAGGATATCATCAAATCAGAATGAAGACTAAATACATTCTAAAAACAACATTTAGAACTGATGAGGGTCATTATGAATTTTTGGTCATGCCTTTTGGCCTTACTAATGCACCTTTTACATTTCAAGGTTTGATGAGTTCCATTTTCAAACCCTTAGAAAACTCGTGTTAGTATTTTTTGATGATATACTAATCTACAACAAGTCTTGGAAGGATCATGTCCAACATCTTGACATGGTGCTCAAACTATTGGAGGAGAAACAATTATATGCAAAAATATCCAAATGTTTCTTTGGAGCACAAGAGGTGGAATATCTGGGCCATATTGTATCTCATGAAGGTGTTAAGGTAGACCCTATCAAAATTAAAACCATTAAGGAATGGAAAATCCCCACATCCATAAAGCATCTGCAAGAATTTCTCCGGTTGACAGGGTATTATCGCAAGTTTGTTAAGAATTATGGGAGAATAGCAGCACCTCTAACAACATTATTGAAGAAAGATGCATTTTCATGGACTCTAGAAGCAAAGAAGGCCTTTGAATATCTTAAAGAGGAAATGTGTCAAGCACCAGTCTTAGCTACATTGGACTTCACAAAAACCTTTATTGTGGAATGTGATGCCTCTGGAAATGGAATTGATGTTGTGTTAATGCGAGAATAAAACCCATTTCTTTCCAAAGTCATCCAATCAAAGGAAAGTATTTAAAAAAGGTATTGATGAGAAGGAAATGTTGGCAATACTACATTCACTTAAGAAATGGCGGACCTTAACTAATGGGAAGACACTTCAAGCTAAAAACAGATCATGATAGTTTTAAATAATTTTTAGAACAAGATTATCTTCCGAAGATCAGCAAAAATGGGTCACAAAGGTGTTGGGTTATGAATTTGAAATCTCTATAAAAAAGGTAAGAAAAATGTTGTGGAAGATGCACTCTCGAGAAAGGATGAGGATGTGGATGCATTTTCTTGGACTACAAAAGCAACGAAAGCCTTTGAACATCTTAAAAAGGCAACGTACCAAGCACCAGCCTTAGTTACACTAGACTTCACAGAAACCTTTATTGTGGAATGTGATGGCTCAGGGAATGGAAGTGGTGTTGTTTTAATTCAAGAAGAAAGACCCATTTCTTAAACCTTTATTGTGGAATGTGATGGCTCAGGGAATGGAAGTGGTGTTGTTTTAATGCAAGAAGAAAGACCCATTTATTTTGAAAGTCATCCAATCAAAGGAAAGTATTTACACAAAGCTATTTATGAGAAGGAAATGTTGGCAATAGTACATGCACTTAAGAAATGGCAACCTTACCTAATGGGAAGGCACTTCAAGGTAAAAACAGATCATGATAGTCTTAAATACTTTTTAAAACAAATATTATGTTCAGAAGAGGGTCACGAAGATGTTGGGTTATGAATTTGAAATCATCTACAAAAAAGGGAAGTGAAATGTTGTGGCAGATGCACTCTCAAGAAAGGATTAGGATGTGGAAGCATTTATTTGCGCCATTTATATTATCCAAGCAGATTAGATAAACAAAGCAAGGGATGAATGAAATAATGATGAGGAAGCGTGTGCACTCATTCAAAAGATACAACAAGATCCCAGTACATCTGATACATTTAGCTGGAAAAATGAGTCGTTATGGTACAAGGATAGGTTATACTTATGTAAGAATTCACAACTCAAAACAAAAGATTCTTAGGAAATTTCACACCTCTCCCTTAGGAGGGCACTCTGGATTTCTAAAAACCTACCATAGGGTTAAGAAGGAATTTTTTTGGGATGGCCTTAAGTCGGATATTCAAAAGTTTGTGGCAGAATGTTTGGTTTGCAAACAAAATAAAGTTGAAACAATTAAGACCCCAGGACTATTACAACCTTTATTCATTCCAAGCCAACGTTGGGAGGAGGTTTCAATGAATTTTATCATAGGTTTACCCAAGTCCGAAGGAAAGAGTGTTATCATGGGGATAGTTGACAAACTTACCAAGTATGCACACTTTTGTGCATTATCTCATCCATTTAAAGCGAGTATAGTTTCTACTGCATTTATGGAAACAATTCAAAAGCTACATGGAAACCCAAAGATTATTGTAAGCGACATTGATCCCATTTTCACTGGAAATTTTTGGACATAATTATTTTCTTGTGTTGTACTTAGTTAACTCATAGCTCATGTTATCATCCTCAATCTGATGGGAAAACTGAGATAGTAAACAAATGTTTGGAAGGATATATTTGTTGTTTTGTATCTGACAAACAAACACAATGAGTCAAATGGTTGCCTCTTGTTGAATGGTGGTATAACACTTCCTTCCACACTGCAACAAAAATGACCCCATTTATGGAACTTTATGGATATAATCCACCATCCATCACATCATATTTAAGAGAAAATTCTAAGGTTCAAGCAGTGGAAGATCACATTGAGCATCAAAAACAAGTTCTCCAACTCTTAAAGGATAACCTCACCTTGGCGCAAAAGAGAATGATACAACAGGCAGATCAACATCGCAGCGAAAGAAGTTTTGATGTAGGTAATTGGGTATTCCTACGGTTACAACCATATAAACAAATGTCCCTGAAGCAAGCTAAGAAGGATAATAAATTATCATCAAAGTATTATGGTCCATACAAGGTGTTGCAAAAGATAGTTACTATGGCATACAAATTGGAGCTTCATGCAACTTCTCGAGTGCACCTAGGATTCCATGCTTAAAGAAGGTTATAGGTGACAAGCTTCCAGTTCAAACAATATTGCGAGAAATGGATGAGGAAGGAAAAATAATATTGGAGCTTGAAGAAATCAAAGAAATAAGAACTCGACAACTATGAAATCGATCAATTTCAGAGTATCTCATCAAGTGGAAGAACTTACCATCGAAGATTCCACATGGGAGGATGAGAATTTTATATAGAAGCATCCATAGCTACTCAAGCGTTGAGGACAACACTTTTTTGAAGGAGAGGGGCATGTTAGGTCCCTATAATATTAGTGATTCCCCCATTACTATTGTCATTGTATCCCTTATTGTTATTGTTGTGCCCCTATTGTCCCCATATTGTTATTATTGTGTGCCATACAATCCAACTATTATTATTTTTGTGCCTTTATATTAGTATTGTTAGGTCGAATTTGGTTATATTGTGACCCTTTGACTCCTATATATAGAGAGGAGGTTTTGTCATTTGAATCATCTAATAATTGTTCATTTGTGTAATGTAAAATAGGTTTCCCCCTCCAAGAGACTTATTTCTAAGGCGTTGATCTATCTTTTCTATCTTTTTCTGAGCTAGTTTTATAAAAAGGTATTTGCCATGCAAGGGCACAAGCTCGAGCTCACATTATAGGATATTTACTTCTTGACCCGACTACCTCTCCTCATAGTGGTGGGGGATATTGATCCGGTGTTATCTTGTGGGAGGAACATTACTGAGTTCATGGAGCGCCATTGTCCACGAGGTGTTTGTGTCAAGGGCACGACTATCCTGCTTGTTGATCTAGAGAGGCTAGAGAAACAAGTTGTTGCCACAGCTGTCCTATGGGTCTTGGGAAGCGAGGCGTTCCACCATGTCACTCGTGGGCAGGTGATGTTAGTTGAGAGTGTTTTGGCCAAGACATACTATGGGTGGGCCTAGATGATGCTGTCGTAGTGAAATGATAGTTGAGTCTTTACAAGAGGTGAGTGAATCATGACTGTGCTTTTGGTACAATGTTATGTGCGTTCTTTTTTGAGAAGATACCTGCTATTTGTTCTCATGTATAGATCCAATATGGGGGCCACAGGACCCTAGGATGCGCTGCTGGGGGAATCTACTGCAGAGAGGAGGAGGAGGGGGATTCAGACAGGTGTTTTGATTTGCATTTTTCACACATTGGGATCAAGATTGACGATTACCCTTATAGCAGCATGAAGTATCAGAGGGATCTTGACTTGCCACTTTTGCCTAGGCAAGCATGGGGACTAAATAGTAAGTGTTACATCACTATGTTTTATGGTGCATTTTATATTTCTATCACATGTATATGGTACTAAGTGTGAAATATGTTGTATGCAGACATAGCACCAGTGAAGCCAGCAGTATATCTAGGCCAAGCCACAGCACCTGGGGCTGTAGAACGGGGGACATCATCATCACAATAGGGTCTAGAGGATACTACGCTGCTTGTTGATTTGCATCGTAGGTTTGATGCACTCTTCACCAGGGTTTCTGAGTGCGGATGGCATGAATTAGAGCATCGGTACACAGATGAGTGCACCGGTCTTCCCTCAAAGTGACGAGGTATCATGCAGCATGTGGTGATGGCAGGTCAGGCAGTACATGATCTACATGTGGGTGGAGCGGAGCCTTTGGTGCGAAATCCACTAGACAATGACTAGATGTAGGGACATGTGGGTCCCTTTGATTGTGAATTTTGTGACATGCTATGGGCATGTCGGATGTATTTAGAGCTATGGCTCCAAACACTTTTGCAATACATAATATGATTATGCATTTTATGTGACAGTGATGGTTCACCATTTGTTTGCTTATCTTCTATGGTATACATTTGATAAATGACAATATAGAATGTTGTTTGCAATGGTATCTACATAGTGATTTCAGGCTCTAGGCACATGATTGAAAGTAATGGTTTCGAATTCATGTACCAATAGCTTCACCCATAGATATTTTATAAATAGGACTTGGTGATGCACATGATACAGACAATTCAATTGCATGAAGAGTAGCAAGGAATCTAAATGGAAATGAAGATGAACGATGCGATGAGCGAGGGCATGGACTAACAAACCTATCACTACATCATATTCAACCTGATTATTGGTTGCAAGCCCAATGAACATTCTATTTGAAAGGACTAATAGATGTAAGGGGGTAAAAATGACCCAGGCTGCCTAGGCTAGATTCCGGGAAAAGTAACTTTCCCCATCAGAATGACCAATATACGGTGTGTATGATGGATCCATCTGAAAGGTTCAAAAGACAACTGATGAGATGATGAAATATACCTAACTTCATGGCAGAAAAAAAAAACGCGCAAATCAAAAGGATGTTCTATGAGTGAAATTTCTTGAGGTAGAGCACATTGGGATAATTAGGAAGGAGATGGCCCTCAAAATCCTCTAAAGAAATGCCCCCTTAATTAAGGGTAGGGGTAATCAAGGGTAGACATAGCTTCCATGGTGTCCTCATTAGGTTGAGAGATGGGCAGATGGGAGGGAGACTGATTACATGATGCAAGGACGGTACATGGTGCATCATCCTAAGAAAGAATGTTTACATACGGATCTTCTAAAATGGTAGACGACAAGCTAGTAGATGGAGGATCTACAGATGTTGAGAGCTAGGATTCTATCGAAATAGGTTCGATAGAATTGCACACAAAAACCACAGAAAGGTTTGCCTACGAGGAACTCAAGGATGATGACAGGTAAAGGATATGGCTTGTCATGTCCATCAACTTGACATCGGGGGGAGGGATCATGATGGTGGGACTAGAGTCTTCCTGTTCTGGTTTAATGGTACCAAAATCCATAGGTAGAGGAGTAGGTTATCCAATATGAGTGGTCTTGTATTTGTGAAGCGCTTGAAGGCAATCACGAAATTTGTCGAGATGAGGGCATCAATGGGAAAAATGATCATAATGATCACACAAGGCACAAGGGTGATTTGTACGTGGTGTTTTGGTTGTCAGGGTTGGTCCCAGTAGGTTAACATGGACTTCTAGGATATTTGACTCAGTGAATGCTTCATGAACCAAAGGTTTAAGTTGAGGATGTTTGGGAAAATTATTGGTGGCGTTACCAACAACTTTACACATTTGACAACTTTGGGGCCTTAGGGGCTGGGGGAGCTTGGGGAGCCTTGTCTTTTGATTCTTTCCTTTTAGCAATTCCTCCCTAGCTAGATGATTTTGAAACAGGAGTGGGTTCTTGTTGAGGTTTTAATGAATTGAAGAAACAGTAGGGGCCGTATGGATCGGTTGGACCAAGGTAAAAGCATGATAAGGTCTTAGCTGACCAGGCAGAATGTTTTTAGGGAATTGATGTACCATACTTGGATCCACAAATTCATGTGAGGTAGGACCAGTAAAGCCATGACAGGGACATAAAATAATCTTGGAGGGGTCAATAGGAAAGGTATCTAGCGAGGGTGATTGGATTTTGTCTACAATACGCGGGTGCTGGGGATGGCTAGGGTTTGGCAGCTAGGGTTATGGGCGGAACCTCGCACAGGGCACGGGTAGGGAGCAAGATGTCGTTGTCCGTGTGCAGCAGCAGGAGCAGGAATAGGTTTATCTGATTCGACTGGCAGCTGGAGGTTGTTCGAAAGTGTTTTCGCAGTAAGACGGGTGTTATCCCTCCATCAGCAATCGCAAAGGCTAATTTCTCTTTTCCCGTTTTACCAGAGTAAGGACAAGGTTTTGCTGGCATCTAGCACTGTTTCAGGTGGTTATCTCGGAACGGCTCCTGTAACCATGGTAAGCCCCAACGAATTGGTCGACTTAGACCCGGAATTGGAAGACATTCTTTCTGTTTGGGGGAAGGAACCGACAGTACAAAATGTGGAGTGGTATTTCGAGGGGTTTGAATACTCCAAGTTAATCCCGGTTTCGCAAGGAAATAAGGTTTTGTCACAGCAAACCGGTAAGGACCATGACAATTTTTCCATCCAGGCTCGCAGACAAGTACTCCAAAAGCAGCCAGCTAGTGGAGAAGCAGCGGGAAGAGTGTTCACAGCGGGTGATTCTCCCAGTTTTAAGGGCAAAGCAGGGTCGGGAAGATTTCTTCTTTCAGGAGGCATTGAGGATGTGGTAAATTTAGGGCTTGCTTCTGGGTCAGGCAGAAATAGGGGTTCTGAAAGGGTTTCTTCTCTATCTAGGGTCTCTCTGCCGAGAAACCCTTCTTTTACAAATGAAAATGATGTAGGAGGGCGCAACGGCCAGATTGGCAGCCTCGAGGGAGAGCCGGAAGGCTACAATGTACCGCCGGATGGGAGGTTAAAAGCAGATATCCCGATACCTGATAACACTGGGCCTTATCAGTCTTTTCCGGAGGTAGATAATCTATCGGTTCCACCCTTGGAGGAACCAGAATGGACTGGTCCTTTTGAGGAAGCTAGGGTTTCAGCTGAGGGTTCTGGGAAAAAAGGTGGAAAAAGGAAAACCCAAAGGCCGATTGGATCCCAGGAGTTGGAGGGCAACCTGATCCTCGGCATGGAGGTCTCTATCGATGAAACCCTAGTAATGGCAGAGTGCACGCTGGTAGGCAGGGCAAGAGGTAAGAAGTTTTCGTCAGGCTTCTTGCAGACATGGGGAGAACAACGTTTTGTCCGTGACAGACCCCTGGGGTTTGAAGCCTTAGCACTAGCTAAGGGTTGGTTTATGCTCAACTTCGAGGACAAGGAGGCAGCGGAGTGGGTGCTTGGCAGGAATTGGATTATCGACAATATTCCAGTCCTGTTGAAAAAGTGGAGTCCCTTGTTTGATGCTTTCAAAGAAAAAACCGATGTTTTCCCGGTTTGGGTAAGGGCCCCGGGTCTTCCGTTGTTCCTTTGGACCGAAGTAGTTTTCAAATCCATCAGTAACAGATTGGGAACTTTCTTGGAGGCAGATATGTCTTTCTTGCAGACCAAAGATAGAGCGATGGCACGCATTTTGGTGAGTCTTAATCCCAGCAACGGTCTTGCGCAAAAAATCAATCTCCAATATAAAGATTACGTTTTCGAATAGATATTGGATTATGAGCATCTGCCTTTCCGATGCCATCAATGCCATGAATATGGTCACCTTGCCAAGGATTGCACGCAGGCCAGAAGAAGAAGGCGATTCCGGAGGACCCCTTTTCCAAGCCAACCAGTTTTCAGGCAAGGACCCGTGCCTCAAGAGGAAAAAGGCATGACAGAGCAGAACGCTGAAGACATGGAGATGGAGGGGGGGCAGAACGCAAAAGTATCGGTGGATTCCCACCCCATGAAGTGGTCAAGGACCCAGAAGCACAACTGGAGGATTCTAAGGAGGAGATTGCAAAAGTTTCAAGTGATGATCAGCCCGATGCCTCAGTACCAGAGAAGGGTAAGTGTCTAGATCCTCCTCCTTCCTCTTTTCTTTTTCCAGGGCTTATATCTGATAACCATCAAAATTCTCCTTCGCTTCATTCTTCTCCTAATAATGGTTTAAACCAAATCATTGATCATATTGCGGGCTCCCCTGACATCGACACCCTTTCGGCTGCCATGCCTTCCCTAGATTTAAATAGTGATGATAAGTGGCCTCCTCTTGGTCATCCAGTCCCTCAGACTCCATGCCCCTATAATCTCAGATCAATGGTTGGGAAGTCCGGGCCGTCCGTTTCTGTAGGTGGTTTAGGGGTTATGGCCTCCCAAAGCTTACCAAAAAACAAGAGAGGTAGAATTTCGGACCTATCAAAGGCAAAGCTAAAAGCGAAGTTGGATGTAGCTGATGGGAAACAATACTCAATTCCTGGGGTACTTAGAGCGGTGCAGAACCCCGGCTCAGTAATCAAATGATCCTGTCTTCATGGAATTGCAGAGGTTTGGCCAGCAAACCTAAAAAACTGGCCCTTAGAGATTGGCTCCTTTCCTCTAAATCTGACATTATCTTCCTTCAAGAAACTCTGGGAAAAGGGTCGGAAGTGGAAAATATGTTAAACTCCCTCCTCCCAGGTTGGAAATTTACAGCAATCAACTCATCAGGCCATTCCGGGGGGTTGGCAATAGGCTACAAAGAAGGAAGAATTAAGGTCATGAACCTATGGGAGTCGAAACAAGTAATGGGTATGGAGATCATTTCCCTAGATTTTTCCCTTCCCTTTTTTATTGTTAATATTTATGGCCCCTGCCAAGGTAGGGAGTCTTTTTGGAATGATTTGATGAACAAATCTTTGATGAAATCGCCCCTATTGATTGTGGGAGGTGATTTAAATTTTTCAATAGGGCGCGCAGAAGCATGGGGTCCTTCAGCAAGGGAAGACCCTCTGTCAGATTTCTTCCTCAGTCTTCTCTTGGATAACAATCTCATAGATCCTTCCCCTTCTAAATTGAAACCTACTTGGAGGAATAGAAGGACTGGGGAGGATCGAATTGCAAAAATATTGGACCGGTTCCTCCTCTCTGAAGGTTTAATCTCAAAGGCTCCTATTTTCAAGCAATGGGTGGAGGAAATTGGCAACTCTGATCATTTCCCTATTTTCCTTGATATCTCCTGCCCTCCCCCTAAGCCTCCTTACCCCTTTAAATTTAACTCTTCCTGGCTTCAAGATCCCTCCTTTAAAAATCTTTTTGTGGAAACATGGATTCATCCGGACAGGGATGCAAGGGAGGACAAAAGTTTCTTATTCATGGAGAATCTCAAGAGACTGAAGAAGGCAACTATTTCCTGGGAAAAGGATAGGAAGTCCAAATAGGATGAAGAATTAAACAGAATCAGGGAGGAGTTGAAAATTCTGGAAAGCACCGAGGAGGACGGTTATATCTCGCAGGCCTCCAAGGATAAAATCCTTCAATTGGAGAAGCTTCAGAACAAAATTCTTTTGGATAAGGAGGAAGAATGGAGGCTCAAGAGCAGGGCTATATGGTTGAAAGCAGGTGACGAGAATACCAGCTTTTTTCATAACTTTGCAAAAGGGAGAAAATCTGTTAACACCATCTGGAGCCTAAAAGATGAAGAAGGCAAGGAGGTAAATACTTTCTCAGGCCTCTCCGGTCTTGGACAGAGACACTTCCAGAGTCTTTTCTCAGATTCGGGAGAAGCCACAATAGCTGAGGTTATTAGAACTTCTCAATGTTTTCCAAGATTTGTCGAAGAGGATGAAGCAGAGGATTTATCAGCCCCTGTTACCAAGGATGAAGTTGAAGCAGCTATGAAACTCATGGCTAAAGAAAAAATCCCTGGACCGGACGGATGGACTATTGAACTCTTCCTCTTCTTCTTTGATCTAATAGGTTCTGAAATAACTGATGTAGTTGAAGAATCAAGACAGAAAGGAGAAGTTTACAGGCCCTTCAATTCAACATTCATAGCTCTCATTCCTAGAAAGGATGATCCAGAGACCTTTGAAGACTCCAAGCCGATATCCTTATGCAACTGCATATACAAAATTATTGCAAAGGTGATAGCTATAAGAATTTTTCCCATTCTGTCAAGGAATATCTCAATGGAACAATTCAGGTTTTTGGATGGGAGACAAATCCGTGAGGCCATAGGAGTAGCCCAGGAAGTCATTCACAGTGTTAGGCAGCAGAAAAAGAAAGGGGTGGTTTTCAAAATAGATCTATCTAAAGCCTATGACCGAATAAACTGGATTTATCTTCGGATGCTGCTAACTCACTTGGGCATGAGATAGGGTTTTGTGGCTCCACCTGGCAGATTGAGGCTTGAAGAAAACATGGTATAAGGTTTTATCGCTCCAATTGTTGATGGGGTCTTACCTCTTTTTGGATATTCGCTCACGGAGTGTTTTCATTGGTGGGATTCTATTCAATGTAACGACATGAGTACAACTAGAGATTCAGGTCTTCACACTAGCATCAATGAATTTCTAGAATCTTCAATTAGTTGGGGTTTACATTCCTAAGAGGGTTTCTTATTTCCACCCCCCCCCCATTATTGTCTATTTTCGATGATCTACACGGATATGGGCCGCCAACTAAGGTCTTCTCCTTGTGATTATTTTCCCCATTTATTTCTCCTCATGGGTTACCGATTTCCATTATGGATCCCTACCTTCATGAAAATATTTTGTTGTTATTGACATACTTGACTACTGTTGGTACCAAATTATGACTGTCCATTTTATTAAAAAATCCTCTTTTGATTATTATTTTGACCATCTAGCCTTCATATTCTAGCTATAATCCTTAGAAACTAAATGATATGATGCCATTATCATAATTTTTAGCTTGAAATTAACTTTTGAAATTACTGTGTTAAAATGACATTTTTCAGAAAATTACAAGAAGCTGTAACTTCCTGTAATTGCTCCATTGTTTGACATATTGCATAGCAGGTGAGCGAATTTGAAGCTTGTGGGAATGAAGCTAAATGTACAAGGATGGTGGATTTCCTATCCACTTTCAAATTTGAAGAAAGTAGGTGTCCAGTGAACGCTAGTCAAACCCAACCACCTCAGTAGATTTTCCAGATTTTTGTGAACAAAATAATTTCTATTTTGAGAATTTTTGCATAAAGGAAGGAACTGATCTAATTTATACCTTCTTGGATGTAATTAATAGAATTTTGTTAAGATAATATGGAGCAGAAATAGCTTCTTTTGTTATGGGATTTGTGATAAATAGCCGAGGACAAACTATGTTTAGTTTCCAGATTTTGAACATATGAAAGTACAGTTTATGCATTGTTGATTCCAGACTTAATACAGACTTCATTATCAAGCTTATGCCTTCAGATCCAATAGTTACACTCTTCTGAATCGTTTTATATTATGCTTGTGAAGTGTTGAATGACCCTCATCATTATGCTGGTACACTCTGTTTTCAAGTTTCCTTACTAGTTACATATTTGGATTTGAAAGTTATTTTATGTGCTGTAAGAAAGGTTATGTTATTGAAGTTATCAATTGAAAAGGACTTGCATTCATTGTGAACAGAACCTTGTTAAAGGATTCAACCAATTCTGATCTTGAAAATTGATATATATGCTCGCTGTCATACAGTTTCCATATTGCTTATTGGCTTTGACTTCGAAGACAGTTCATGGTTTAATTTGCAAGTGATTCAGATTTGTAATTGTTAAATTCAATTTTCAGTTTGATAAGTGACTCTTGTAAAAGATTCAACTGTTATTGGTTTGCAACATTACTTATCTTATTCTTTTGAGCAATATTCTTGTAAGAGAATGATAGGATTTTAACTAGTCATTAATACTCTATTTCGTTATCTAGGCAATCGAAACTTCACTAGGTTAGTTTTCATCTAAAATTGAGGCTTAAGTAATTGAAAAAAATGATGACGAACCTATTGTAAAAAAAGCATTGTTGTCTCATTTTACTAAGCTGTCATTAGAACCTTAGATCCTTCTAGATCTATATACTTTAGATGAGCACCTCTAAGTGTACTTTCCTAGGTTGATAAAGGAATTAAGAGTTTAACTTACCTTAGTAAGCAAACACCAAACATTTTGGTGCCATTTCCGGGGAGGTGCAACTGGAAAGATTAAAAAAAATCTAAAAAACACTTGAAATCAACAAAAGAACAAAAGCATAGATTTAAATTTAATTTTTAAGTCATGATTATTTATGTCTAGATTTAGGGATGAGAAAGGAAGATTCACAAAAATCCCCCAAACAACAACTAACCCACCATTAGGAGCAGAACCATTAGAAAAGATTGAGTACATAACATCAACTGCAAAAGTTACTATGGAAAAACTTGAGGAAAAACAAAGAACAGGCCAAAGACTTACTCTCATTGAAAGACAAATCCTACTAGCTCATGAGGCCAAGAAGAGAAATATACCCTAGAATTCTATAGTAGGAAGACCAAAAGATAGTAGTATAAGAATTCAACAGCCTATCTTTGAACAAACTTTTCCTCAAGAACTAAAACCAGAGGAAGAGATAGAAACCTTAGACAAATCACAAATCACAATGGCTGAAGATGGAGGATCTAGAGGACCTACTGCAGAACAATTAAGAGAGTATGAAAGACAAATGGACGAAAGGAGAAGAAAAAGAGAAAATGAAGAAAAACACAGAAATGATACTTTGTTTGGAGGAGATCAAAATCCAAATCCACTAGAGGCAGAGGAACCCACATTTAAATTTCCAATTCAAGACAGAGGAGAGTATATGGATGAGGAGATTAAAATGAACATTATACCACCATCTGTATTAAAACACTTTTATGGTATGACATAAGAAGACCCTGATTCATTTTTGTTTGAAATTGACATAGTATGCCGAACCTATGGATATACTGATGACGCACATAGACTTAGAATTTTTCCTGCTACATTAAAAGTAGTAGCACTTAGGTGGTTCAAGGGATTAGGTGAACATTCAGTCACTGATTGGATGACATGAGAAAAATCTTTTTGAAGAAGTATCAACCTTACTGTTTATCAAAAGATTCTAAAGATGATATCTTTAGAATGAAACAACAAGAAGATGAGACCTTAGAGGAATACTTGGAAAGACTCTCATATAATCTACAAAATAAAAAACATAGAACCATGTCTGTTGATCTTATTCGAACAATATTTCTTAAAGGCATTCGAGATGAGTATTTAGATGACCTCAATCTCATGGGTAAAGGGGATATTTCCAATTTACCTTTTGAGGAGATTGATGATTTGTGTCAAAAGTACTGTAGAAGTAGGTCAAGAAATGGAAAAAGAGTTATGACATCCAAGATCACAAAATCTGCCACAGGAAATATATCCAGAGCTGAACTAGGCAATTTATTTGAATATTTTAAAATAGATCTTCTAAGTACTTTGGGGAATCAAATAGGCACTTTAAAATCAAAGAAATGACAAGATGAACAAGAAAGAGAGTTATCTATATTTTGTCGCAAATGCAGACAAAAAGATGCTTTGAAAGAATGTCCTTTAAATAATGTGCAGATTTGTGGGTTTTGTACAAAAAATCATGACACTAAGGATTGCACAAAGATGAAAATTTTGTAGAATTACGATTTGGAGGCCAATGTAGAAATGGAGAACATGTATTTCATGGGAACTAGAAGGCTATGGCAGCCAAGACCTCCAGGTATGTATCAAAATCCAAATTTAGCGAATTATAACATGCCTGTTCAAAATTCTTGGAATGTTCCTATGCCTTGGAAAAATTGGTTTAATCAACAACAACGAACTTATCCACAACAAGGATGGAAAGGATATTCTTATCCTCAACAATTTACTCAACAATAACCTCAGCAATATCAACAACCATTTGCTCAACCATATCCCCAAAACTATCAACCACAATATTCTCAGCCGTATCCACAACAATACCCTCAACAACCAATTGCTTATCAACATCAAAATCCCCAACAAGATTTACCTGCTCCTCCAAAAATAAATTCGCCACAGCTGTAACTACCATCCAACCAACCTCCTAGACCCACACAGCTACTAGCTCAACCCATAGCTAACCCAAACAACCGAATAGGTAGACCAGCTTACAACATGGACGAAGGACAATTGTACACAACTCTGCCATTGTAAAATATTGAATTAAGGTCAGGCTGAACTTTGCAAAAAGAATCTCCACCTATTCCAACACAGTCACAAAATGAAAATCAAATTGATGAACAAGAAAATCCAACACTTAGTAAACAAAATGATCCAACACAACACAATCTAGAACAAGATAAACAAATAAAAACACTACAACCACAACCAATCCCAGAACGACTACTTCAACCAAAATTACCCACACCATTACCACAATTTGATGTTCTTGATGAGTTAAGAAATGTGTATGTCAAAATTCCATTACTCCAGGAAATCAAGGATATTCCGATTTATAACAAAGCCATTAAGGAGCTCTGTCTCAAAAACCCTGTAAAGAAAAGATTTGATCAAAAAATAATACATGTTACAGGCAATTTAGCTGCCTTGACGTCAAATATCATTTCCATGGAAAAATATGTTGACCCGGGAATACCTAGAGTCACAACAATTATCAAAAAAATATCAATTCCAAACACTCTGATAGATTTAGGAGCTGCAATAAATGTTATGACATTAGAGACAATGAAAATTTTGCAGCTAACAAATTTATAGACAACCCCGATTGTTTTGGAATTAGCAGATCGCTCTAAAGTCAATCCTGAAGGGATACCAGAAGACATAATTGTTTCACTGGACTCTTGGGAGTATCCAGTTGATTTATTAGTACTCCAGCAAAAATCAAACTTAGGAGTACACCCACTCATACTTGGTAGACCATGGTTAGCAATTTCTGATGCATTCATTGGGTGTAGATCAAGTAACATGATCATTTCTAGAGGCACATAAAGAAAATAACTTACCTTGTACCCATCAACACAAGCACCAACAGTAACAAAAAACCTATGGCTTGATGACAAAGTCAATGATAAGGAAGAAATCTACTCTATCTTAAGCATTAATCAAATGTATGATTTTAGGGAGAACAACAATGAGGATTTAGTGGAAATGTTTATCTCTTAATCTGATGTTTCAGAGGAATTGAGAAGTGAACAATGCATTGCTAAAAATCAAACATTGGCACAAAGATTTCAGGAAGCGTGTACCATGTATTCTCTGAAAACATTATTTGAAGAAATTTTTCCAATCGAGTCTATTAAAAATACACAAAGTAATACTATAGAAATCAGCCCAGGAAAAACATTGAACATTGGGGCATTTCTAGAAACATCTCCGGAATGGAAATTGCTTGATTTTCTCACCAAATACCAAAATACATTCGCTTGGGACTACAATGACATGCAGGGAATTCACCTAGAAAATTGCACTCACCATATCTATACAGACACAAGTTTTCAACCCGTGAGGTAGCCACAGAGACTGATGAAACCCATGCTCAAAGAGATTGTAAAGGATGAATTGCAAAAGCTACTAAAAATAAAGTTCATGTACCCCATTTCTGACAGCCAATGGATATCTCCACTAGTAATTGTCCCTGAGAAAAATGGTAAGTGGTGAGTTTGTGTTGACTATAGAGAACTGAATAAAGCCACCCTTAAAGACTATTTTCCACTACCTTTCATTGACCAAGTTTTGGATACTTTAGTTGGAAAAATGTCATATTCCTTTCTCTATGGTTTTAGTAGATACAATCAGATAATCATAGCCTCAGAAGACCAAGAAAAAACAAAATTTACTACTATCCCTAGGCCACATATGGTTACAGTGTGCTACCATTCCGCTTGTGCAATGCACCAGCAACATTTCAGAGAGCAGTCTTAGCAATTTTTGCTAATTTGGTCCATGAGTGCGTTGAGGTATATATGGATGATTTTTCTGTATATGGTAATTCCTTTGACAACTCTTTGCAAAATATTGAACAATTTTTACAACAATGTATAGAAACCAGCTTGTCTTTAAGCAATGAAAAATGTTATATGATGATGAATTAGGGAATCAAGGTAGATCAAACCAAAATACAAATTATTGTCAAACCGCCAATTCCAATCAATCCAAAAGATGTAAGGAGCTTTCTTGGTTATGCAAGCTACTATAGGATATTTATTGAAAAATATAGTAGGATAGCCTTGCCTTTATTTAAGATTCTTGCAAAGGATGTACCTTTCATTTGGAATGAGGCATGTCAAAAAGCAATTGAGAAACTTAAAGAAAAACTAAGCACTACACCAGTTTTGAGAGGACCCAATTGGACTTTACCTTTTCACATCTCAACTGATGCATCCAACACAGCAGTAGGGGCTTCGTTAGGGGAAAAATAAGATGCTCTAACTTATGCCATTTACTTTATCAGTAAAAATTTGACACATGTTGAACTCAACTACACAGTAACGGAAAAGGAAATGATTGTAATTATACATGTAGTGAACAAATTTCACCACTACATAACCGGATATGAAGTCCTTGTTCATACTGACCACTTCGCTATTAAATATTTAATAAATAAACTTATTACTAATGGTAGGATCACCAGATGACTACTCTTATGTCAAGAATTTAATATCACCATACTGGATAGACCAGGGAAAGAAAACCAGGTAGCCGACTACTTCTCTAGATTACAAAATCCAGGTGAAGTTGTCCAAGTTGAAGATTCATTTCTTGATGAAAACTTGTTTACAATTTTAGTATTAACACCATGGTATGCTGACTTTGCTAATTACTTGTCTACAGGAAAAGTGCCACCATCATTCAGTTCAAAGGAGAAGAAAAGACTCATCAAACAAAGTGCAAGATATTCATGGGTTAACGATGACTTGTTTTATATTGGTTATGATATGATTATTAGAAGATGCATTAGAGAGGATGAAATTATTGACATACTAGCATCATGCCATGATCAACCTTGTGGTGGCCATTTTGCAGCAAAGAGGACGAAACACAAAATTCTTAGCCTTGGCTACTATTGGCCATCAATTTTCAAAGATTCAAAAAAGTATGTAAGAAGTTGTGACAGCTGCCAATGCATGGGCAGACCAACCACCTCCGATGATATGCCACTACAGCCACAAGTCCATCTAGAACCATTTGAAAATTGGGCTCTAGACTTTGTTGGACCCATCAATCCACCATCCAAAGGCAAGAAATACATTCTTGTATGTACCGATTATGTGACCAAATGGGTTGAAGCAAAGGCACTTATTAGAGCAACAGAACAAACAGTAGTCAATTTCCTCTTTGAAGAAATTTTTGTAAGATATGGAGTACCTAGAGAGATAGTGATAAAATAAGGGACTCAATTTACTTCTAAGCTAGTTCAAGAAATCATAGACAAGTAAAAAATCAAGCACAGAAGGAGTACACCCTACCATCTGCAGGCCAATGGCCAAGTGGAATCTACAAACAAGATACTAGAGGGGATTATGACAAAAACAATGGCAACAAACAGAAAGGATTGGGTAGATAAGCTCAATGAACCACTTTGGGCATATAGAATCAGTTGGAAAAACAAAACAGGGTTTACACCTTATCAGCTAGTGTACGGTAAGGAAGTCATACTACACTATGAATTTCAAATACCTACATACAAATTGGCAGTAGACCTAGGAATAGATCTATCTGAATCACAGAAGGAACAAATCATGCAATTGAATCAGCTGGACGAAATGAGACTGCAAGCAATGGAAAGGACACCAATGATACAACAACAGAGGAGGCAATGGCATGATAAGTTAATTAAAAAGAAGGAGTTTCAAGTTGGCAACTGGGCATTACTCTTTGAATCAAAGTTCAAAGACTATAAATCCAAATTTACAACCCAATAGATGGGGCCTTATGAAATCATAGAAGTCTTTGAGAACGGACCAGTCAAGCTCACAACCATTGATCAAGAGGAACGAACATTTCTAGTGAACGAGCACAGGCTAAAGATCTATCATAAGCCTGTCAGCAAAGAAGATTTCATGACAATGGTATCACAGCAAAAGAAGGTACATATAGTATAGCAGCCAACTGTAATAGCTAAGGCTTAATCAATTCTCTACTTTGAAATTTTAAAAAATAAAAATAAAAAAACAATAATAAAAGCTAAAAAAAAAACCATAATAATGTTTAGATATGAAAACTAGAGATGGCATAATCTAAACATAATTCTTATGAGAAAACCAAGCAATTGGCTTGTAAGAATTCCTTTTCCTTTAGTTCAAGTTTGAAATAAAAGTACTCTGCAACCAACATGACTTGAGGACAAGTCAAACAATCAATAGGGGGGAAGAAAGTTTGAACTTGTTCATGCTTTTTCATCTCCCTAAATTCATCTCCAGCAGAGGAAGAGATTTATTTACATTTTCTAATGGATTCTTAAAAAGTGATTGGTATTTAGTATTTTCAAAATGATTTGATTTTAAAGTCAGAACATATCTCAGAAAGGAACCTGTTATATGTAATTTCTCAGCAAGGGACCTGTTATGTCAATTTCTCATTCTAAGGCAAGGGACCTGTTCTATGCACATTATCATAATGGGATCTGTTCAAAGGAAGATTGCATCAACAAAGAAGAAGACCACACCCAAGAAGAAGAAGATTGCAAAGAAGAAGATTGGACTGCACCTAAGAATAAAGAGACTACATTTAAAAGAGAAATGGACACCATCCCATTCTGCCTGAACATATCAAGCAACAAAAGCCAGCGCCCAAACAAAGAGATATCAGAGGGCTATAAGAATTGTCATTTTAATATTTTTAGTTTCTTTTATTAATTTCAATTTTTAGATGATGGTTTATGATAATTATTGATTTTAGTTTCTAAATACCTAGTTTATCCTATATCGTTCATTCTTATATCCTGTAGGAGTTAGTCCTACTCTTCTACCTATATCCTATAACTATAACCTATTTCCTATTTCTGAACATTAGTCTTATCTTCTACCTTGTATATATTCCTAAAAGTGTAATACTTAACACCCACCTTTTGATCCTATACATATATCTCTAATCAACCTATAGTCATAAGTACCAACAAACCTACCAAAAAGCATGCATACTTAAGAACCAATTAAGTCACCAACTGCAGATTGGAAGTATCAATTTGTAAGCCACGGAACCAAATTTTGAAGAAGGGATCAGGCCACGAATACAAAGGATTTATCAATATTAAGCCACAGAACCAAATTTTGAAGAAGGGAGCAGGCCACAAATACAAAGGATTTATAAATTTTTATGGTTTTCAACCTAAAATTTTTAAAATATAGAAAATAAGACATAATTGATAGAAAAAATGGTATGTGATCATAAGTAAAGATTAATGGCTAGTTCAGCAAAATCATCATGACCGATGCTCTTGTGATCTGAAGGTATCATAATGGTTTGTATACCCAATTTTATCATTCAAAGACCGCTACCAAGACTTTGTAGGCCATCATTAAAAATCCTTGTGTAAGGCATTGAAGGGATTATCAGTGAACCGTATGTTGCGTGAAGAGAATGAGAGTTCATTGCATAAACATGTAATGAATGAAGTGAGAATGAAACCACTATGATAAAAATGGGAAGTAAGTATTGAATTCATCATGTAGTATAGGTAGAAGTACAGGCCCATAGAAAACGTTGTGAACGAGAGCTATTTGCCATTCTGAAGGTTATAAAGCAATCCTCTTTGAGATACATAAGGGTATATTGTTACGAGTATGTCTACATACGAGTAAAAGGGACACGGCGCAGGGGAGATTCTACAGAACCGGTGGAAGGGTATTTTGATTTAATTAGCAGCATCCTCCACTAAACACGAGATATGCATAGTACTCAAGCTCAGGTAGATTTCTTATCACAATTATGGTAATTTTTTTTTACAGCATAATAAAAACACAGTAATTTCTTCTCCCTTACAACCGTTAATTCTTCTTATAGTACAGGGTAACCAAAAATTCTTTTTCTCATGGAAAACCGAGCAGAGCCACAACAATCTGACCCCTCTAAATACCATAAGGACTAAATAGGCATTTTTAGGGCAAAACAATGGCTGCCATTTTTAGAAAAATACGGTGGGTACAATGAGAAAATGACAAGGGAGTTTTCCTTTTCATTTACTGGAGAGAGACCTATTATAGGAAACTTGTCTTTTAGAGTCTCCAAAGACACAATTGCTCAAGCAATAGGCATAAGCCCAGAAGGGGAGAAGTATTTAAAACCAAGCAGTTCAAAGAAAAAACATAGACACATTTCATATCCAAGAAAAGGGTATCATAAGTTGACTGGAAATAAGGGATTCCTAGGAGTTGGATTATTCATCCATGGGATGAAATAGTTTATGTCATTCAAAAATTTATAACCTATGAGGGAAGATACAACATTGTGCTTATTTATCATATCAAATTGTTAATGCATCTAAGAGGGGACCACATTATATGTTTGCCTTATTTTTTTTTTACAAAGTTTGACTAAAATGTATAAGACCATAGAAAAGCAAAGGAAAAACAAGGATAAGCATATATACCATTTTGGTTTGGTAAAAATATTGATTGAATTTGAACTGCAAAAGATAAGTGTGACTTGGAAGAAGTTCTTGTAAACTAATGAGTTTATGACAGATGAGGAGCAAACAAAGTAACAAAATTCACAATAAGAGCATCATAATTCAAAGGAAGGGAAGAAACATGCAGAACTAGTGATTGATGTAGATGCTATAGAGGAAAACGTTTTAGGGTATAGACAGGGTAACTTTGTTCCATCCAACAGTAGTATTAGAACAAGAAGTATGGTAAGGGGGGAAGCTGAGAGAGCTAAACAAGATAAAATTTTTACCACTTATACAAGGAAGTCCAGAAATATCAAGTTTGGTCAGAAAGGGAAAACGGTGGAGGAAGATGACATTCTACAACAGCCCCAGTACGACTACATACAAGGATTGGAAAGTAAAGACAAGGAAAAGGAACAACAAGAACAAAAGTTCTCAGGTAAAAACAAGAGAAAACTGGAAAGGAAAATTAAGAGATTACAGCAGTAGCTTATGGAATCAGAAGTCGTGGAAAGAGTGGTAAAAAAGGAAAATGAAACACTCAATATACAAAGCAAGAAGTTTCAAGAGGAGAATGCAAAATTGAAAAATAAGATTAAAAAACTCACAGCCTATAAAATGAAAATCTGTAGGAAGGCCTATAAAATTTATAAGCAAAAGAAGGCAATTAAAACCAAGTATCAAGTTTTGAAGATGGAGTATGAAGCCCAAATGAACATCAATGATTTATTTCAGAAGAAGAGGTAGAAGCAGAGGCAGAAGGCATAATTTAACAGGTTAGAATTTATTTGCATGAGGGCATGCAAAATCCTGAGTTTGGGGGAATGTTGGTACCAAATTATGACTATCCATTTTATTAAAAAATCCTCTTTTGATTATCATTTTGACGATATAGCCTTCATATTCCAGCTATAAACCTTAGAAACTAAATGATACGATTCCATTATCATTATTTTTAGCTTGAAATTAATTTTTGAAATTATTGTGTTAAAAATGACATTTTTCAGAAAATTACAAGAAGTTGTAACTTCCTGTAATTGGTCCATTGTTTAACATATTTCATAGTAGGTGAGAAAATTTGAAGCTTGTGGGCATGAAGCTAAATGTAAAAGGATGGTGGATTTCCTATCCACTTTTGAATTTGAAGAAAGCAAGTGTCTGGTCAACACTGGTCAAACCCGGGCACTTCAGCAGAATTTCTAGATTTTTATATACAAAATAATTTCTATTTTGAGAATTTTTGCATAAAGGAAGGAACTGATCTAATTTTCACCTTCTTGGATGTAATTAATAGAAATTTGTTAGGATAATATGGAGCAGAAACAACTTCTTTTGTTATGGGATTTCTGATAATTATCTTAGGAGGAAAAACTATGTTTAGTTGCCAGATTTTGAAAATATGAAAGTACAATTTATGCATTGTTGATTCCAGACTTAATACAAACTTCATTATCAAGCTTATGCCTTTAGATCCAATAGTTACACTCTTCTAAATCATTTTATAGTGTGCTTGTGAAGTGTTGAAGGGCCCTCATCACTACGCTGGTACGCTCTGTTTCAAGTTTCTTTACTAGTTACATATTTGGATTTGAAAGTTATTTTATGTGCTGTAGGAAAGGTTATGTTATTGAAGTTATCAATTGAAAAGGACTTGCATTCGTTGTGAACAGAACCATGTAAAAGGATTCAGCCAATTATGATATTGAAAATTGATATATATGCTTGCTGTCATACAGTTTCCATATTGCTTATTGGCTTTGACTTTGAAGACAGTTCATGGTTTGATTTCCAAGTGATTTAGATTTGTAATTGTTAAATTCAATTTGCATTTTGATAAGTGACTCTTGTAAAAGATTCAACTATTATTGGTTTGCAACATTACTTATCTTATTCATTGTTTGATTTAATTAATTGTTGAAATTACTTTGGATTGTTATGATTGGGAAGGTTCTATTGAGCAATATTCTTGTCATTAATACTCTGTTTCATTATCTAGGAAATCAGAACTTCAATAGGTTTCTAAAATTAAGGCTTAAGTAATTGAAAAAAACAAGTACGAACCTCTTGTAAAAAAAGCACTATTGACTCATTTTACTAAGTTGTCATTAGAACCTTAGATCGTTCTAGATATATATACTTTAGATGAGCACCTCTAAGTGTATTGTCCTAGGTTGATAAAGGAATTAAGAGTTTAACTCACCTTAGTAAGTAAATACCAAACAACTACCCTTGTCACCCATGGGCTCTCTTCCCCCTCCTCGCCTCTAGATATCTCTATCTCGCCTATCGGTTTTGAAGGATTTCTTCCTTTTAGTTATTCAGAAATTGCTTCTCCACCTGGAAGTCTTTCCTCCATTACTTTTTCTTCTCACAATGTAGTCCCCCCACCAATCTCATTGAAACCTCCTCCCTTGACCACAGTCCCCTCCACAAGAGCCCACTAATTCTCCCAAGCCCAACCCCCCATTTGCTACTAGAAAATTAAAGAATCCCTATGTTAAAGAAAAGAAGGGCCAACTCTCCTTCATTCTGGGTGACGTGATCGATATGCACTAAATCGTTTAAATGTATGAGTTTTCATTGATGGGTTGTGCTCATGGTCATCATTTTAGTGGGAAGAAAATATCAGAATGGATGAGAAAGGAGTAGGGGGGCCATTCAACTCACTACCAACTTTCAGATACTAGTAAGAGGTTGGCTCATTTTCTTTTTCAACAAGTCTAGAGAGGTTCATTAGGATTTCAATAAGGTTTGGATTATCGACTCCACCCCTTTCATGCTTAATTAATGGACCCCTATTTGTGATCCCACTTGTATAGACGCCAGACAAGGGCCCTATTTGGCTTCAGCTTCTGAAACTAAAAGTATAATTTTTCTTAGAGTAGACTCTTAGGGAAATTGGAAACAAGCTGGGGGAATGCTTGTAGGTCGACCTCATTTTCCAAGACTCTTTGGATATGAAGGTGGTGAGGGTATTGGTAAATATTTATATCACATATGACTTATGGGGTGAAATGAAGCTCCAAGTCAAGGCATCACTTCTCTTCATTCCTTACTTTATGAGGGCATCCCCATCAGATGTCGCAGATGTCACAAGAATTACCACAATGCTATGAATTATTCATTGGGGTTCCATGGCAACAAAGGAATGTACAAGCCCATATCTCCTAAGATGAAAGAGAAACGATTTGTCTTGATGATGAAGACTCCTTCTGTCCTTTCTGTAACTGTCTCAGCTACCCTTACTATATTGATGGCTTCGGCTCTCGAACTCAATGCGATTGTTCCTATGATTATTGATGGGGCTTCCATAAAGCACTGATCAACCACAATTTCACTTAGCCACTATTTCGATGATGTCGCCTTTGGGTACTCTCTCTTCACCTGTTTCTTTAACTTCTATTCTTAGTTGTATTTTGGATTTGGAGAAATATTGGAATACAATAGAACATGAAATCCTTGTATATATGTTATTGACAGTGATTATAAGTTTGTGTGGCTAGGGTCAGGTGGTAGATATCAGCTTCTTCAATTAGTCCTAGAAGTCACATCCCTTGGGTAGATGACTTCAAGAACAAACTAAATATAATTTCCATTGTGGCTAATAATTAGAAATGGTTAACTTGATATGGAAAAGGGTATTGTAGGAAAGCCTTATGATTTTTTGATAGCATGTTTAGGTCCTTAGATCAAATGCGTGTTACGCAACCAACTCAAAAAATAGCAGAAGAGATAAATCAACAACTTGAGAAACAACCACTTCGAGGGGGGAACCTCCTATACATCATATAAATGAACAATTCTTGGATGATACAAATCATTAGACCTCCTTGGTATATATAGGAGTCTTAGGGGTCACAATATAATCAGAGCCTGCATAATAATAATAATGTAAGGGCACAACACTAACAACATGGGGGATGCATGGGCACACCAATAACATTAGGGAGCTACACTAACGATAACAATAAAGGAAATACACTAATATTATAGTGAAAAAACATGCCCCTCTCTTTCAAAAAATTATTGTCCTCAATGCTTGAGTTCTAGATGCTTGTGTATAAAATCCTCATCCTCCCATGTGGAATTTTCAACGGGTAAGTTCTTCCACTTAATGGTTAGGTATATCATGATCTCGACAATTTTCCTCGTTACTACTCCATGATGGGAGAAATAATTCGTAAAAATTTGGGGTATGCCCACAATCCACATGGATCCTATTGTTTACACTAACAATAATAATAAGGGGCATACACTAGTATTATAGGGGCATAACATGTCCCTCTCCTTCAAAAGTATTGTCCTCAACGCTTGAGTAGTTTTGGATGCTTCTGTATAAAATTCTCATCTTCCCATGTGGAATCTTCAATGGGTAAGTTCTTCCACGTAATGGTTAGGTACATCACGATTCAAATATTTTTCCTTGTTACCGCTCAAACAATCCGTGTTTGGAGAAATAAATGGAAACAATTTGGGTATGCCCACAATCCACATGGATCCATATGTTTATCGAGCAAGTTCACTTTAACATATTTATGTCACTTTTAGATATGGTTTACCAATTACCTTGTATGGAATAGAGATTAAAAATTTAACCACCAATAGGTTTTTATTATTTTATCTCAATGGGAAAGAAGCAAAATGTCATGCATGAAAAATAGTTTGTAGGTCTCTTCGTCGTGAAGGCAACATGCATGAATTTTCAAGTAATAGGAGAAAACACAAGTGCAGGTGATATATGGTTGCTTCTAACGGTGCAAAGGCCACAAGTAGAGGTGATATATGAATTGTTTTCACCTACAACATCTCATCCATCCACTCTTATTGACTTTCCTTTGTACCTTTTCATAAAATTACTAGTTTTAATAATTTAAAAGATTAGAAAACACTTCGTGATTTGAAACATGTCGACTAAAGAATATGTAATGTGATTTACCGAAAAATTTATCTTGAAAAATCACTATTAATCACATACATTTACATTCTCAACAAAAAAAAAGTATTATAACAAAAATATTGAAATTAAATCTCATTGGGAAGAATTTTTTTTATATTCCATTAGGAGGGAAAGACATATCTTTATATTTCCTTTTTAGCGAACTATCTCATTTTTGAAACCTTCACACCTATGCTCTAATTCATAATTCATGGAGGTCAACATTTTTCCCTCCTATTACATACTTTCAAACACTTTTTTTTATGTACATATAGTTATGATCTACCCCACTTTTATAAGGTAAACTCCAAGTCATGTATTTCTTTTCATCTAAACTCAGTGACTGAAAATCTATCCTTCTGTATTCACCATACTCAACCAATTTACTGTTCGATGGTAGTGGAGCATAGCACCGCAGGTGTGCCTTCTTTGTGTCCTCAAAAACAAAGATGAGTAAAGATGATGCATATGTTGGGGTTCCGAACACCCAAAGCGTCAGGTAAGAAGAAGGAATCTGATCTCTCTCCTGCAAGTCCATGGACTCCTACAATTGTCGGTTCAATTGGCCCGACTAGGTAGTTGAGGTCGGTGCACTGTGATGAGAAGGGAAAATTTAGAATGAACCTGAGGCCTCACTACTCTTCAACTAGTCAAAGGGCCCATCAACATTGTTTCTTTTTGTGGCCAAGGGAACATTTATGAGGAGGTCAAGTTCATTTGGATTGGAGGTAGAAGCCATTCAAAATTACCATAATTATCTCGAGGACAAACTCAATTACTGGAAATCCAACTACATCAAGTATTGTGACCATATTTATGAAGAGGTTGAATATGATGGTTGCATCGATTTTAATGTCTTCATTTGAAAATATGTTCCTAGGGAGGTTTTTTCATAAACTCTGACAACTAACTTCTTTGGATTCAAGGATATCCCATAATTTCGATTTCTAAAGAAACAATACTCAAGAAAATATATTTAAGAAGATGAACATGGGTACTTTTTTTTGGACATAGATTACCTTAGGGATACCCCCCTTGTATTGGTGAAGAGGGAGCCTAATGTAAGGGAAGGTACCATTGAGGTGACAATGGTAGCCCTTATAAGTTTCCCTTGGGGTTTCACATTTAAAGTTAGGGATTTTTATCATAAGTGCGAACTTGGGTGGTAACAGTTTGGCACTATTGCCAAGGATTCCCATTTCCTTATGTATTGAATTTTTACATTCATATATCGATGATCCTATAGTTAAAATTTATAAAAGTCATCTGGTGACTCTGCATAAGGAGGTTGTGTTGAAGAGATATTATACAATAACATCCTCATACAAAATTTTTCACTAGATTGCAAAACTAGAAAGCTATTATAGAAGAAAGGTATACAACCTAGCACGTTACTCACAAAAGTCATGTAGCTTAAGTAGTTTGTTTGTTAATGATATAAGTTCCTTAATTTTAATAGATATGGCCACACCATGGTTAGATGACATCTACAAACCACTTGAATTCTCTCAAATTAATGAAGCTCCACATGGAATTCTAGAAAATTTCATTGATATCATTCCTACATTCCAAGAAAATAATGTTCTTTTTTCCTTGGATCATTGGCAAAAATTAGGAGTGTGATATTTAATATGGGAGGAGCAAGACACTTAGATGTCACCGCAAAGTTATTTACATTGTCTCTTGTGGACAGTGTTGTGGAATGGTGGAACAAATTTCTTGATAATTAATTCAATGCATGGCCCCCTTCAAAATGATTTCCTTGAGAAATGGGGAGAACGAAAAGATGTTAATAGTTCTAAAGGAAATGAAATTGAAACTATAGAAGAGTTTAATAAGTGGTTTAACTGGATTGTGCAAAAATCACCATGAAAATATTAAAACTCTACTTATATATTACCTTGATTAAATTGATGAAGAGCTTGGTTTCCATATCAAAGAAAATGATCCCCTGAACCGTATGGCAGTCCAAATTTGTTGAGTCTAGGATAACATGTTCATGTTTAAGATAAATAGTTCAAATTCCATATTAGCCCATTTTTTAGTCCATTTCACTTTTATTACAACTGAATCATTATGACATTGGGAGAAACTTAAGAAAGAACATATGATCGAATCAAAAGACATGCCAAGACAAGAGAACACAATAATTGGCACAAGCCAAGGAAAAACCCCAAATATGGGGAAACCCTTGATCAAATATTCTTATTAACAATATCAAATATTCTTTAGAGAGAGGAAGAAAGACGGTACAATAAATGTCAAGGTTGACTTGCCAATATGATGACTAGAACCACTGACCATGCGCCAAATATACAAATCAGATAAGTTTGCAATTCTGTCTTCAAATGATAACAAAGAAGTTCTGCCTTAACAAGTAGACAATAGTATTCAAAGCTACAACTCAATAGGTTCCAAAATGAGCTCGGTAGTGGTTTACTTAAAGCAGCTTCCTTTGTTGATTATAAAGAGGCCAAGGTAGTCCCAAATTGAGTAGTGAAGCCTGGTCAAAGGTTTGACGAGTTCTGAGGTCAAAGATCTACAATTAGGGCTTGTAGATTAGCCCAGGTCTTGAGACACTTGTTGCGGTCCTTCCTTTAGGAAAACCCGATCTAAGGTTCTATGCTACAAATAACCTCCATCAAGGTTTCATTTCTACTTTTACTGTGGCCTGTTCTACTCCTTAGAATAACCTTTCGATCCCCTTTCCAAGACACACAAATCCTGTGGCCTGTTCTACTCCTTAGAACAACCTTTCGGTCCCCTTTCCAAGACTCACAAATCCTGCACTCTCCCGAAATGATTACAATAAGATGCATCCTTCAATAGAGATGAAAGCTCACCAAAATTCTATGCCATGACCTACAACTACCATATTGCTTCAAGATCGAACCTATGGAAGGAGTAACACACCAAAAACATACCCAATACTTGTCCTCCTAGCTGCTTCAAGCTGTGGCTACCTTAGAGATATATTAGAGCCCTTGAGTTGTGTCAAATGAGGTTGAAAGGAAAATCTTTATATACAATTCAATGGGGTT
Source organism: Pinus tabuliformis (assembly GCA_031772625.1). Lineage (NCBI taxonomy): Eukaryota > Viridiplantae > Streptophyta > Pinopsida > Pinales > Pinaceae > Pinus > Pinus tabuliformis. The sequence goes on from CM062815.1 coordinate 132,987,746, forward strand.
GAAGAGACGTGACTTTTGGGCTTATTGAGGTGACATATAGGTGAGGCCAACCATGATGATTTTATATGATGGAAACATAAATTCAAAAAACACACTTTTCCTTAACCAAATTTGATGAACTTTAGGTCAATTTTGGTCCTCTCGGAAAGAGGAATTCAGTGCCATAATTATATTCTTTAAGAGACCTGCCCAAAGTGGAATTTGGCCTAATTTTTGAATTTTAACACTCCTCAACTAGGGAGATTTCCACCTGCCAATCCATCCAACATCAATCATGCCATCGTGTCGTCGTGAACCATCTCAATATCTCTTCTCTGGTATGCTTTGTTGAAAATTGATATGAATAAGAAAGAAGAATCGAGAGTGAGTCACAATACCTTACCAATCTACTCTTAAAAGTCAATCCATATAACCAACAGGTGAACTCCAATCATACTTGATCCCAAGTGATCAAGTTGAAGAAACATATTTCATCCTAGACATAGGAAGTACGACAATACATGCGTCCATTGGTAGTCCTATGGTCCCAAGCCATTTTTCCCAACTCATTGGCTAGATGAGAGGTACTTCCCATGTGTCTCTAACTACATGGGTAGGATGACGCAAGAACATCAGCAGGGAAAATAATATATCACATCTGTCTCACAACCACTTGTAGGGAAAGGGGAAACAATATCCTAAAAACACATTTCATAATCACATGTACAAAAAGGATGAACCACATCCTACAAAAACATATCACAATCATCGTAGGGAAAGGATAAACTACATCCTACATGCATGCAAAACAACAATAGTAGGAAGGATCCTACATGTGGGGAAAGGATGAACCACATCCCATCAATATGTCAACCATAAATAGTAGGGAATAAGTATCCTACATGTGGGGAAGGATGAACCACGTCCCACCGAAATGTCAACAGATGCCTATATGCATCTCTCACTGGGGTATTTGTAGGAGAAGGTGGACTACTCATCCTACTCATATGCCATAGGTGAAGGTGATCCACTCATCCTATGCATATGTCATCAACAGTAGGGGAAGGTGAACCACTAACCCTACACACGTGTCATGACAACCACCATGGGATATCACAGGGGAAGGTGAACCACTCACCTTGTATGAAATGCACCAATAGGGGAAGGTGAACCACACAACCTATGGTCTTTCATAGCTCAATAGGTACCCCAGATCCCCAAGAGCTCCTAGAGCTTAATGTTCAACTAGGATCCTCATAGTAGGGTTTATCCATGACTCCCGGTCTCTCCCTGAAGAAAGATAATCCTGACCTTACCAAGAGGATGACAATAATATGCTCATACAGCCAACAATGATGGAGCTTGGTATCTCTCCAATGTACCATATCAAAATAAGGCAGTACACAATACTTGGAGTTGTTGTGGAACATGGATTCCATAAAAAATGAACCCCACTAAAAAGTATCTCAATATACAACGGTGGTTACTAGTACGTGCTCAAATGGCTCACTAAAGAGCTTCCTCAACCAACTATCTTCATAATAAACCATACTTTTTCCTATATACATCCAACCTCAACAGTGCTTCCAAAGCAACCAAATCAAGTGTTACAACACTAAATGTGCTTTTCCATCCATCACATTGCCAACCAAGCCAATATCAGAATACCCAATATATGAGGGTTTATCCATAGATTGAATTAGAGTATTCATAGTGAGGCATATGACAGATACATTGTTTCTCAATAACACCAGGGATCGCACAAGATATACATAAGAAAACTTGCAACATTTCCAACTATCTAGACCTTTAAGTGCAGAAAATAGTGTAACATGGCTAGGTCTTTCATCTTGACTTTAAAGGTCAACTGCCTCTTACATTGAAAAACGAGAGGGTCATTAATAAAAAATCATCAATAGTTGCATCTTTACAATTAGCATGGCTTTTTCATAACTCCCTCTGAATATAGTGAATGTGACCATGCCAAATCATAATCAACGAGCCATCTGTAACCTAACCCTTTTCCTTAGGTCCATGTGACAAAGTCATCAACCACAATTTTCTTCCATGACTTATCTTTGTCAGCAAACATTAGGCAGGAAGAGTCATCGCGATATCCTACCCGGTGTTCTGAAGCCTTGTTTGATGAGATTCTTATTAGAGAGACTTTCCATAAGGCACCTGCAACAACAAAATTCTAAGAAGCTTACCTCAGAATAGAAAGAAAGCTTTGTAGAATCATCATAGTCCTTCTTCAACCAAAATGAAGAAATAGCTTCATTATCCTCCTTTGCTAGATGATGATCCAATGAATTAAATTACCGATTCCATGATATCTAGGCATCCATATTCATAAGTCTGTCTTTTATTGTACTGTTTTCTTGTCAATGAGGTACAAAAAAAACCCAATTAAGATTGTGGATGACAAACAATATCAAAAATATAAAAGGCCACTAAACATTGTAGATCTGCAGCAACTGATAGAAACAAAACCTTGCAAAGTCCGGATCTATGCCACAATCATAGTTAAACATCAAAAAGAAAGAGGAATAACTCCATTCATCCAATGGAAACCAGATATGTAAAGAATAATTTTATTATAACACCAGTGAAGAGAATAGATAAATGTTACCAGTCCCCCTCTATGGGATGGGTTCTTGGCTATCCTCAAACTTCTTCAGCTTGTGTAGATTCTCTCTCCTCTATAATGCATAAACCCAACAAAAATATGGTGTGCAACAATGAAAATAATCATAGTTACAAAAATGAGTGCAACAATGAAAATAATCAAAAGTGAATAATGAATGGAAAACCCTTCTATTTATAACAAAATATTGAGTTATCCTCGAATAATTAGCAATAATAAAATATTATTGATCCCTTTCTTGGAATAACCACTTGGAATATTTTATTATATTTGGTTAGGAGGGAAGAAGTATTTAAACTTTATTTAGAAATAATAAATAAATAAATGATTTATTTATCATCTCAAGGAATTAGTTAAGGAATAATAAACAAATAAGGATTTATTTAATTATTCCTAAGGGATTTAGTCAAATTTAACAAAGAATAATAATTAATTAGTGATTAATTAATCATTCTTAGAGAAAAATAAGAAAAATAATGATTTATCTTGGATTTGAGGCATCTGTGGTTCATTTCTTCCAAGTTGAATATCAGAGTATCCACAATAATAATCATATTTGTCAACGTTTCAAATCCCAATAGGGATCCATCATGAGGACAATTTCTGAATAATGATAGAAGAAGAGCTTAGTGAGAGGATAAATAATAAAAAAATATTTTGATTTTAAGGAGATGAGGTCGGCTTAATTTTCTTTTCTTTTTTAATTTCTAATTTTAATTTTTATAAATATTAATCATGTTTTAAAGTTTTATTATAATCTTTATAATAACTTGTATTTTATATATTTTCATTATTATTAAAAGATCCTTTAATGAATAGTTTTTTAATAATCACTAATATATTTCTTATTTATTCTAATGTTATTATAATGTGACTAATTTTTGTTATTAAATTTTAATTCATTATCATACCTTTTATTCCAATTAGTTAATTAATTAATTGATTAATAAATATTATAACAATAATTGAATTCATATTTAATAAAGATAATTAATTCTTTTTAATTTTGTTATTAATAAAAGATAAATTTATTTTATTTATTATAATAATATAACTAATTTTATTGGCATTAATTAATTAATAGATATTATAATTAAATACTAATTGTTATTGTAAATGCATTATTTTATTATAAGTAATATAACTAATTTGATTAGATTAATATACTTTTGATTGATTGATTAATTAATTAATTAATAGGTATTGTAATGACTAATTATTATTATGGGTTAATTAAAAAAAATGTTAATAAACTAAATAATTAATAGAAATTATAATATTAATTATTGTTATTAATAATTAATTATACTAATAATAATTATTATTGTTATAAATAATCTTTAATTAATTATTATTATAAATACCTAATAATAATAATCATGATAATTATTATGAAGAATTATAATAATAACTATTTTAATTTTAATTTTAATTTTAATATAAGATCAGAAAGTTATAATAGGAGAGGAGTAGTTACCTGATTACCTGAGATGTGTTGGTGGTCCTAAACCCTTTGATTAAAAGAAGCCAACTTTTACTGATCTCTATACCATTGTCCCTATTGAGATTCTGTGGTTGTTTTATAATTTCAAGAGCCTCCCTAATCTTCCATCTTTGATAATGTTCTTCTCTTGCGATAATTGATGCGCTCTCCAAACAAATCTGGTGTTTCATCTTTGTGGAATGCTCTGAAAGGGCCGATGTACAAGACCTTCCATTCTTAATATCTGTTTATTTTCCATGATTGGGTCAAGTTTGACAAGGAATAATAATAAAACAATGGTTTAATTAATTATTCCTAGAAGAAAATCAAATAAATAGTGATTTATTTAGTTATTCTCCATGGGTTTAACTATAAATTACTTAACAAAGGTGGTTTATTAGGTAATTTCTCATAGTAAAAATAGTTTTACTATGGTAAAATTGGCTTTACATGGTGTACTTCAATCCATCTAGTAAATTAGGCTAGATGATCAATTTTGTGATGATCACAGATTACCCCTCAATGTACGAGTGTTAGGAGCTAAACGTATCACCGAAGTATGTTGTAAAGACACAATCATTTAGAATACACAAGGTAGTCAGAGAGATAGATAGACAGACCAATGAAGCTGAATTTGAAAGAGGATAGGGACAGATGGGGCGAGACTAATGCAAGTCTCCTTTTATGTTGTGGTACTTGTTAGCACCTAAATCTGCGTTAGGCTGAAGGAAGGAAAAATTCAGGGTAACCACAAACCACGCTCAGTCTGGTAGTTAGCCCTACCAGAACAGGAGAGGGCTCTCTTCGAGTCACGCTCAGTGAATAAGTAAACGAAATGGTTTGAGATGACTAATAGTGAATATTGATCTTAGGCTAGTAAGTAAATATGGATACAAGAAGCAATTTTTTATGAATGACTGAGTTTCTAGGATGGTATGGGACCAACTGACAACAATGAGCAGAGAATTTAATACAAAGGCACAGATTACTTCATGAGGCAAGACAGGCGGAAAGTCTAGCAATTTAGTTTGAAATAACATGGAATGGAGGAATTGCTTAGGAGGGTGAAAAGGGCATAAGTACATGAATCCTTTTCAATAGAAGAAGAACACTGAACATGAAATTTTCCCACACGAAGAGCAATAAAAATGAATTCTACCTTATCTAACTTAGAAAATTTCACTGGAAATGAATATGAAATGAACTGTGAAACATTACGAAATACATATGAAACATAAGAGACACATTTTCTACACTCACAACCACATGAATCTCATGAAACAAAGCCACTGCTTTTCATTAATCCTTTGTCAAAATATACAATGAAGAATTGAGTTTCTCTGCCACAGTCTCCCATAAATTACAAATCAACCAACCATTTGCAAATGGTTTGCATACAATAAATAGGCTACGCCATGCGGAAATAGAATGACCAAGAGTTGGGGAGTTTTTCGAATCATTACAAAGTGGAAGTGGAAAGGCAACCATTAGTTACAGGGGCAGCGTTACAAAAATTACAAATGGCTTGGGTGACTGCTCGCCTTCCTTTGCCACTTAAACAGGAGTCCATATTTAGTGAAAATGATTTTTAAACATTGCCTTAGCTTCCAAGAAAAATATAGTGTAAATGAGCAGGCCCACTTGGAGAAAGTCGCGAATTGAAATTTTGCGAAACGGGTACGATTTTGGCCTTTTCTTCTATATGCACACGCCCAAATCTATACGCGCCACGCCATTTTTGGAGGTGATTTTGAGTTACCTTCTGGAGTCCAAATTGTGCCCAAGTGTACTTGTTGGAAAGCGTGGCGTGTCTACTTTCCAACCCAAGTGGAATTTCTAAATTTGGTGCTCATTTTCCCCTCCAAATCTTCATTCTCCCAAGACTTCTTCCTGAGTGTCAAAATAGGGGCAGAGAGGTCATTTTTTGAGTGTTTTTGACCTCCTGTAGACTCAAATCATGTCAAACTTTCTTTGCCAAGCACCATTAGACGTGAGTTTTCATCCTGAATCCAAAAATGCAAACCATTTGTGATTTGGAGCTCCCAATCCTAAGCGGCGCGCCAGTGGCGCGACGAGCAGGGAGAAAAAACTTGTGTTGTGACCAAAAATTTTCCATGTGACCAAAATTGCCCCAAAATTCTTAAAATTTGGGTTGGAGCTTCCTTATCAAGTGTTATGCTGGGCCAAAGAGGCTTTTTCCAATATCTAAAGTCAATCGATCTCCCTTTTCCTCTTTTGCTTCTTGGTTGCCTTCCTCAATTTCGCCTTCAAATTCCTGATTCGGGCCTTGCACACTTTGTTTCATGCCATGTAGTGGAAAGCCATGTGTCTCAACAATGCATGGTCCTTGTCGACCTTGTCCAGTAGCCTCTCTAAGTGCATGTTAACTCTCTCGAGGTTGTCCTCCTGATCTTCATTAATCTCTTGCTCCAATGACGTGAGATCAACTCTTCTCCTTTGTGCAGCTTGGCGATGCTCACAAATGTTTTGTAGCTCCATGATCACTTGTTGATCCTCAAGCTATTTGTTCCTCTGCTCCAGATATTTCATGTTCCACTTAGCCCTCTCCAAGTCAAGGGATAAGGCTTCGATCTCTAATTGTTGCTCCTGGATGATCTCTCTAAGTTGTGCACTTGTTGGTTCTGTATCTGTATCATCATGAAGGAGAACGAATTCGGTCTCTCGTTCACCTGATGGCTCACCTGAAGGCCCCTCATCATGCATTGGCTCCTTACCTCTGTCCTGTACCTATAGTGCTAATGTCGGAAGCGAGGCGCCTCCCACCTCGGGTGGAGATAACACTCACTTTGTTGCTGCAAACAAATGTCTAGCACCCCTCTGATATGTGATGAAAACCCGCACACTAGCAGTCTCATGGCGCTCATACCGACGAGAAGGTTCACCCTCATTCTTAACCTCTTATAATACCTGTGAAGTACTGAAGAGGTCACGGGAGATGAAATCATCCCATGTAATGCCCTGCAATCCCAGCTGATGAACCACCAAAATCTTAATAAGGGCAAAGTGATAAACACTGTTAAGTTGCTGTTGAGGGGTCTTGTAATACATGAAGGTGTTCATCCTCTCTATGTTCCTACAAAAGAAAAATGGGATGTTCATCTTTCGTACCCTAGTAAAGTGCATGAGCAACCTGATGTGATAGGCATATAGACGAGAGAACCTCCCCTCACAGCTGAAGTACTCCATGATCAACCTCATGAGTGGAGCATATTCATCTCTCAAATATCTAAATGGAAAGACTCTTGTGAGTTGCCTCAAGCAACTGGCTTTAATGTAAGGCTCATAATACTGTTGATCAACCTTCTGTTTCTTGTGCCAGGGTTCTCCAACATTCGGTATACCTGTTGCTAATGAGACAGTTTCGGGTGTCAGTGTGAAGGTGACCCCGGCCAAGATAGAGTGATCTCCATGTAGGTGAAGCACCAAAAGATGGGCCAACTCATGATGAACTCGAACATTAGCCACTCTTTGACAAAATTCAAAACATGATAGATGCTGGAAGCATGACATGGCAAGAGGGCAGGCCTGCAATTTAGTGAGGGTGGTTGGCTCATCCCTAACATGTTTGCCACTCTTGTGATGTCTCCTGGGAGCCTGTTCTTCCGAGGATGAATCACTTTGTGTCTCCATCTCATACTCTGATGAATGCTCAGATGTCATGACTGCTGTGTGTACTATACTTGGGCTGTCCTTTGATGATGGTGTGAAACTAGGTGTTGTTGTGATATCTTCCACCAAGGGGAATAATGAAAAAAAAGGGAGTATTAGGAGGGGAATAATATGATGGGAATAGGGGTTATGGGGAGAATTTTTTTTTAGGGATATGTAGGGGGGTTTGGGGATTTGATAAGGTAGGGTTTTGGGGTTTTGATAAGGTAGGGTTTTGGGGTTTTAATAAGGTAGGGTTTTGGGGTGTTATGTTGACAAATAAGAGGAGGGGATAGGGAATGGAGTTTGGTAATATTTTAGGGTAGGGGTAATAAGGAAAAATGAGATGGGGGGAAGGGAAAAATGGAGAGGAGGGAAAAGATGAGAGGTGAAAGAGGAGCCTTGGCATCAACACCACAATTTTGCAACCCTAGCAACAATGGATTTGGTGTTTTCTAGTGGTTGGTTTTATGAATTTTAGTTGCCACTATAACTAGCCATGAACCACCATAACCTTCACAAAAATACATGAGCCATTGCGATTTAGAGCCTACCTATTGATTTGAGGGGTTTCAAAGGCAACTTGAGGCAATTTGGCACGATTTCGGGCCTTTGTGGGTGTGCGTCGCGTGACAAACCCAGTGTGCCGCGCTCTTTATATGCGTCGCGCCCTTGTAAACTTTGCACAGTGGGGTGGCTCTATGTTCGCCACACTCTGTATGTGCACCGCGCCCCTCTGTGTGTGTGCCGCACGCCTGAAATCGACTCCAACACCCTCCAAACGCGTGCTTTGCACTCTCAAACACTTTTCTATGTTTCTCAATAACCTTGATTTGCACAATGGCCTTGTTTCCTTGTGGAAATTCTTATATAAAGACTTATGAAATCATGGATTAAATATTTTCTTCTTCAAAAACCCACTTTGCAAATGTTTCCTTTTGACACTTTTCACTGACTTAAAGCAACACTGAATTTCTTTCATCCCTTTGAATTTTTAGCTAGAATGATGAAATTTTCGGCACTTTTTGCAGGGGTTGCATGACAAGGCATTTGGCCATGGAAACCATGACTACATCTGAAGAAATCAATTGGCAACCTTTTGAAAATTTTATCACAAATGACACACTGTTTGACTTTTTCTTCAAAACAAAGTTTTGAAGAATAGTCGAAATTTGTCCACATGATGATGAAAATCTTTGAATCATAACTTTGTATGGGCCCCACTCTGGCCTACATGGCTTTATTGGACATGGTTGAAGACCAAATTGATTAATCCCTAGACCTAATTATCGAAAATGACTTTTGTCCATTAAAGGACCAGACCTTGACTATCATGGACTTTAGTGATCATTGACAAAAGACCTAAGCCAACAGGAGCCAGACATGAGGGGAAATGTCTAGCATGACCTTTTCTGTCAGATTATGGCATGCTCCTAGCAGAATGTAGCTAGGTAAATGGAGCGGGACTCCTAAAAATGAAATGCATAAAGAGTTTTGATCTCTGACGGAGGACTGACCAGACCGACTCTAATAGTACTCAACCTCAATGAGGCGGAGGAGGCATACCCATACCCACCGAGATAACTTAGTACAAAAATAATGGTTCACCGAGGAATATAAAACTGAGCAATGAAGTACATGATAATGGTACATGACATGCTGGCATAAGAGAACCATAAAATAATGCAAGGTGTCCCATATACATAATGCACCTGGAAAAACAAGAGTCAGGACTAAATAAAATGATATCTGAGTACATGACATACAAAACCCCTTCCCTTAAAATTGGGTGGGAGGGAGGGTAAAACAACATGAGAAGACCTGTTGAATAAGGAAGGGCTCTACCAAACTAAATGGATCATCTGGAGGAGACGTGCATGCTATGAACACTTCAATCGATAGGAACTGAACCCATCAACTCTGCGGAACTGCATCTGAGGTTGTAGCATAGTAGGTATGCATCTGGGCATGTGGGGGGCTACCTGAAGGGCCTTCCCCTCATGAGGTCTGAAACATCTCACACAAACCCGAGAATCACTGGTACATTCTGCTGCATCACTGGACCATCAAATGTATGGATCAAGAACATGAAATCACCAAGTCAAAGGGAAATAATGAGACCCTCTGCTCGATCCAAGGCAGCCAACAAGAATAGAAGTTGGAACCGAGATACATCGCCCTCTAGGTTGTTCTTCTGGAATAAATGAGTTGATGTCGATAGAATAGGGCTCGCGATAGATGAGGTAATGAGGATCCTCAACTAAAGCACACAGGAAAATAATGATGTGACTGATGGACTGACAATAGGGATAATGGGGAAATGGAAATGGGGGACAAACAGACGACTACCCTTGTTAGAGAAAAAGTGCATGGTTGACCTCGCAGCAGTTGACTCAACTCCAGAGGGGACGAGGAAAATATGACTGGAGTAGAAAATGGGAAACAAAGGATGGACAGTATGCAAATACGGATGGAATACTGTGAAATGAGATGATGGGACATGAAATATATTCCAAGAATGTAAGGGTGACTCATCACAGATGCTATGAACAAAGGTGACTCGATGACGTTGCCACACAGACTAAGCCCGGTGGGGACCATGAAAACATGAGTAAATGATGGTTAATCATGACGAAAGTCAACATATGGTATGACAAGTACTAAGAAGAGGTGAAACTCCAAGTACAAGTGTCACTTTATGACAAAATTCAGTTTTGATAGGCGACGAAGTGACCTAGTCTGGAAAAATGGTTTCCTAGTGAAGTGTCAAATTGTAAAAAACTGAGGAAGACCCATTATAGAGATGGGTTAGATCTTTCCAATGGTCCTGACAGTGTGTCAAACTAAGCTACGGTCTAGTCACAATGGGAGATAGAAAACTGTGGGTTTTCCTATAAAGGGTGCTTTCCCTCTAATTTGAACTCATTCACTAAGTGAGGTGTGGTGAATTTGGAGAGGAGGAAAAGGCCCTAAATGTTGTGGACATCGTAGTGACAAACCGACTGTCAGAATCAGGATCTGCGACTTTCAGGTAGGTGGCTTTACTCATCTCTTCAATTTTAGTGGTTTATTTCCTAATATTTGGTACCTGATAGCTCCCTGAGAGACCCCTACACTTTGTCATGGTCACATCGCACTTTTTGGGCCTAGAAGAGCGATCTAACTGAGAGGAAACAACTGGAAATATGCGAGCTCGCACTTTTTGGGCTGAAAACTACGATTTGGGGTTGGAGAAAGAGTTGGTATGCTGGCTTGGTGGGGGATGTAGGTTGATCAATGTATACCATTGTTTTCTTTTCTGAACTGACAAGACATGTGGTGTTTTGTAAATATGGCAGAGATGAAAATCAATTGGCATGAAAAAAACTTGGATACCCTTTGATCCAAGATCCAGGGTGATCAGGTGGTTCAAGGGGCATTGGATCGCTATGGGGTTCTCAATTTCGTAGAGAAACCACTGATGAGGGCAGGTGAGTCCATGCTATCAAGAATTGTGAGCTATTGGGATCCAGACCAAGAGGTATGTTAGGTCCCTATAATACTAGTGATTCCCTCATTACTATTGTTGTTGTATCCCTTATTGTTATTGCTGTGCCCCTATTTTCCTATATTGTTATTATTGTGCCCCATAGAATCCCACTATTATTATTTTTGTGCCTTTATATTATTATTGTTGGGTCGGCTTTGGTTATATTGTGACCCCTTAGGCTCCTATATATAGAAAGGAGGTTTTTCATTTTAATTATCTAAGAATTGTTCATTTGTGTAATGTAAAGGAGGTTGCCCCCTCGAAGAGGCTTATTTCTAAGGCGTTGATCTATCTTTTCTATCTTTTTGTCAGCTGGTTTCATAACATTTGGTATCAGAGCTTTGGATTCTAGGGTTTCGTTTTTCCAAATAGGTCATCGTGGAATTTTCTCTATAACTTTTTTTCTATGATGTTTCAGAAGATAAAAAAACCCCATTTGAGATGAAATTGCGCTGAACCTCGGACCCGAATTTCAGATCTTATCTCGCTATATTTGTGGAGATATAATTTGAAGAATTTAGGGTTTTTGCAAACCCCCGAACTACATTCCAAACAGGTGACCTTGGGAAAATCGTCCTAAGTTTCACTCTGAGCATCAGATTGAATTTTAGTAATAACTTACAGAAAGAGGATGGACAGTAGTTTTTTTGAGTAACATTTTTAGAACCTAAGTTTGAAACAGTGACCCACGGAATGTCGAACAAGGTTTCTCTACTGAAGCAGTCTATACTTAGGTCATCATGGAAGATTTGGCATAAATCTTCATTGGAGAATGTAATATTGATTTGACTTATGGGGTTAGAAAGATTACTCAGAGGGTTATTGCAAGAAAAAAATTCAGACCTTAGAGATCCACAATTACATAGATACATTAGATTCAATATCGAGCTCCTACAAAGTGAAAAAAGGTGTGTAGTTTTTTTTAAATTTTTGCATAAGATTGGTTTGAAAAATTAGTTTGAAGGAAGTCAAAGGGCATAGTGAAGCATTGAAGAGCCCCAAAATTGTACAATTATTTGGGCTCATTCAACCTCCTAATTTGGCTTAGTCCACCATTCTCATTTGTTTATTGCATGTTTTTTATTATTTTTATGTTAATAGAGTGAATTTGGTTAGTCATTATGCCAACAAGTCTAATGGGTGCTTTGTGTAGCCTTGTTGGTCAACTTGGAGACAAATTTGAAGGTCTTAATGAGCACTTGGCAGCCAAATTCGTGGGAGAACAAGCTAGAGGATTTGTAGGAAGGTGTCCCCCTCATTTATGGGCCCTTACCTCGAATTCTCCACCATCAGCTCGGAGTTCAAAGGCCACCAAATCAATGAGCACAAGGGCAGCCAAGCAAGTCAAGTTGGACTGCTGTTAACTCCAAGTCTTGGGCAGCCAAGTCCCTAACTTTTAGGAGGACTGTTGGGTCCTCAAATTGTATAAATAAGAAGGCTTGGGGCCTCATTTTGGTTAGCTAGTGGTTGGTCATTTTTGTTAGCTAGTTGGTAGTCAATTTGTTTAGCTAGTTAGTCATTTTGTTTTAGCCATTAGTTAGCTAGCTTGTAGTTCGATTTTTAGGCCATGGATTAGCTTTGCTTTCATCTCATTCTCAAGCTCTCCTTATGGACAGTTTTGATGTACTTTTCATTTCTTGATTAATAAAGATGGATCCAGCTTTGCACCAGCTCTAAATCTTTCATGGGAGGCTGTAGCTCTTGGGGTTGGGCCCATCTCAAGCGCCCAGTACCTCCCTTGTGTATCTTTATGTGTTTGCTGAGTTCTTGAAATAAAAATCTGCTCTTTAGATTTAATTCGTGCTTTGTTACTTAGGTTTCTTTTGATGGTTCAAGTAGCTTCTCATGTTTATAATAGATTGGTAGGAGTTTATATGCATTTAGATCTTTCGGCATGTTCTTTCTCATGTGATGTATATGGTTCTCTTTTCAAACAAGGCTGTTGTTTACTCATTCATTAACAGTGGGATTGAGTTAGCTAGGACTTGGTTTGTTTGCAAGAATTCATTGATTTGTTTGAATAAGCATTGTGCAGGGCATCTCTATCACCTTCATCACCTCCTCGTTCATTTGAGCCTCGTTCAGATCAGCTACTCCATCACCAAGTCTGTTCCCTCATCTCCCATCTTCTCTTTTGCCAAGTAACCTTACCTTCTTCCCCATTGTTGTCTCAACTACCTTCAAGCCAAGTCAGCCTTCCACCTATCATCTCATCACTCCATCCATCAGTTCCTAGGTCACTTCAGACCCCCATCCTACCTCCATAACCATCCATGCATCTTCCATCAACCATCCATCCTAAAAAATCCAATTCGTAAACATCCTGTAGAAGACCTACAGGACTATCCTGTAGAAAACAGAGTATCCTGTAGGATCCTCCACAACCATCCTGTAGAAGGCCACTCTCTCGGTTGCTGAGCATATGAATGCGAGGAACCTCTATGGATGGATGCTAAGGATCCCTAGGAACCTCTCCTAGCCTTCCCAACCTATCCCACGCTTTCCTTCCTTCTCCATCCCATCTGCACAACCAAACCCTAGTTAGCACAAGATCGCCATCATTCCACACACTTAAAGGAAAAATAAAAAAACATAACTTTCATGATGCAAGTAGTTTAGATCCATGCCTTTTCATTTATTAGAGGTAGTGACAGCATTGGTAGAAGTTGCATTTACATTCCTTGCATTGTAGAGGTCAGACTAGTTAAATTAGGGTTTCCTAGGTTTACATGCTTTGATTTGCTTTCAGTTAAATTTTGTCAAGTAAAGTAGCTTTCCTTTGAAATTAGCTTTCGTCCATCAATTAGCAAGCTTCTTCTGAGAGCCTATAGAAGTTGGCTTGAGCCCTAGCGGACTTGTGCCAGCTGACCAAGTGACAGCTGCGACAAGAGCTAGTACTTGTGCATATAGCACCGCCGCTTCCAAGTTTGTACGAACTACCGGGTTGATAAAATTAAGAGATAGGAAGCCCCAGGAGTTGTAGCATTATTGCTACAATACTGGAGCTCACCAAGCATTATTATCGGTATTAATGCCCTGAAGAAAGAAAATGGAAACACCTAGTAAGCAACATGAAAGCTCTACCATGACTCATGAAGAAGAGGAAGAAGTGAAACATGATATATCAAAATTACGAGACTAGGTGCAACAAATTTCACTCATACAAAAAGTAACAGAAGCTAAGATGGATGGTTTAAAGAAAGATGTAGAAGCCAAGATGTATGGCGTGGAAGCTAAGATGGATGGTTTAAAGAAATCAATATAAGCTAAGATGAATTACGTGGAAGCTAAGATGGACAGCGTGGAAGATAAGATGGATGGCGTGGAAGCTAAGATGGATGGTGTGGAAGCTAAGGTGGATGATTTGAAGAAAGGGATGGAAGATTTGAAGACAAATTTGACAAAGTTTCTACAAGAAATTCTTACTAATGGCGAAAGGGTGGTAAAGGAAACTCATGATGAGAACAAAATAAATGTTAATCATGATTTCATAGACTCTAACATTGGATCGAAGAACCACCATGTTCCAGAGATCAATACGAGGAAGTTCGATGGCAAGGATCCTAGAACATGGATACTATATATGGAGCAATTTTTCGATCTCCATAATGTGCAAAATACACAAAAGGTACCCATTACAACTTTATATTTGGAACCAAATCAGTTTGTATGGTATCGATGGCTTCACTCTCGTAAGAAACTTGTCACTTGGGATATTTTTACAGACGAGATGATAGCACATTATGAGGATACAAAAATAAACACCTTTTTTAGCCAATTGATAAATCTCAAACAAAAGGGTTCAATGATGGAGCAGATTGATAACTTCCAAAAATTGAATATAAGGTTAAAAGATTTTCGAGAGGAGCATAGGATTGATGTGTTCATAGGGACTTTAAAAGATAACATCCAACATGAGGTTCACATCTGGGAACCAAATCCATCGGAGAAGGCATTCAGGTTGCCAAGAAAAATGGAAAGCAAAATTACGGCAACAAGGAAGCCTACAACTCACAATCATAAAGATGGAAATGTTGCTACCCCTAGCCATCCACAACCTACAAGATTAACACCACAAAAATTGGAAGAAAAAGGAGCAAAAGGGATTTTTTATAGTTGTGATAGCAAATACACTAAAGGTCATTAGTGTGCCGAGAAGAAATTATTTTACATAGATTGTGAAGAGAAGGAAGAAAAGGAACAAGAAACGTCAAAAGAAGAGGATATACACCAGGAACAAACCTTAGAAAAATATGAAATGAATCTGACCGTATCTTGTAATGCATTGGTTGGAATTACCACTCCTCAAACTATCAAGATAGAAGGGCATATCAAGAAGAAAAAGTTAATAGTGTTGATTGATTCAGGAAGTACCCATAATTGTATTCATTGTAAGATAACCAAGGAATTGAATTTCTTCCTATATCCAGCACTAGAGTTTCAAGTGATGGTTGCAAGTGGAGGAACCATAAATTGGTCAGGAAAGTGTCATAATATCAAGCTATCCATGGGAGAATATGTATTGAATAGTCAAATTATTTCCATTCGAATGAGTGGTGCTAATGTTGTACTAGGATTCCAATCGCTATAATCCTTTGGTACAATAGCTTTTAAATTTCAAGAACTTTTCTTGAAATTATCTTCAGAAGTAAAGGAAGTTGAATTAAGGGGTATCGCAGGGAAACCGACAAAGATAATAAGCTCTAACAGAATGAAAAAGCTTCTAAAGAAACAACAACGAGGCATAATTTCACAATTATGTTCACTAGAGGTTCCCACATTGAAATCATCCATTTCTCTAGATCTCCAAAAAGTCTTGGAAAATCATTCCAAGGTATTTGAGACTCCCAAAGGCCTCCCACTTATTCATGATCATGATCATGATATTAATTTGATTCCAAGAAGTGTTCTTCCAAACATCAGGCCTTATAGATATCCCTATGTCCAAAAGAGTGAAATTGAACGTATGGTTGTAGAAATGTTAGAGGCTGGTATAATTCAACCTTGTCAAATTTCTTTATCTGCTCTAGTAGTATTGGTTCACAAGAAGGATGAATCATGGTCCATGTGTCCAAATTATAGGGAGCTCAACAAGCTCACTATTAAAGATAAATTTCCCATTACTGTCATTGATTAATTAAATGGATCAATTTACTTCATCAAGTTGGATCTTTGTTCAGGATATCATCAAATCAGAATGAAGACTAAATACATTCTAAAAACAACATTTAGAACTTATGAGGATCATTATGAATTTTTGGTCATGCCTTTTGGCCTTACTAATGCACCTTTTACATTTCAAGGTTTGATGAATTCCATTTTCAAACCCTTAGAAAACTTGTGTTAGTATTTTTTGATGATATACTAATCTACAACAAGTCTTGGAAGGATCATGTCCAACATGTTGACATGGTGCTCAAACTATTGGAGGAGAAACAATTATATGCAAAAATATCCAAATGTTTCTTTGGAGTACAAGAGGTGGAATATCTGGGCCATATTGTATCTCATGAAGGTGTTAAGGTAGACCCTATCAAAATTAAAACCATTAAGGAAAGGAAAATCCCCACATCCATAAAGCATCTGCAAGAATTTCTCCGGTTGACAGGGTATTATCGCAAGTTTGTTAAGAATTATGGGAGAATAGCAACACCTCTAACAACATTATTGAAGAAAGATGCATTTTCATGGACTCTAGAAGCAAAGAAGGCCTTTGAATATCTTAAAGAGGCAATGTGTCAAGCACCAGTCTTAGCTACATTGGACTTCACAAAAACCTTTATTATGGAATGTGATGCCTCTGGAAATGGAATTGATGTTGTGTTAATGCAAGAATAAAACCCATTTCTTTGGAAAGTCATCCAAACAAAGGAAAGTATTTAAAAAAAGGTATTGATGAGAAGGAAATATTGGCAATACTACATTCACTTAAGAAATGGCGGACCTTAACTAATGGGAAGACACTTCAAGCTAAAAACAGATCATGATAGTTTTAAATACTTTTTAGAACAAGATTATCTTCCGAAGATCAGCAAAAATGGGTCACAAAGGTGTTGGGTTATGAATTTGAAATCTCTATAAAAAAGGGAAGAAAAATGTTGTGGAAGATGCACTCTCGAGAAAGGATGAGGATGTGGATGCATTTTCTTGGACTACAAAAGCAACGAAAGCCTTTGAACATCTTAAAGAGGCAACGTACCAAGCACCAACCTTAGTTACACTAGACTTCACAGAAACCTTTATTGTGGAATGTGATGGCTGAGGGAATGGAAGTGGTGTTGTTTTAATTCAAGAAGAAAGACCCATTTCTTAAACCTTTATTGTGGAATGTGATGGCTCAGGGAATGGAAGTGGTGTTGTTTTAATGCAAGAAGAAAGACCCATTTATTTTGAAAGTCATCCAATCAAAGGAAAGTATTTACACAAAGCTATTTATGAGAAGGAAATGTTGGCAATAGTACATGCACTTAAGAAATGGCAACCTTACCTAATGGGAAGGCACTTCAAGGTAAAAACAGATCATGATAGTCTTAAATACTTATTAAAACAAATATTATGTTCAGAAGAGGGTCACGAAGATGTTGGGTTATGAATTTGAAATCATCTACAAAAAGGGAAGTGAAATGTTGTGGCATATGCACTCTCAAGAAAGGATGAGGATGTGGAAGCATTTATTTGCGCCATTTATATTATCCAAGCAGATTAGATAAACGAAGCAAGGGATGAATGAAATAATGATGAGGAAGCGTGGGCACTCATTCAAAAGATACAACAAGATCCCAGTACATCTGATACATTTAGTTGGAAAAATGAGTCGTTATGGTACAAGGATAGGTTATAGTTATGTAAGAATTCACAACTCAAAACAAAAGATTCTTAGGAAATTTCACACCTCTCCCTTAGGAGGGCACTCTGGATTTCTAAAAACCTACCATAGGGTTAAGAAGGAATTTTTTTGGGATGGCCTTAAGTCAGATATTCAAAAGTTTGTGGCAGAATGTTTGGTTTGCAAACAAAATAAAGTTGAAACAATTAAGACCCCATGACTATTACAACCTTTATTCATTCCAAGCCAACGTTGGGAGGAGGTTTCAATGAATTTTATCATAGGTTTACCCAAGTCCGAAGGAAAGAGTGTTATCATGGGGATAGTTGACAAACTTACCAAGTATGCACACTTTTGTGCATTATCTCATCCATTTAAAGTGAGTATAGTTTCTACTGCATTTATGGAAACAATTCAAAAGCTACATGGAAACCCAAAGATTATTGTAAGCGACATTGATCCCATTTTCACTGGAAATTTTTGGACATAATTATTTTCTTGTGTTGTACTTAGTTAACTCATAGCTCATGTTATCATCCTCAATCTGATGGGAAAACGGAGATAGTAAAAAAATGTTTGGAAGGATATCTTTGTTGTTTTGTATCTGACAAACAAACAAAATGAGTCAAATGGTTGCCTCTGGTTGAATGGTGGTATAACACTTCCTTCCACATTGCAACAAAAATGACCCCATTTATGGAACTTTATGGATATAATCCACCATCCATCACATCATATTTAAGAGAAAATTCTAAGGTTCAAGCAATGGAAGATCACATTGAGCATCAACAACAAGTTCTCCAACTCTTAAAGGATAACCTCACCTTGGCGCAAAAGAGAATGATACAACAGACAGATCAACATCGCAACGAAAGAAGTTTTGATGTAGGTGATTGGGTATTCCTATGGTTACGACCATATAAACAAATGTCCCTGAAGCAAGCTAAGAAGGATAATAAATTATCATCAAAGTATTATGGTCCATACAAGGTGTTGCAAGAGATAGTTACTATGGCATACAAATTGGAGCTTCATGCAACTTCTCGAGTGCACCTAGGATTCCATGTTTCATGCTTAAAGAAGGTTATAGGTGACAAGCTTCCAGTTCAAACAATATTGCGAGAACTTGATGAGGAAGGAAAAATAATATTGGAGCTTGAAGAAATAAAAGAAATAAGAACTCGACAACTATGAAATCGATCAATTTCAGAGTATCTCATCAAGTGGAAGAACTTACCATCGAAGATTCCACATGGGAGGATGAGAATTTTATATAGAAGCATCCATAGCTACTCAAGCGTTGAGGACAACACTTTTTTGAAGGAGAGGGGCATGTTAGGTCCCTATAATACTAGTGATTCCCCCATTACTATTGTCATTGTATCCCTTATTGTTATTGTTGTGCCCCTATTGTCCCCATATTGTTATTATTGTGCGCCATACAATCCAACTATTATTATTTTTGTACCTTTATATTAGTATTGTTAGGTCGAATTTGGTTATATTGTGACCCCTTAGACTCCTATATATAGAGAGGAGGTTTTGTCATTTGAATCATCTAATAATTGTTCATTTGTGTAATGTAAAAGAAGTTCCCCCCTCCAAGAGACTTATTTCTAAGGCGTTGATCTATCTTTTCTATCTTTTTCTGAGCTAGTTTTATAAAAAGGTATTTGTCATGCAAGGGCACAAGCTCGAGCTCACATTATAGGATATTTACTTCTTGACCGGACTACCTCTCCTCATAGTGGTGGGGGATATTGATCCGGTGTTATCTCGTGGGAGGAACATTACTGAGTTCATGGAGTGCCATTGTCCACGAGGTGTTTGTGTCAAGGGCACGACTATCCCTCTTGTTGATCTAGAGAGGCTAGAGAAACAAGTTGTTGCCACAACTGTACTATGGGTCTTGGGAAGCGAGGCGTTCTACCATGTCACTCGTGGGTAGGTGATGTTAGTTGAGAGTGTTTTGGCCAAGACATACTATGGGTGGGCCCAGATGATGCTGTCGTAGTGAAATGATAGTTGAGTCTTTACAAGAGGTGTGTGAATCATGACTGTGCTTTTGGTACAATGTTATGTGCGTTCTTTTTTGAGAAGATACCTGCTATCTGTTCTCATGTATAGATCCAATATGGGGGCCCACAGGACCCTAGGATGCGCTGCTGGGGGAATCTACCGCAGAGAGGAGGAGGAGGGGGATTCAGACAGGTGTTTTGATTTGCATTTTTCGCACATTGGGATCAAGATTGATGATTACCCTTATAGCAGGATGAAGTATCAGAGGGATCTTGACTTTCCACTTTTGCCTAGGCAAGCATGGGGACTAAATAGTAAGTGTTACATCGCTATGTTTTATGGTGCATTTTATATTTCTATCACATGTATATGGTACTAAGTGTGAAATATGTTGTATGCAGACATAGCACCAGTGAAGCCAGCAGTATATCTAGGCCAAGCCACAACACCTGGGGCTGTAGAGCGGGGGACATCATCATCACAATAGGGTCTAGAGGATACTACGCTGCTTCTTGATTTGCATCGTAGGTTTGATGCACTCTTCACCAGGGTTTCTGAGTGCGGATGGCATGAATTAGAGCATCGGTACACAGATGAGTGCACCGGTCTTCCCTCAAAGTGACGAGGTATCATGCAGCATGTGGTGATGGCAGGTCAGGTAGTACATGATCTACATGTGGGTGGAGCGGAGCCTTTGGTGCAGAATCCACTAGACAATGACTAGATGTAGGGACATGTGGGTCCCTTTGATTGTGAATTTTGTGACATGCTATGGGCATGTGAGATGTATTTAGAGCTATGGCTCCAAACACTTTTACAATACATAATACGATTATGCATTTTATGTGAGAGTGATGGTTCACCATTTGTTTGCTTATCTTCTATGGTATACATGTGATAAATGACAATATAGAATGTTGTTTGCAATGGTATCTACATAGTGATTTCAGGCTCTAGGCACATGATTGAAAGTAATGGTTTCAAATTCATGTACCAATAGCTTCACCCATAGATATTTTATAAATAGGACTTGGTGATGCACATGATACAAACAATTCAATTGCATGAAAAGTAGCAAGGAATCTAAATGGAAATGAAGATGAACGATGCGATGAGCGAGGGCATCGACTAACAAACCTATCACTACATCATATTCAACCTGATTATTATTTGCAAGCCCAATGCACATTCTATTTGAAAGGACTAATATATGTAAGGGGGTAAAAATGACCCAGGCTGCCTAGGCTAGATTCCGGGAAAAGTAACTTTCCCCATCGGCATGACTAATATATGGTGTGTATGATGGATCCATCTGAAAGGTTCAAAAGACAACTAATGAGATGATGAAATATACCTAACTTCATGGCAGAAAAAAAAGACGCGCAAATCAAAAGGATGTTCTATGAGTGAAATTTCTTGAGGTAGAGCACATTGGGATAATTAGGAAGGAGATGGCCCTCAAAATCCTCTAAAGAAATGCCCCCTTAATTAAGGGTAGGGGTAATCAAGGGTAGACATAGCTTCCATGGTGTCCTCATTAGGCTGAGAGATGGGCAGATGGGAGGGAGACTGATTACATGATGCAACGACGATACATGGTGCATCATCCTAAGAAAGAATGTTCACATACGGATAATCTAAAATGGTAGACGACAAGCTAGTAGATGGAGGATCTACAGATGTTGAGACCTGGGATTCTATCGAAATAGGTTCGATAGAAGTGCACACAAAAACCACAGAAAGGTTTTCCTGCGAGGAACTCAAGGATGATGACAGGTAAAGGATATGGCTTGTCATGTCCATCAACTTGACATCGGGGGGAGGGATCATGATTGTGGGACTAGAGTCTTCCTGTTCTGGTTTAATGGTACCAAAATCCATAGGTAGAGGTGTAGGTTATCCAATATGAGCGGTCTTGTATTTGTGAAGCGCTTGAAGGCAATCACGAAATTTGTCAAGATGAGGGCATCAATGGGAAAAATGATCATAATGATCACACAAGGCACAAGGGTGACTTGTACGTGGTGTTTTGATTTTCAGGGTTGGTCCGAGTAGGTTAACATGGACTTCTAGGATATTTGACTCAGTGAATGCTTCATGAACTAAAGGTTTAAGTTGAGGATGTTTGGGAAAATTATTGGTGGCGTTACCAACAACTTTACACATTTGACAACTTTGGGGCCTTAGGGGCTGGGGGAGCTTGGGGAGCCTTGTCTTTTGATTCTTTCCTTTTAGCAATTCCTCCCTAGCTAGATGATTTTGCAACAGGAGTGGGTTCTTGTTGAGGTTTTAATGAATTGAAGAAACAGTAGGGGTCGTA
This sequence comes from Pinus tabuliformis, assembly GCA_031772625.1. Taxonomy (NCBI): domain Eukaryota; kingdom Viridiplantae; phylum Streptophyta; class Pinopsida; order Pinales; family Pinaceae; genus Pinus; species Pinus tabuliformis. Next base: position 133,010,218 of record CM062815.1, read on the forward strand.
TGGATCGGTTGGACCAAGGTAAAAGCATGATAAGGTCTTAGCTGACCAGGCAGAATGTTTTTAGGGAATTGATGTACCATACTTGGATCCACAAATTCATGTGAGGTAGGACCAGCAAAGCCATGACAGGGACATAAAATAATCTTGGAGGGGTCAATAGGAAAGGTATCTAGCGAGGGTGATTGGATTTTGGCTACAATACGCGGGTGCCGAGGATGGCTAGGGTTTGGCAGCTAGGGTTACAGGCGAAACCTCGCACATGGCACGGGTAGGGAGCAAGATGTCGTTGTCCGTGTGTAGCAGCAGGAGCAGGAATAGGTTTATCTGATTCGACTGGCAGCTGGAGGTTGTTCGAAAGTGTTTTCGCAGTAAGACGGGTGTTATCCCTCCATCAGCAATCGCAAAGGCTAATTTCGCTTTTCCCGTTTTACCAGAGTAAGGACAAGGTTTTGCTGGCATCTAGCACTGTTTCAGGCGGTTATCTCGGAACGGCTCCCGTAACCATGGTAAGCCCCAACGAATTGGTCGACTTGGACCCAGAATTGGAAGACATCCTTTCTGTTTGGGGGAAGGAACCGAAGTACAAAATGTGGAGCAGTATTTCGGGGGGTTTGAATACTCCAAGTTAATCTCGGTTTCGCAAGGAAATAAGGTTTTGTCATAGCAAACCGGTAAGGACCATGACAGTTTTGCCATCCAGGCTCGCAGACAAGTACTCCAAAAGCAGCCAGCTATTGGAGAAGCAGCGGGAAGAGTGTTCACAGCGGGTCATTCTCCCAGTTCTAAGTGCAAAGCAGGGTCGGGAAGATTTCTTCTTTCAGGAGGCATTGAGGATGTGGTAAATTTAGGGCTTGCTTCTGGGTCAGGTAGAAATAGGGGTTCTGAAAGGGTTTCTTCGCTATCTAAGGTATCTCTGCCGAGAAACCCTTCTTTTACAAATGAAAACGATGCAGGAGGGCGCAACGGACAGATTGGCAGCCTCGAGGGAGAGCCGGAAGGCTACAATGTACCGCCGGATGGGAGGTTCAAAGCAGATATCCCAATACCTGATAACACTGGGCCTTATCAGTCTTTTCCGAAGGTAGAGAATCTATCGGTTCCGCCCTTGGAGGAACCAGAATGGACTGGTCCTTTTGAGGAAGCTAGGGTTTCAGCTGAGGGTTCTGGGAAAAAAGGGGGAAAAAGGAAAACCCAAAGGCCAATTGGATCCCAGGAGTTGGAGGGCAACCTGATCCTCGGCATGGAGGTCTCTATCGATGAAACCCTAGTAATGGCAGAGTGCACGCTGGTAGGCATGGCAAGAGGTAAGAAGTTTTCGTCAGGCTTCTTGCAGACATGGGGAGAACAACGTTTTGTCCGTGACATACCCCTGGGGTTTGAAGCCTTAGCACTAGCTAAGGGCTGGTTTATGCTCAAGTTCGAGGACAAGGAGGCAGCAGAGTGGTTGCTCGGTAGGAATTGGATTATCGACAATATTCCAGTCCTGTTGAAAAAGTGGAGTCCCTTGTTTGATGCTTTCAAAGAAAAAACTGATGTTTTCCCGGTTTGGGTAAGGGCCCCGGGTCTTTTGTCGTTCCTTTGGACCGAAGCAGTTTTCAAATCCATCGGTAACAGATTGGGAACTTTCTTGGAGGCAGATATGTCTTTCTTGCAGACCAAAGATAGAGTGATGGCACGCATTTTGGTGAGACTTAATCCCAGCAACGGTCTTGCGCAAAAAATCAATCTCCAATATAAAGATTACGTTTTCGAACAGATATTGGATTATGACCATCTGCCTTTCCGATGCCATCAATGCCATGAATATGGTCACCTTGCCAAGGATTGCACGCAAGCCAGAAGAAGAAGGCGATTCCGGAGGACCCCTTTTCCAAGCCAACCAGTTTTCAGGCAAGGACTCGTGCCTCAAGAGGAAAAAGGCATGACAGAGCAGAACGCTGAAGACATGGAGACGGAGGGGGGGCAGAACGCAGAAGTATCGGTGGACTCCCAACCCCATGACGTGGTCAAGGACCCAGAAGCACAACTGGAGGATTCTAAGGAGGAGATTGCAAAAGTTTCAAGTGATGATCAGCCCGATGCCTCAGTACCTGAGAAGGGTAAGTGTCCAGATCCTCCTCCTTCCTCTTTTCTTTTTCCAGGGCTTATATCTGATAACCATCAAAATTCTCCTTCGCTTCATTCTTCTCCTAATAATGGTTTAAACCAAATCACGGATCATATTGCGGCCTCCCCTGACGTCGACACCCTTTCGGCTGCCATGCCTTCCCTAGATTTAAATAGTGATGATAAGTGGCCTCCTCTTGGTCATCCGGTCCCTCAGACTCCATGCCCCTATAATCTCAGATCAATGGTTGGGAAGTCCGGGCCGTCCGTTTCTGTAGGTGGTTTAGGGGTTATGGCCTCCCAAAGCTTACCAAAAAATAAGAGAGGTAGAATTTCGGACCTATCAAAGGCAAAGCTAAAAGTGAAGTTGGATGTAGCTGATGGGAAACAATACTCAATTCCTGGGGTACTTAGAGCGGTGCAGAACCCCGGCTCAGTAATCAAATGATCCTGTCTTCATGGAATTGCAGAGGTTTGGCGAGCAAACCTAAAAAACTGGCCCTTAGAGATTGGCTCCTTTCCTCTAAATCTGACATTATCTTCCTTCAAGAAACTCTGGGAAAAGGGTCGGAAGTGGAAAATATGTTAAACTCCCTCCTCCCAGGTTGGAAATTTACAGAAATCGACTCATCAGGCCATTCCGGGGGGTTGGCAATAGGCTACAAAGAAGGAAGAATTAAGGTCATGAACCTATGGGGGTCGAAACAAGTAATGGGTATGGAGATCATTTCCCCAGATTTTTCCCTTCCCTTTTTGATTGTTAATATTTATGGCCCCTGCCAATGTAGGGAGTCTTTCTGGAACGATTTGCTGAACAAATCTTTGATGAAATCGCCCCTATTGATTGTGGGAGGTGATTTAAATTTTTCAATAGGGCGCGCAGAAGCATGGGGTCCTTCAGCAAGGGAAGACCCTCTGTCGGATTTCTTCCTCAGTCTTCTCTTGGATAACAATCTCATAGATCCTTCCCCTTCTAAATTGAAACCTACTTGGAGGAATAGAAGGACTGGGGAGGATTGAATTGCAAAAAGATTGGACCGGTTCCTCCTCTCTGAAGGTTTAATCTCAAAGGCTCCTATTTTCAAGCAATGGGTGGAGGAAATTGGCAACTCTGATCATTTCCCTATTTTCCTTGATATCTCCTGCCCTCCCCCTAAGCCTCCTTCCCCCTTTAAATTTAACTCTTCCTGGCTTCAAGATCCCTCCTTTAAAAATCTTTTTGTGGAAACATGGATTCATCCGGACAAGGATGCAAGGGAGGACAAAAGTTTCTTATTCATGGAGAATCTCAAGAGACTGAAGAAGGCAACTATTTCCTGGGCAAAGGATAGGAAGTCCAAACAGAATGAAGAATTAAACAGAATTAGGGAGGAGTTGAAAATTCTGGAAAGCACTGAGGAGGACGGTTATATCTCGCAGGCCTCCAAGGATAAAATCCTTCATTTGGAGAAGCTTCAGAACAAAATTCTTTTGGATAAGGAGGAAGAATGGAGGCTCAAGAGCAGGGATATATGGTTGAAAGCAGGTGACGAGAATACCAGCTTTTTTCATAACTTTGCAAAAGGGAGAAAATCTGTTAACACCATCTGGAGCCTAAAATATGAAGAAGGCAAGGAGGTAAATACTTTCTCAGGCCTCTTCGGTCTTGGACAGAGACACTTCCAGAGTCTTTTCTCAGATTCGGGAGAAGCCACAATAGCTGCAGTTATTAGAACTGCTCAATGTTTTCCAAGATTTGTCGAAGAGGATGAAGCAGAGGATTTATCAGCCCCTGTTACCAAGGATGAAGTTGAATCAGCTATGAAACTCATGGCTAAAGAAAAAAGCCCTGGATCGGATAGATGGACTATTGAACTCTTCCTCTTCTTCTTTGATCTAATAGGTTCTGAAATAACTGATGTAGTTGAAGAATCAAGACAGAAAGGAGAGTTTACAGGCCCTTCAATTCAACATTCATAGCTCTCATTCCTAAAAAGGATTATCCGGAGACCTTTGAAGACTTCAGGACGATATCCTTATGCAACTGCATATACAAAATTATTGCAAAGGTGATAGCTATAAGAATTTTTCCCATTCTGTCAAGGAATATCTCAATGGAACAATTCGGGTTTTTGGATGGAGACAAATCCATGAGGCCATAGGAGTAGCTCAGGAAGTCATTCACAGTGTCAGGCAGCAGAAAAAGAAAGGGGTGGTTTTCAAAATTGATCTATCTAAAGCCTATGACCGAATAAACTGGATTTATCTTCGGATGCTGCTAACTCACTTGGGCATGAGATAGGGTTTTGTGGCTCCACCTGGCAGATTGAGGCTTGAAGAAAACATGGTATAAGGTTTTATCTCTCCAATTGTTGATGGGGTCTTACCTCTTTTTGGATATTCGCTCACGGAGTGTTTTCATTGGTGGGATTCTATTCAATGTAACGACATGAGTACAACTAGAGATTCAGGTCTTCACACTAGCATCAATGAATTTCTAGAATCTTCAATTAGTTGAGGTTTACATTCCTCAGAGGGTTTCTTATTTCCACCCCCCCACCCATTATTGTCTATTTTCGATGATCTACATGGATATGGGCCGCCAACTAAGGTTTTCTCCTTGTGGTTATTTTCCCCATTTATTTCTCGTCATGGGTTACCGATTTCCATTATGGGTCCCTACCTTCATGAAAATATTTTGTTGTTATTGACATACTTGACTACTATTGGTACCAAACTATGACTGTCCATTTTATTAAAAAATCCTCTTTTGATTATTATTTTGACCATCTAGCCTTCATATTCTAGCTATAATCCTTAGAAACTAAATGATATGATGCCATTATCATAATTTTTAGCTTGAAATTAACTTTTGAAATTACTGTGTTAAAATGACATTTTTCAGAAAATTACAAGAAGCTGTAACTTCCTGTAATTGCTCCATTGTTTGACATATTGCATAGCAGGTGAGCGAATTTGAAGCTTGTGGGAATGAAGCTAAATGTACAAGGATGGTGGATTTCCTATCCACTTTCAAATTTGAAGAAAGTAGGTGTCCAGTGAACGCTAGTCAAACCCAACCACCTCAGTAGAATTTCCAGATTTTTGTGAACAAAATAATTTCTATTTTGAGAATTTTTGCATAAAGGCAGGAACTGATCTAATTTATACCTTCTTGGATGTAATTAATAGAATTTTGTTAAGATAATATGGAGCAGAAATAGCTTCTTTTGTTATGGGATTTGTGATAAATAGCCTAGGAGGACAAACTATGTTTAGTTGCCAGATTTTGAACATATGAAAGTACAGTTTATGCATTGTTGATTCCAGACTTAATATAGACTTCATTATCAAGCTTATGCCTTCAGATCCAATAGTTACACTCTTCTGAATCGTTTTATATTATGCTTGTGAAGTGTTGAATGACCCTCATCATTACGCTGGTACGCTCTGTTTTCAAGTTTCCTTACTAGTTACATATTTGGATTTGAAATTTCTTTTATGTGCTGTAAGAAAGGTTATGTTATTGAAGTTATCAATTGAAAAGGACTTGCATTCATTGTGAACAGAACCTTGTAAAAGGATTCAACCAATTCTGATCTTGAAAATTGATATATATGCTCGCTGTCATACAGTTTCCATATTGCTTATTGGCTTTGACTTCGAAGACAGTTCATGGTTTAATTTGCAAGTGATTCAGATTTGTAATTGTTAAATTCAATTTGCAGTTTGATAAGTGACTCTTGTAAAAGATTCAACTGTTATTGGTTTGCAACATTACCTATATTATTCACTGTTTGATTTAATTAGTTGTTGAAATTACTTTGGATTTTTATGATTGGGAAGGTTCTGTTGAGCAATATTCTTGTAAGAGAATGATAGGATTTTAACTAGTCATTAATACTCTATTTCGTTATCTAGGCAATCGAAACTTCACTAGGTTAGTTTTCATCTAAAATTGAGGCTTAAGTAATTGAAAAAAACGATGACGAACCTATTGTAAAAAAAGCATTGTTGTCTCATTTTACTAAGCTGTCATTAGAACCTTAGATCCTTCTAGATCTATATACTTTAGATGAGCACCTCTAAGTGTACTTTCCTGGGTTGATAAAGGAATTAAGAGTTTAACTTACCTTAGTAAGCAAACACCAAACATTTTGGTGCCATTGTCGGGGAGGTGCAACTGGAAAGATTAAAAAAAATCTAAAAAACACTTGAAATCAACAAAACAATAAAAACATAGATTTAAATTTAATTTTTAAGTCATGATTATTTATGTCTAGATTTAGGGATGAGAAAGGAAGATTCACAAAAACCCCCCAAACAACAACTAACCCACCATTAGGAGCAGAACCATTAGAAAAGATTGAGTACATAACATCAACTGCAAAAGTTACTATGGAAAAACTTGAGGAAAAACAAAGAACAGGCCAAAGACTTACTCTCATTGAAAGACAAATCCTACTAGCTCATGAGGCCAAGAAGAGAAATATACCCTAGAATTCTATAGTAGGAAGACCAAAAGATAGTAGTATAAGAATTCAACAGCCTATCTTTGAACAAACGTTTCCTCAAGAACTAAAACCAGAGGAAGAGATAGAAACCTTAGACAAATCACAAATCACAATGGCTGAAGATGGAGGATCTAGAGGACCTACTGCAGAACAATTAAGAGAGTATGAAAGACAAATGGACGAAAGGAGAAGAAAAAGAGAAAATGAAGAAAAACACAGAAATGATACTTTGTTTGGAGGAGATCAAAATCCAAATCCACTAGAGGCAGAGGAACCCACATTTAAATTTCCAATTCAAGACAGAGGAGAGTATATGGATGAGGAGATTAAAATGAACATTATACCACCATCTGTATTACCAAACTTTTATGGTATGACATAAGAAGACCCTGATTCATTTTTGTTTGAAATTGACATAGTATGCCGAACCTATGGATATACTGATGACGCACATAGACTTAGAATTTTTCCTGCTACATTAAAGGTAGTAGCACTTAGGTGGTTCATGGGATTAGGTGAACATTCAGTCATTGATTGGATGACATGAGAAAAATCTTTTTGAAGAAGTATCAACCTTACTGTTGATCAAAAGATTCTAAAGATGATATCTTTAGAATGAAACAACAAGAAGATGAGACCTTAGAGGAATACTTGGAAAGACTCTCATATAATCTACAAAATAAAAAACATAGAACCATGTCTGTTGATCTTATTCGAACAATATTTCTTAAAGGCATTCGAGATGAGTATTTAGATGACCTCAATCTCATGGGTAAAGGGGATATTTCCAATTTACCTTTTGAGGAGATTGATGATTTGTGTCAAAAGTACTGTAGAAGTAGGGCAAGAAATGGAAAAAGAGTTATGACATCCAAGATCACAAAATCTGCCACAGGAAATATTACCAGAGCTGAACTAGGCAATTTATTTGAATATTTTAAAACAGATCTTCTAAATACTTTGGGGAATCAAATAGGCACTTTAAAATCAAAGAAATGACAAGATGAACAAGAAAGAAAGTTATCTATATTTTGTCCCAAATGCAGACAAAAACATGCTTTGAAAGAATGTCCTTTAAATAATGTGCAGATTTGTGGGTTTTGTACAGAAAATCATGACACTAAGGATTGCACAAAGATGAAAATTTTGTAGAATTACGATTTGGACACCAATGTAGAAATGGAGAACATGTATTTCATGGGAACTAGAAGGCTATGGCAGCCAAGACCTCCAGGTATGTATCAAAATCCAAATTTAGCGAATTATAACATGCCCGTTCAAAATTCTTGGAATGTTCCTATGCCTTGGAAAAATTGGTTTAATCAACAACAACGAACTTATCCACAACAAGGATGGAAAGGATATTCTTATCCTCAACAGTTTACTCAACAACAACCTCAGCAATATCAACAACCATTTGCTCAACCATATCCCCAAAACTATCAACTACAATATTCTCAGTCGTATCCACAACAATACCCTCAACAACCAATTGCTTATCAACATCAGAATCCCCAACAAGCTTTACCTTCTCCTCCAAAAATAAATTCGCCACAACTGTAACTACCATCCAACCAACCTCCTAGACCCACACAGCTACTAGCTCAACCCATAGCTAACCCAAACAACCGAATAGGTAGACCAGCTTACAACATGGATGAAGGACAATTGTACACAACTCTGCCATTATAAAATATTGAATTAAGGTCAGGTTGAAATTTGCAAAAAGAATCTCCACCTATTCCAACACAGTCACAAAATGAAAATCAAATTGATGAACAAGAAAATCCAACACTTAGTAAACAAAATGATCCAACACAACACAATCTAGAACAAGATAAACGAATAAAAACACTACAACCACAGCCAATCCCAGAACGACTACTTCAACCAAAATTACCCACACCATTACCACAATTTGATGTTCTTGATGAGTTAAGAAATGTGTATGTCAAAATTCCATTACTCCAGGAAATCAAGGATATTCCGATTTATAACAAAGCCATTAAGGAGCTCTGTCTCAAAAACCCTGTAAAGAAAAGATTTGATCAAAAAACAATACATGTTACAGGCAATTTAGCTGCCTTGATGTCAAATATCATTTCCATGGAAAAATATGTTGACCCGGGAATACCTAGAGTCACAGCAATTATCAAAAAAATATCAATTCCAAACACTCTGATAGATTTAGGAGCTGCAATAAATGTTATGACATTAGAGACAATCAAAATTTTGCAGCTAACAAATTTATAGACAACCCCGATTGTTTTGGAATTAGCAGATTGCTCTAAAGTCAATCCTGAAGGGATACCAGAAGACATAATTGTTTCACTGGACTCTTGGGAGTATCCAGTTGATTTATTAGTACTCCAGCCAAAATCAAACTTAGGAGTACACCCACTCATACTTGGTAGACCATGGTTAGCAATTGTTGATACATTCATTGGGTGTAGATCAGGTAACATGATCATTTCTAGAGGCACATAAAGAAAATAACTTACCTTGTACCCATCAGCACAAGAACCAACAGTAACACAAAACCTATGGCTTGATGACAAAGTCAATGATAAGGAAGAAATCTACTCTATCTTAAGCATTAATCAAATGTATGATTTTAGGGAGAACAACAATGAGGATTTAGTGGAAATGTTTATCTCTTAATCTGATGTTTCAGAGGAATTGAGAAGTGAACAATACATTGCTACAGATCAAATATTGGCACAAATATTTCAGGAAACTTGTACCATGTATTCTCTGAAAACATTATTTGAAGAAATTTTTCCAATCGAGTCTATTAAAAATACACAAAGTAATACTATAGAAATCAGCCCAGGAGAAACATTGAACATTGGGGCATTTCTAGAAACATCTCTGGAATGGAAATTGCTTGATTTTCTCACCAAATACCAAAATACATTCGCTTGGGACTACAATGACATGCAAGGAATTCACCTAGAAACTTGCACTCACCATATCTATACAGACACAAGTTTTCAACCCATGAGGCAGCCACAGAGACTGATGAAACCCATGCTCAAAGAGATTGTAAAGGATGAATTGCAAAAGCTACTAAAAATAAAGTTCATGTACCCCATTTCTGACAGCCAATGGATATCTCCACTAGTAATAGTCCCTGAGAGAAATGGTAAGTGGTGAGTTTGTGTTGACTATAGAGAACTGAATAAAGCCACCCTTAAAGACTATTTTCCACTACCATTCATTGACCAAGTTTTGGATACTTTAGTTGGAAAAATGTCATATTCCTTTCTCTATGGTTTTAGTAGATACAATCAGATAAGCATAGCCTCAGAAGACCAAGAAAAAACAAAATTTACTACTATCCCTAGGCCACATATGGTTACAGTGTGCTACCATTCCGCTTATGCAATGCACCAGCAACATTTCAGAGAGCAGTCTTAGCAATTTTTGCTAATTTGGTCCACGAGTGTGTTGAGGTATATATGGATGATTTTTCTGTATATGGTAATTCCTTTGACAACTCTTTGCAAAATATTGAACAAGTTTTACAACAATGTATAGAAACCAACTTGTCTTTAAGCAATGAAAAATGTTATATGATGATGAATGAGGGAATCAAGGTAGATCAAACCAAAATACAAATTATTTTCAAGCCGCCAATTCCAATCAATCCAAAAGATGTAAGGAGCTTTCTTGGTTATGCAAGCTACTATAGGATATTTATTGAAAAATATAGTAGGATAGCCTTGACTTTATTTAAGATTCTTGCAAAGGATGTACCTTTCATTTGGAATGAGGCATGCCAAAAAGCAATTGAGAAACTTAAAGAAAAACTAAGCACTACACCAGTTTTGAGAGGACCCAATTGGACTTTACCTTTTCACATCTCAACTGATGCATCCAACATAGCAGTAGGGGCTTCGTTAGGGGAAAAATAAGATGCTCTAACTTATGCCATTTACTTTATCAGTAAAAATTTGACACATGTTGAACTCAACTACACAGTAACGGAAAAGGAAATGCTTGCAATTATACATGCAGTGAACAAATTTCACCACTACATAACCGGATATGAAGTCCTTGTTCATACTGACCACTTCGCTATTAAATATTTAATAAATAAACTTATTACTAATGGTAGGATCACCAGATGGCTACTCTTATGTCAATAGTTTAATATCACCATACTGGATAGACCCGGGAAAGAAAACCAGGTAGCCGACTACTTCTCTAGATTATAAAATCCAGGTGAAGTTGTCCAAGTTGAAGATTCATTTCCTGATGAACACTTGTTTACAATTTTAGTATTAACACCATGGTATGCTGACTTTGCTAATTACTTGTCTACAGGAAAAGTGCCACCATCATTCAGTTCAAAGGAGAAGAAAAGACTCATCAAACAAAGTGCAAGATATTCATGGGTTAACGATGACTTGTTTTATATTGGTTATGATATGATTATTAGAAGATGCATTAGAGAGGATGAAATTATTGACATACTAGCATCATGCCATGATCAACCTTGTGGTGGCGATTTTGCAGCAAAGAGGACGAAACACAAAATTCTTAGCCTTGGCTACTATTGGCCATCAATTTTCAAAGATTCAAAAAAGTATGTAAGAAGTTGTGACAGCTGCCAATGCATGGGCAGACCAGCCACCTCTGATGATATGCCACTACAGCCACAAGTCCATCTAGAACCATTTGAAAATTGGGCTCTAGACTTTGTTGGACCCATCAATCCACCATCCAAAGGCAAGAAATACATTCTTGTATGTACCGATTATGTGACGAAATGGGTTGAAGCAAAGGCACTTATTAGAGCAACAGAACAAACAGTAGTCAATTTCTCTTTGAAGAATTTTTTGTAAGATATGGAGTACCTAGAGAGATAATGATAAAATAAGGGACTCAATTTACTTCTAAGCTAGTTCAAGAAATCATAGACAAGTAAAAAATCAAGCACAGAAGGAGTACACCCTACCATCTGCAGGCCAATGGCCAAGTGGAATCTACAAACAAGATACTAGAGGGGATTATGAAAAAAACAATGGCAACAAACAGAAAGGATTGGGTAGATAAGCTCAATGAACCACTTTGGGCATATAGAATCAGTTGGAAAAAGAAAACAGGGTTTACACCTTATCAGCTAGTGTACGGTAAGGAAGTCATACTACTAATAGAATTTCAAATACCTACATACGAATTGGCAGTAGACCTAGGAATAGATCTATCTGAATCACAGAAGGAACAAATCATGCAATTGAATCAGCTGGACAAAATGAGACTGCAAGCAATGGAAAGGACAACAATGATACAACAACAGAGGAGTCAATGGCATGATAAGTTAATTAAAAAGAAGGAGTTTCAAGTTGGCAACTGGGCATTACTCTTTGAATCAAAGTTCAAAGACTATAAATCCAAATTTACAACCCAATAGATGGGGCCTTATGAAATCATAGAAGTCTTTGAGAACGGATCAGTCAAGCTCACAACCATTGATCAAGAGGAACGGACATTTCTAGTGAACGCGTACAGGCTAAAGATCTATCATAAGCCTGTCAGCAAAGAAGATTTCATGACAATGGTATCACAGCAAAAGAAGGTACATATAGTATAGCAACCAGCTGTAATAGCTAAGGCTTAATCAATTCTCTACTTTGAAATTAAAAAAAATAAAAATAAAAAAACAATAATAAAAGCTAAAAAAAAAACCATAATAATGTTTAGATATGAAAACCAGAGATGGCATAATCTAAACATAATTCTTATGAGAAAACCAAGCAATTGGCTTGTAAGAATTCCTTTTCCTTTAGTTCAAGTTTGAAATAAAAGTACTCTGCAACCAACATGACTTGAGGACAAGTCAAACAATCAATAGGGGGGAAGAAAGTTTGAACTTGTTCATGCTTTTTCATCTCCCTAAATTCATCTCCAGCAGAGGAAGAGATTTATTTACATTTTCTAATGGATTCTTAAAAAGTGATTGGTATTTAGTATTTTCAAAATGATTTGATTTTAAAGTCAGAACATATCTCAGAAAGGAACCTGTTATATGTAATTTCTCAGCAAGGGACCTGTTATGTCAATTTCTCATTCTAAGGCAAGGGACCTGTTCTATGCACATTATCAGAATGGGATCTGTTCAAAGGAAGATTGCATCAAAAAAGAAGAAGAACACACCCAAGAAGAAGAAGATTGCAAAGAAGAAGATTGGACTGCACCTAAGAATAAAGAGACTACATTTAAAAGAGAAATGGACACCATCCCATTCTGCCTGAACATATCAAGCAACAAAAGCCAGCGCCCAAACAAAGAGATATCAGAGGGCTATAAGAATTGTCATTTTAATATTTTTAGTTTCTTTTATTAATTTCAATTTTTAGATGATGGTTTATGATAATTATTGATTTTAGTTTCTAAATACCTAGTTTATCCTATATCGTTCATTCTTATATCCTGTAGGAGTTAGTCCTACTCTTCTACCTATATCCTATAACTATAACCTATTTCCTATTTCTGAACATTAGTCTTATCTTCTACCTTGTATATATTCCTAAAAGTCTAATCCTTAACACCCACCTTTTGATCCTATACATATATTTCTAATCAACCTATAGTCATAAGTACCAACAGACCTACCAAAACTAAGCATGCATACTTAAGAACCAATTAAGTCACCAACTGCAGATTGGAAGTATCAATTTGTTAACCACGGAACCAAATTTTGAAGAAGGGATCAGGTCACGAATACAAAGGATTTAGCAATATTAAGCCACAGAACCAAATTTTGAAGAAGGGAGCAGGCCACAAATACGAAGGATTTATAATTTTTTATGGTTTTCAACCTAAAATTTTTAAAATATAGAAAATAAGACATAATTGATAGACAAAAGGGTATGTGATCATAAGTAAAGATTAATGGCTAGTTCAGCAAAATCATCATGACCGATGCTCTTGTGATCTGAAGGTATCATAATGGTTTGTATACCCAATTTTATCATTCAAAGACCGCTACCAAGACTTTGTAGGCCATCATTAAAAATCCTTGTGTAAGGCATTGAAGGGATTATCAGTGAACCGTATGCTGCGTGAAGAGAATGAGAGTTCATTGCATAAACATGTAATGAATGAAGTGAGAATGAAACCACTATGATAAAAAGGGGAAGTAAGTATTGTATTCATCATGTAGTATAGGTAGAAGTACAGGCCTATAGAAAACGTTGTGAACGAGAGCTATTTGCCATTCTGAAGGTTATAAAGCAATCCTCTCCGAGATACATAAGGGTATAGTGTTACGAGTATGTCTACATACGAGTAAAAGGGCCAAGGCGCAGGGGAGATTCTACAGAACCGGTTGAAGGGTATTTTGATTTAATTAGCAGCATCCTCCACTAAACACGAGATATGCATAGTACTCAAGCTCAGGTAGATTTCTTATCACAATTATGGTAATTTTTTTTTACAGCATAATAAAAACACAGTAATTTCTTCTCCCTTACAGCAGTTAATTCTTCTTATAGTATAGGGTAATCAGAAATTCTTTTTCTCATGGAAAACCGAGCAGAGCCACAACAATCTGACCCCTCTAAATACCATAAGGACTAAATAGGCATTTTTAGGGCAAAACAATGGCTGCCATTTTTAGAAAAATACGGTGGGTACAATGAGAAAATGACAAGGGAGTTTTCCTTTTCATTTACTGGAGAGAGACCTATTATAGGAAACTTGTCGTTTAGAGTCTCCAAAGACACAATTGCTCAAGCAATAGGCATAAGCCCAGAAGGGGAGAAGTATTTAAAACCAAGCAGTTCAAAGAAAAAACATAGACACATTTCATATCCAAGAAAAGGGTATCATAAGTTGACTGGAAATAAGGGATTCCTAGGAGTTGGATTATTCATCCATGGGATGAAATAGTTTATGTCATTCAAAAATTTATAACCTATGAGGGAAGATACAACATTGTACTTATTTATCATATCAAATTGTTAATGCATCTAAGAGGGGACCGCATTATAAGTTTGCCTTATTTTTTTTTACAAAGTTTGACTAAAATGTATAAGACCATAGAAAAGCAAAGGAAAAACAAGGATAAGCGTATATACCATTTTGGTTTGGTAAAAATATTGATTGAATTTGAACTACAAAAGATAAGTGTGACTTGGAAGAAGTTCTTGTAAACTAATGAGTTTATGACAGATGAGGAGCAAACAAAGTAACAAAATTCACAATAAGAGCATCATAATTCAAAGGAAGGGAAGCAACATGCAGAACTAGTGATTGATGTAGATGCTATAGAGGAAAACGCTTTAGGGTATAGACAGGGTAACTCTGTTCCATCCAACAGTAGTATTAGAACAAGAAGTATGGTAAGGGGGGAAGCTGAGAGAGCTAAACAAGATAAAAATTTTACCACTTATACAAGGAAGTCCAGAAATATCAAGTTTGGTCAGAAAGGGAAAACGTTGGAGGAAGATGGCATTATACAACAGCCCCAGTACGACTACATACAAGGATTGGAAAGTAAAGACAAGGAAAAGGAACAACAAGAACAAAAGTTCTCAGGTAAAAACAAGAGAAAACTGGAAAGGAAAATTAAGAGATTACAACAGTAGCTTATGGAATCAGAAGTCGTGGAAAGAGTGGTAAAAAAGGAAAATGAAACACTCAATATACAAAGAAAGAAGTTTCAAGAGGAGAATGCAAAATTGAAAAATAAGATTAAAAAACTCACAGCCTATAAAATGAAAATCTGTAGGAAGGCCTATAAAATTTATAAGCAAAAGAAGGCAATTAAAACGAAGTATCAAGTTTTGAAGATGGAGTATGAAGCCCAAATGAACATCAATGATTGATTATCATTTTGACGATATAGCCTTCATATTCCAGCTATAAACCCTAGAAACTAAATGATACGATTCCATTATCATTATTTTTAGCTTGAAATTAATTTTTGAAATTATTGTGTTAAAAATGACATTTTTCAGAAAATTACAAGAAGTTGTAACTTCCTGTAATTGGTCCATTGTTTAACATATTTCATAGTAGGTGAGAAAATTTGAAGCTTGTGGGCATGAAGCTAAATGTAAAAGGATGGTGGATTTTCTATCCACTTTTGAATTTGAAGAAAGCAGGTGTCTGGTCAACACTGGTCAAACCCGGGCACTTCAGCAGAATTTGTAGATTTTTATGAACAAAATAATTTCTATTTTGAGAATTTTTGCATAAAGGAAGGAACTGATCTAATTTTCACCTTCTTGGATGTAATTAATAGAAATTTGTTAGGATAATATGGAGCAGAAACAACTTCTTTTGTTATGGGATTTCTGATAATTATCTTAGGAGGAAAAACTATGTTTAGTTGCCAGATTTTGAACATATGAAAGTACAATTTATGCATTTTTGATTCCAGACTTAATACAAACTTCATTATCAAGCTTATGCCTTCAGATCCAATAGTTACACTCTTCTAAATCATTTTATAGTGTGCTTGTGAAGTGTTGAAGGGCCCTCATCACTACGCTGGTACGCTCTGTTTCAAGTTTCTTTACTAGTTACATATTTGGATTTGAAAGTTATTTTATGTGCTGTAGGAAAGGTTATGTTATTGAAGTTATCAATTGAAAAGGACTTGCATTCGTTGTGAACAGAAACATGTAAAAGGATTCAGCCAATTATGATATTGAAAATTGATATATATGCTTGCTGTCATACAGTTTCCATATTGCTTATTGGCTTTGACTTTGAGGACAGTTCATGGTTTGATTTCCAAGTGATTTAGATTTGTAATTGTTAAATTCAATTTGCAGTTTGATAAGTGACTCTTGTAAAAGATTCAACTATTATTGGTTTGCAACATTACTTATCTTATTCATTTTTGATTTAATTAATTGTTGAAATTACTTTGGATTATTATGATTGGGAAGGTTCTATTGAGCAATATTCTTGTCATTAATACTCTGTTTCATTATCTAGGAAATCAGAACTTCAATAGGTTTCTAAAATTAAGGCTTAAGTAATTGAAAAAAACAAGGACAAACCTCTTGTAAAAAAAGCACTATTAACTCATTTTACTAAGTTGTCATTAGAACCTTAGATCGTTCTAGATCTATATACTTTAGATGAGCACCTCTAAGTGTATTTTCCTAGGTTGATAAAGGAATTAAGAGTTTAACTCACCTTAGTAAGTAAATACCAAACAACTACCCTTGTCACCCATGGGATCTCTTCCCCCTCCTCGCCTCTAGATCTCTCTATCTCGCCTATCGGTTTTGAAGGATTTCTTCCTTTTAGTTATTCAGAAATTGCTTCTCCACCTGGAAGTCTTCCCTCCATTACTTTTTCTTCTCACAATGTAGTCCCCCCACCAATCTCATTGAAACCTCCTCCCTTGACCACAGTCCCCTCCACAAGAGCCCACTCATTCTCCCAAGCCCAACCCCCCATTTGCTACTAGAAAATTAAAGAATCCCTATGTTAAAGAAAAGAAGGGCCAAATCTCCTTCATTTTGGGTGACGTGATCGATATGCACTAAATCATTTAAATGTATGAGTTTTCATTGATGGGTTGTGCTCATGGTCATCATTTTAGTGGGAAGAAAATATCAGAATGGATGAGAAAGGAGTAGGGGGGCCATTCAACTCACTACCAACTTTCAGATACTAGTAAGAGGTTGGCTCATTTTCTTTTTCAACAAGTCTAGAGAGGTTCATTGGGATTTCAATAAGGTTTGGATTATCGACTCCACCCCTTTCATGCTTAACTAATGGACCCCTATTTTTGATCCCACTTGTATAGACGCCAGACAAGGCCCCTATTTGGCTTCAGCTTCCGAAACTAAAAGTATAATTTTGCTTAGAGTAGACTCTTAGGGAAATTGGAAACAAGCTGGGGGAATGCTTGTAGGTCGACCTCATTTTCCAAGACTCTTTGGATATGAAGGTGGTGAGGGTATTGGTAAATTTTTATATCACATATGACTTATGGGGTGAAATGAAGCTCCAAGTCAAGGCATCACTTCTCTTCATACCTTACTTTATGAGGGCATCCCCATCAGATGTCGCAGATGTCACAAGAATTACCACAATGCTATGAATTATTCACTGGGGTTCCATGGCAACAAAGGAATGTACAAGCCCATATCTCCCAAGATGAAAGAGAAACGATTTGTCCTGATGATGAAGACTCCTTCTGTCCTTTCTGTAACTGTCTCAGCTACCCTTACTATCTTGATGGCTTCGGCTCTCGAACTCAATGCGATTGTTCCTATGATTATTGATGGGGCTTCCATAAAGCACTGATCAACCACAATTCCACTTAGCCACTATTTCGATGATGTCGCCTTTGGGTACTCTCTCTTCACCTGTTTCTTTAACTTCTATTCTTAGTTGTATTTTGGATTTGGAGAAATATTGGAATACAATAGAACATGAAATCCTTGTATATATGTTATTGACAGTGATTATAAGTTTGTGTGGCTAGGGTCAGGTGGTAGATATCAGCTTCTTCAATTAGTCCTAGAAGTCACATCCCTTGGGTAGATGACTTCAAGAACAAACTAAATCTAATTTCCATTGTGGCTAATACTTAGAAATGGTTAACTTGATATGAAAAAGGGTATTGTAGGAAAGCCTTATGATTTTTTGATAGCATGTTTAGGTCCTTAGATCAAATGCGTGTTACGCAACCAACTCAAAAAATAGCAGAAAAGATAAATCAACAACTTGAGATATAGCCTCTTCGAGGGGGGAACCTCCTATACATCATATAAATGAACAATTCTTGGATGATACAAATCATTAGACCTCCTTGGTATATATAGGAGTCTTAGGGGTCACAATATAATCAGAGCCTGCATAATAATAATAATGTAAGGGCACAACACTAACAACATGGGGGATGCATGGGCACACCAATAACATTAGGGAGCTACACTAACTATAACAATAAAGGAAATACACTAATATTATAGTGACAAAACATGCCCCTCTCTTTCAAAAATTTATTGTCCTCAATGCTTGAGTTCTAGATGCTTGTGTATAAAATCGTCATCCTCCCATGTGGAATCTTCAACGGGTAAGTTCTTCCACTTAATGGTTAGGTATATCATGATCTCGACAATTTTCCTCGTTACTACTCCATGATGGGAGAAATAATTGGTAAACATTTGGGGTATGCCCACAATCCACATGGATCCATATGTTTACACTAACAATAATAATAAGGGGCATACACTAGTATTATAGGGGCATAACATGTCCCTCTCCTTCAAAAAGTATTGTCCTCAACGCTTGAGTAGTTTTGGATGCTTCTGTATAAAATTCTCATCTTCCCATGTGGAATCTTCAATGGGTAAGTTCTTCCACGTAATGGTTAGGTACATCACGATTCAAATATTTTTCCTTGTTACTGCTCAAACAATCCGTGTTTGGAGAAATAAATGGGAAACAATTTGGGTATGTCCACAATCCACATGGATCCATATGTTTATCGAGCAAGTTCACTTTAACATATTGATGTCACTTTTAGATATGGTTTACCAATTACCTTGTATGGAATAGAGATTAAAAATTTAACCACCAATAGGTTTTTATTATTTTATCTCAATGGGAAAGAAGCAAAATGTCATGCATGAAAAATAGTTTGTAGGTCTCTTCGTCGTGAAGGCAACATGCATGAATTTTCAAGTAATAGGAGAAAACACAAGTGCAGGTGATATATGGTTGCTTCTAACGGTGCAAAGGCCACAAGTAGAGGTGATATATGAATTGTTTTCACCTACAACATCTCATCCATCCACTCTTATTGACTTTCCTTTGTACCTTTTCATAAAATTACTAGTTTTAATAATTTAAAAGATTAGAAAACACTTCGTGATTTGAAACATGTCGACTAAAGAATATGTAATGTGATTTACCAAAAAAATTATCTTCAAAAATCACTATTAATCACATACATTTACATTCTCAACAAAAAAAAAGTATTATAACAAAAATATTGAAATTAAATCTCATTGGGAAGAATTTTTTTTTATATTCCATTAGGAGGGAAAGACGTATCTTTATATTTCCTTTTTAGCGAACTATCTCATTTTTGAAACCTTCACATCTATGCTCTAATTCATAATTCATGGAGGTCAACATTTTTCCCTCCTATTACATACTTTCAAACACTTTTTTTTTATGTACATATAGTTATGATTTACCCCACTTTTATAAGGTAAACTCCAAGTCATGTATTTCTTTTCATCTAAACTCAGCGACTGAAAATATATCCTTCTATATTCACCATAATCAACCAATTTAGTGTTCGATGGTAGAGGAGCATAGCAGCGCAGGTGTGCCTTCTTTGTGTCCTCAAAAACAAAGATGAGTAAAGATGATGCATATGTTGGGGTTCCGAACACCCAAAGCGTTAGGTAAGAAGAAGGAATCTGATCTCTCTCCTGCAAGTCCATGGACTCCTACAATTGTCGGTTCAATTGGCCCAACTAGGTAGTTGAGGTCGGTGCACTGTGATGAGAAGGGAAAATTTAGAATGAACCTGAGGCCTCACTACTCTTCAACTAGTCAAAGGGCCCATCAACATTGTTTCTTTTTGTGGCCAAGGGAACATTTATGAGGAGGTCAAGTTCATTTGGATTGGAGGTAGAAGGCATTCAAAATTACCATAATTATCTCGAGGACAAACTCAATTACTGGAAATCCAACTACATCAAGTATTGTGACCATATTTATGAAGAGGTTGAATATGATGGTTGCATCGATTTTAATGTCTTCATTTGAAAATATGTTCCTAGGGAGGTTTTTTCATAAACTCTGACAACTAACTTCTTTGGATTCAAGGATATACCATAATTTCGATTTCTAAAGAAACAATACTCAAGAAAATATATTTAAGAAGATGAACATGGGTACTTTTTTTTTGGACATAGATTACCTTAGGGATACCCCCCTTTTATTGGTGAAGAGGGAGCCTAATGTAAGGGAAGGTACCATTGAGGTGGCAATGGTAGCCCTTATAAGTTTCCCTTGGGGTTTCACATTTAAAGTTAGGGATTTTTATCATAAGTGCGAACTTGGGTGGTAACAGTTTGGCACTATTGCCAAGGATTCCCATTTCCTTATGTATTGAATTTTTACATTCATATATCGATGATCCTATAGTTAAAAATTATAAAAGTCATCTGGTGACTCTGCATAAGGAGGTTGTGTTGAAGAGATATTATACAATAACATCCTCATACAAAATTTTTCACTAGATTTCAAAACTAGAAAGCTATTATAGAAGAAAGGTATACAAACTAGCACGTTACTCACAAAAGTCATGTAGCTTAAGTAGTTTGTTTGTTAATGATATAAGTTCCTTAATTTTAATAGATATGGCCACACCATGGTTAGATGACATCTACAAACCACTTGAATTCTCTCAAATTAATGAAGCCCCACATGGAATTCTAGAAAATTTCATTGATATCATTCCTACATTCCAAGAAAATAATGTTCTTTTTTCCTTGGATCATTGGCAAAAATTAGGAGTGTGATATTTAATATGGGAGGAGCGAGACACTTAGATGTCATCGCAACGTTATTTACATTGTCTCTTGTGGATAGTGTTGTGGAATGGTGGAACAAATTTCTTGATAATTAATTCAATGCATGGCCCCCTTCAAAATGATTTCCTTGAGAAATGGGGAGAACGAAAAGATAATATATACTTATTATTTGATGTTAGTAGTCCTAAAGGAAATGAAATTGAAACTATAGAAGAGTTTAATAAGTGGTTTAACTGGATTGTGAAAAAATCACCATGAAAATATTAAAACTCTACTTATATATTACCTTGATTAAATTGATGAAGAGCTTGGTTTCCATATCAAAGAAAATGATCCCCTGAACCGTATGGCAGTCCAAATTTGTTGAGTCTAGGATAACATGTTCATGTTTAAGATAAATAGTTCAAATTCCATATTAGCCCATTTTTTAGTCCATTTCACTTTTATTACAACTGAATCATTATGACATTGGGAGAAACTTAAGAAAGAACATATGATTGAATCAAAAGACATGCCAAGACAAGAGAACACAATAATTGGCACAAGCCAAGGAAAAACCCCAAATATGGGGAAACCTTGATCAAATATTCTTATTAACAATATCAAATATTCTTTAGAGAGAGGAAGAAAGACAGTACAATAAATGTCAAGGTTGACTTGCCAATATGATGACTAGAACCACTGACCATGCGCCAAATATACAAATCAGACAAGTTTGCAATTCTGTATTCAAATGATAACAAAGAAGTTCTGCCTTAACAAGCAGATAATAGTATTCAAAGCTACAACTCAATAGGTTCCAAAATGAGCTCGGTAGTGGTTTACTTCAAGCAGCTTCCTTTGTTGATTATAAAGAGGCCAAGGTAGTCCCAAATTGAGTAGTGAAGCTTGGTCAAAGGTTTGACGAGTTCTGAGGTCAAAGATCTACAATTAGGGCTTGTAGATTAGCCCAGGTCTTGAGACACTTGTTGCGGTCCTTCCTTTAGGAAAACCTGATCTAAGGTTCTATGCTACAAATAACCTCCATCAAGGTTTCATTTCTACTTGTACTGTGGCATGTTCTACTCCTTAGAATAACCTTTCGATCCCCTTTCCAAGACACACAAATCCTGTGGCCTGTTCTACTCCTTAGAACAACCTTTCGGTCCCCTTTCCAAGACTCACAAATCCTGCGCTCTCCCGAAATGATTACAAGAAGATGCATCCTTCAATAGAGATGAAAGCTCACCAAAATTCTATGCCATGACCTACAACTACCATATTGCTTCAAGATCGAACCTATGGAAGGAGTAACACACCAAAAACATACCCAATACTTGTCCTCCTAGCTGCTTCAAGCTGTGCCTACCTTAGAGATATATTAGAGCCCTTGAGTTGTGTCAAATAAGGTTGAACGGAAAATCTTTATATACAATTCAATGGGGTTGAAGAGACGTGACTTTTGGGCTTATTGAGGTGACATATAGGTGAGGCCAACCATGATGATTTTATATGATGGAAACATAAATTCAAAAAACACACTTTTCCTTAACCAAATTCGATGAACTTTAGGTCAATTTTGGTCCTATCAGAAAGAGGAATTCAGTGCCATAATTATATTCTTCAAGAGACCTGCCCAAAGTGGAACTTGGCCTAGTTTTTGAATTTTAACACTCCTTCTCAACTAGGGAGATTTCCACCTGCCAATCCATCCAACATCAATCATGCCATCGTGTCGTCGTGAACCATCTCAATATCTCTTCTCTGGTATGCTTTGTTGAAAATTGATATGAATAAGAAAGAAGAATCGAGAGTGAGTCACAAGACCTTACCAATCTACTCTTAAAAGTCAATCCATATAACCAACAGGTGAACTCCAATCAGACTCGATCCCAAGTGATCAAGTTGAAGAAACAGGGAGAAAAAACTTGTGAAGTTTCGATTGCCTAGATAACGAAATAGAGTATTAATGACTAGTTAAAATCCTATCATTCTCTTACAAGAATATTGCTCAACAGAACCTTCCCAATCATAAAAATCCAAAGTAATTTCAACAACTAATTAAATCAAACAGTGAATAAGATAAGTAATGTTGCAAACCAATAACAGTTGAATCTTTTACAAGAGTCACTTATCAAACTGCAAATTGAATTTAACAATTACAAATCTGAATCACTTGTAAATTAAACCATGAACTGTCCTCGAAGTCAAAGCCAATAAGCAATATGGAAACTGTATGACAGCGAGCATATATATCAATTTTCAAGATTAGAATTGGTTGAATCCTTTAACAAGGTTCTGTTCACAATGAATGCAAGTCCTTTTCAATTGATAACTTCAATAACATAACCTTTCTTACAGCACATAAAATAAATTTCAAATCCAAATATGTAACTAGTAAGGAAACTTGAAAACAGAGTGTACCAGCGTAATGATGAGGGTCATTCAACACTTCACAAGCATAATATAAAACGATTCAGAAGAGTGTAACTATTGGATCTGAAGGTGTAAGCTTCATAATGAAGTCTGTATTAAGTCTGGAATCAACAATGCATAAACTGTACTTTCATATGTTCAAAATCTGGCAACTAAACATAGTTTTTCCTCCTAGGCTATTTATCACAAATCCCATAACAAAAGAAGCTATTTCTGCTCCATATTATCTTAACAAAATTCTATTAATTACATCCAAGAAGGTATAAATTAGATTAGTTCCTTCCTTTATGCAAAAATTCTCAAAATAGAAATTATTTTGTTCACAAAAATCTGGAAATTCTACTGAGGTGGTTGGGTTTGACTAACGTTCACTGGACACCTACTTTCTTCAAATTTGAAAGTGGATAGGAAATCCACCATCCTTGTACATTTAGCTTCATTCCCACAAGCTTCAAATTCGCTCACCTGCTATGAAATATGTCAAACAATGGAGCAATTACAGGAAGTTACAGCTTCTTGTAATTTTCTGAAAAATGTCATTTTAACACAGTAATTTCAAAAGTTAATTTCAAGCTAAAAATTATGATAATGGCATCATATCATTTAGTTTCTAAGGATTATAGCTATAATATGAAGGCTAGATGGTCAAAATAATAATCAAAAGAGGATTTTTTAATAAAATGGACAGTCATAATTTGGTACCAATAGTAGTCAAGTATGTCAATAACAACAAAATATTTTCATGAAGGTAGGGATCCATAATGGAAATCGGTAACCCATGAGGAGAAATAAATGGGGAAAATAACCACAAGGAGAAAACCTTAGTTGGCGGCCCATATCCATGTATATCATCGAAAATAGACAATAATGGGGGGGGGGGGTGGAAATAAGAAACCCTCTGAGGAATGTAAACCTCAACTAATTGAAGATTCTAGAAATTCATTGATGCTAGTGTGAAGACCTGAATCTCTAGTTGTACTCATGTCGTTACATTGAATAAAATCCCACCAATGAAAACACTCTGTGAGCGAATATCCAAAAAGAGGTAAGACCCCATCAACAATTGGAGCGATAAAACCTTATACCATGTTTTCTTCAAGCCTCAATCTGCCAGGTGGAGCCACAAAACCCTATCTCATGCCCAAGTGAGTTAGCAGCATCTGAAGATAAATCCAGTTTATTCGGTCATAGGCTTTAGATAGATCAATTTTGAAAACCACCCCTTTCGTTTTCTGCTGCCTGACACTGTGAATGACTTCCTGGGCTACTCCTATGGCCTCATGGATTTGTCTCCCATCCAAAAACCCGAATTGTTCCATTGAGATATTCCTTGACAGAATGGGAAAAATTCTTATAGCTATCACCTTTGCAATAATTTTGTATATGCAGTTGCATAAGGATATCGGCCTGAAGTCTTCAAAGGTCTCCGGATCATCCTTTTTAGGAATGAGAGCTATGAATGTTGAATTGAAGGGCCTGTAAACTTCTCATTTCTGTCTTGATTCTTCAACTACATCAGTTATTTCAGAACCTATTAGATCAAAGAAGAAGAGGAAGAGTTCAATAGTCCATCCGTCCGGTCCAGGGCTTTTTTCTTTAGCCATGAGTTTCATAGCTGCTTCAACTTCATCCTTGGTAACAGGGGCTGATAAATCCTCTGCTTCATCCTCTTCGACAAATCTTGGAAAACATTGAGCAGTTCTAATAACTGCAGCTATTGTGGCTTCTCCCGAATCTGAGAAAAGACTCTGGAAGTGTCTCTGTCCAAGACCGGAGAGGCCTGAGAAAGTATTTACCTCCTTGCCTTCTTCATCTTTTAGGCTCCAGATGGTGTTAACAGATTTTCTCCCTTTTGCAAAGTTATGAAAAAAGCTGGTATTCTCGTCACCTGCTTTCAACCATATAGCCCTGCTCTTGTGTTGAGGTATATATGGATGATTTTTCTGTATATGGTAATTCCTTTGACAACTCTTTGCAAAATATTGAACAAGTTTTACAGCAATGTATAGAAACCAACTTGTCTTTAAGCAATGAAAAATGTTATATGATGATGAATGAGGGAATCAAGGTAGATCAAACCAAAATACAAATTATTGTCAAACCGCCAATTCCAATCAATCCAAAAGATGTAAGGAGCTTTCTTGTTTATGCAAGCTACTATAGGATATTTATTGAAAAATATAGTAGGATAGCCTTGCCTTTATTTAAGATTCTTGCAAAGGATGTACCTTTCATTTGGAATGAGGCATGCCAAAAAGCAATTGAGAAACTTAAAGAAAAACTAAGCACTACACCAGTTTTGAGAGGACCCAATTGGACTTTACCTTTTCACATCTCAACTGATGCATCCAACATAGCAATAGGGGCTTCGTTAGGGGAAAAATAAGATGCTCTAACTTATGCCATTTACTTTATCAGTAAAAATTTGACACATGTTGAACTCAACTACATAGTAACGGAAAAGGAAATGCTTGCAATTATACATGCAGTGAACAAATTTCACCACTACATAACCGGATATGAAGTCCTTGTTCATACTGACCACTTCGCTATTAAATATTTAATAAATAAACTTATTACTAATGGTAGGATCACCAGATGGCTACTCTTATGTCAATAGTTTAATATCACCATACTGGATAGACCGGGGAAAGAAAACCAGGTAGCCGACTACTTCTCTAGATTACAAAATCCAGGTGAAGTTGTCCGAAATGAGACTGCAAGCAATGGAAAGGACAACAATGATACAACAACAGAGGAGGCAATGGCATGATAAGTTAATTAAAAAGAAGGAGTTTCAAGTTGGCAACTGGGCATTACTCTTTGAATCAAAGTTCAAAGACTATAAATCCAAATTTACAACCTAATAGATGGGGCCTTATGAAATCATAGAAGTCTTTCAGAACGGATTAGTCAAGCTCACAACCATTGATCAAGAGGAACGAACATTTCTAGTGAACGAGCACAGGCTAAAGATCTATCATAAGCCTGTCAGCAAAGAAGATTTCATGACAATGGTATCACAGCAAAAGAAGGTACATATAGTATAGCAGCCAGCTGTAATAGCTAAGGCTTAATCAATTCTCTACTTTGAAATTTAAAAAAATAAAAATAAAAAAACAATAATAAAAGCTAAAAAAAAACCATAATAATGTTTAGATATGAAAACCAGAGATGGCATAATCTAAACATAATTATTATGAGAAAACCAAGCAATTGGCTTGTAAGAATTCCTTTTCCTTTAGTTCAAGTTTGAAATAAAAGTACTCTGCAACCAACATGACTTGAGGACAAGTCAAACAATCAATAGGGGGGAAGAAAGTTTGAACTTGTTCATGCTTTTTCATCTCCCTAAATTCATCTCCAGCAGAGGAAGAGATTTATTTACATTTTCTAATGGATTCTTAAAAAGTGATTGGTATTTAGTATTTTCAAAATGATTTGATTTTAAAGTCAGAACATATCTCAGAAAGGAACCTGTTATATGTAATTTCTCAGCAAGGGACCTGTTATGTCAATTTCTCATTCTAAGGCAAGGGACCTGTTCTATGCACATTATCAGAATGGGATCTGTTCAAAGGAAGATTGCATCAACAAAGAAGAAGACCACACCCAAGAAGAAGGAGATTGCAAAGAAGAAGATTGGACTGCACCTAAGAATAAAGAGACTACATTTAAAAGAGAAATGGACACCATCCCATTCTACCTGAACATATCAAGCAACAAAAGCCAGCACCCAAACAAAGAGATATCAGAGGGCTATAAGAATTGTCATTTTAATATTTTTAGTTTCTTTTATTAATTTCAATTTTTAGATGATGGTTTATGATAATTATTGATTTTAGTTTCTAAATACCTAGTTTATCCTATATCGTTCATTCTTATATCCTGTAGGAGTTAGTCCTACTCTTCTACCTATATCCTATAACTATAACCTATTTCCTATTTCTGAACATTAGTCTTATCTTCTACCTTGTATATATTCCTAAAAATCTAATCCTTAATACCCACCTTTTGATCCTATACATATATTTCTAATCAACCTATAGTCATAAGTACCAACAGACCTACCAAAACTAAGCATGCATACTTAAGAACCAATTAAGTCACCAACTGCAGATTGGAAGTATCAATTTGTTAACCACGGAACCAAATTTTGAAGAAGGGATCAGGTCACGAATACAAAGGATTTATCAATATTAAGCCACAGAACCAAATTTTGAAGAAGGGAGCAGGCCACAAATACGAAGGATTTATAAATTTTTATGGTTTTCAACCTAAAATTTTTAAAATATAGAAAATAAAACATAATTGATAGACAAAAGGGTATGTGATCATAAGTAAAGATTAATGGCTAGTTCAGCAAAATCATCATGACCAATGCTCTTGTGATCTGAAGGTATCATAATGGTTTGTATACCCAATTTTATCATTCAAAGACCGCTACC
Source organism: Pinus tabuliformis (assembly GCA_031772625.1). Taxonomy (NCBI): domain Eukaryota; kingdom Viridiplantae; phylum Streptophyta; class Pinopsida; order Pinales; family Pinaceae; genus Pinus; species Pinus tabuliformis. Next base: position 133,038,217 of record CM062815.1, read on the forward strand.
AAGACTTTGTAGGCCATCATTAAAAATCCTTGTGTAAGGCATTGAAGGGATTATCAGTGAACTGTATGCTGCGTGAAGAGAATGAGAGTTCATTGCATAAACATGTAATGAATGAAGTGAGAGTGAAACCACTATGATAAAAAGGGGAACTAAGTATTGTATTCATCATGTAGTATAGGTAGAAGTACAAGCCTATAGAAAACGTTGTGAACGAGATCTATTTGCCATTCTGAAGGTTATAAAGCAATCCTCTCTGAGATACATAAGGGTATAGTGTTACGAGTATGTCTACATACGATTAAAAGGGCCATGGTGCAGGGGAGATTCTACAGAACCGGTTGAAGGGTATTTTGATTTAATTAGCAGCATCCTCCACTAAACATGAGATATGCATAGTACTCAAGCTCAGGTAGATTTCTTATCACAATTATGGTAATTTTTTTTTATAGCATAATAAAAACGCAATAATTTCTTCTCCCTTACAGCCGTTAATTCTTCTTATAGTACAGGGTAACCAGAAATTCTTTTTCTCATGGAAAACCGAGCAGAGCCACAACAATCTGACCCCTCTAAATACCATAAGGACTAAATAGACATTTTTAGGGCAAAACAATGGCTGCCATTTTTAGAAAAATACGGTGGGTACAATGAGAAAATGACAAGGGAGTTTTCCTTTTCATTTACTGGAGAGAGACCTATTGTAGGAAACTTGTCTTTTAGAGTCTCCAAAGACACAATTGCTCAAGCAATAGGCATAAGCCCAGAAGGGGAGAAGTATTTAAAACCAAGCAGTTCAAAGAAAAAACATAAACACATTTCATATCCAAGAAAAGGGTATCATAAGTTGACTGGAAATAAGGGATTCCTAGTAGTTGGATTATTCATCCATGGGATGAAATAGTTTATGTCATTCAAAAATTTATAACCTTTGAGGGAAGATACAACATTGTACTTATTTATCATATCAAATTGTTAATGCATCTAAGAGGGGACCGCATTATAAGTTTGCCTTATTTTTTTTTACAAAGTTTGACTAAAATGTATAAGACCATAGAAAAGCAAAGGAAAAACAAGGATAAGCGTATATACCATTTTGGTTTGGTAAAAATATTGATTGAATTTGAACTGCAAAATATAAGTGTGACTTGGAAGAAGTTCTTGTAAACTAATGAGTTTATGACAGATGAGGAGCAAACAAAGTAACAAAATTCACAATAAGAGCATCATAATTCAAAGGAAGGGAAGCAACATGCAGAACTAGTGATTGATGTAGATGCTATAGAGGAAAATGTTTTAGGGTATAGACAGGGTAACTCTGTTCCATCCAACAGTAGCATTAGAACAAGAAGTATGGTAAGGGGGGAAGCTGAGAGAGCTAAACAAGATAAAAATTTACCACTTATACAAGGAAGTCCAGAAATATCAAGTTTGGTCAGAAAGGGAAAACGGTGGAGGAAGATGACATTCTACAACAGCCCCAGTACGACTACATACAAGGATTGGAAAGTAAAGACAAGGAAAAGGAACAACAACAACAAAAGTTCTCAGGTAAAAACAAGAGAAAACTGGAAAGGAAAATTAAGAGATTATAGCAGTAGCTTATGGAATCCGAAGTCGTGGAAAGAGTGGTAAAAAAGGAAAATGAAACACTCAATATACAAAGCAAGAAGTTTCAAGAGGAGAATGCAAAATTGAAAAATAAGATTAAAAAACTCACAGCCTATAAAATGAAAATCTGTAGGAAGGCCTATAAAATTTATAAGCAAAAGAAGGAAATTAAAACCAAGTATCAAGTTTTGAAGATGGAGTATGAAGCCCAAATGAACATCAATGACTTATTTCAGAAGCAGAGGTAGAAGCAGAGGCAGAAGGCATAATTTAACAGGTTAGAATTTATTTGCATGAGGGCATGCAAAATCCTGAGTTTGGGGGAATGTTGGTACCAAATTATGACTATCCATTTTATTAAAAAATCCTCTTTTGATTATCATTTTGACGATATAGCCTTCATATTCCAGCTATAAACCTTAGAAACTAAATGATACGATTCCATTATCATTATTTTTAGCTTGAAATTAATTTTTGAAATTATTGTGTTAAAAATGACATTTTTCAGAAAATTACAAGAAGTTGTAACTTCCTATAATTGGTCCATTGTTTAACATATTTCATAGTAGGTGAGAAAATTTGAAGCTTGTGGGCATGAAGCTAAATGTAAAAGGATGGTGGATTTCCTATCCACTTTTGAATTTGAAGAAAGCAGGTGTCTGGTCAACACTGGTCAAACCCAGGCACTTCAGCAGAATTTCTAGATTTTTATGAACAAAATAATTTCTATTTTGAGAATTTTTGCATAAAGGAAGGAACTGATCTAATTTTCACCTTCTTGGATGTAATTAATAGAAGTTTGTTAGGATAATATGGAGCAGAAACAACTTCTTTTGTTATGGGATTTGTGATAATTATCTTACGAGGAAAAACTATGTTTAGTTGCCAGATTTTGAACATATGAAAGTACAATTTATGCATTGGGTATTCCAGACTTAATACAGACTTCATTATCAAGCTTATGCCTTCAGATCCAATAGTTACACTCTTCTATATCATTTTATAGTGTGCTTGTGAAGTGTTGAAGGGCCCTCATCACTACGCTGGTACACTCTGTTTCAAGTTTCTTTACTAGTTACATATTTGGATTTGAAAGTTATTTTATGTGCTGTAGGAAAGGTTATGTTATTGAAGTTATCAATTAAAAAGGACTTGCATTTGTTGTGAACAAAAACATGTAAAAGGATTCAGCCAATTATGATATTGAAAATTGATATATATGCTTGTTGTCATACAGTTTCCATATTGCTTATTGGCTTTGACTTTGAAGACAGTTCATGGTTTGATTTCCAAGTGATTTAGATTTGTAATTGTTAAATTCAATTTGCAGTTTGATAAGTGACTCTTGTAAAAGATTCAACTATTATTGGTTTGCAACATTACTTATCTTATTCATTGTTTGATTTAATTAATTGTTGAAATTACTTTGGATTGTTATGATTGGGAAGGTTCTATTGAGCAATATTCTTGTCATTAATACTCTGTTTCATTATCTAGGAAATTAGAACTTCAGGTTTCTAAAATTAAGGCTTAAGTAATTGAAAAAAACAAGGACGAACCTCTTGTAAAAAAAGCACTATTGGCTCATTTTACTAAGTTGTCATTAGAACCTTAGATCGTTATAGATCTATATACTTTAGATGAGCACCTCTAAGTGTATTTTCCTAGGTTGATAAAGGAATTAAGAGTTTAACTCACCTTAGTAAGTAAATACCAAACAACTACCCTTGTCACCCATGGGCTCTCTTCCCCCTCCTCGCCTCTCGATCTCTCTATCTTGCCTATCGGTTTTGAAGGATTTCTTCCTTTTAGTTATTTAGAAATTGCTTCTCCACCTGGAAGTCTTTCCTCCATTCCTTTTTCTTCTCACAATGTAGTCCCCCCACCAATCTCATTGAAACCTCCTCCCTTGACCACAGTCCCCTCCACAAGAGCCCACTCATTCTACCAAGCCCAACCCCCCATTTTCTACTAGAAAATTAAAGAATCCATATGTTAAAGAAAAGAAGGGCCAACTCTCCTTCATTCTGGGTGACGTGATCGATATGCACTAAATCGTTTAAATGTATGAGTTTTCATTGATGGGTTGTGCTCATGGTCATCATTTTAGTGGGAAGAAAATATCAGAATGGATGAGAAAGGAGTAGGAGGGCCATTCAACTCACTACCAACTTTCAGATACTAGTAAGAGGTTGGCTCATTTTCTTTTTCAACAAGTCTAGAGAGGTTCATTGGGATTTCAATAAGGTTTGGATTATCGACTCCACCCCTTTCATGCTTAATTAATGGGCCCCTATTTTTGATCCCACTTGTATAGACGCTAGACAAGGCCCCTATTTGGCTTCAGCTTCCGAAACTAAAAGTATAATTTTGCTTAGAGTAGACTCTTAGGGAAATTGGAAACAAGCTGGGGGAATGCTTGTAGGTCGACCTCATTTTCCAAGACTCTTTGGATATGAAGGTGGTGAGGGTATTGGTAAATTTTTATATCACATATGACTTATGGGGTGAAATGAAGCTCCAAGTCAAGGCATCACTTCTCTTCATACCTTACTTTATGAGGGCATCCCCATCAGATGTCGTAGATGTCACAAGAATTACCACAATGCTATGAATTATTCACTGGGGTTCCATGGCATCAAAGGAATGTACAAGCCCATATCTCCCAAGATGAAAGAGAAACGATTTGTCCTGATGATGAAGACTCCTTCTGTCCTTTCTGTAACTGTCTCAGCTACCCTTACTATCTTGATGGCTTCGGCTCTCGAACTCAATGCGATTGTTCCTATGATTATTGATGGGGCTTCCATAAAGCACTGATCAACCACAATTCCACTTAGCCACTATTTCGATGATGTCGCCTTTGGGTACTCTCTCTTCACCTGTTTCTTTAACTTCTATTCTTAGTTGTATTTTGGATTTGGAGAAATATTGGAATACAATAGAACATGAAATCCTTGTATATATGTTATTGACAGTGATTATAAGTTTGTGTGGCTAGGGTCAGGTGGTAGATATCAGCTTCTTCAATTAGTCCTAGAAGTCACATCCCTTGGGTAGATGACTTCAAGAACAAACTAAATCTAATTTCCATTGTGGCTAATAATTAGAAATGGTTAACTTGATATGAAAAAGGGTATTGTAGGAAAGCCTTATGATTTTTTGATAGCATGTTTAGGTCCTTAGATCAAATGCGTGTTACGCAACCAACTCAAAAAATAGCAGAAAAGATAAATCAACAACTTGAGAAACAGCCTCTTCGAGGGGGGAACCTCCTATACATCATATAAATGAACAATTCTTGGATGATACAAATCATTAGACCTCCTTGGTATATATAGGAGTCTTAGGGGTCACAATATAATCAGAGCCTGCATAATAATAATAATGTAAGGGCACAACACTAACAACATGGGGGATGCATGGGCACACCAATAACATTAGGGAGCTACACTAACGATAACAATAAAGGAAATGCACTAATATTATAGTGACAAAACATGCCCCTCTCTTTCAAAAAATTATTGTCCTCAATGCTTGAGTTCTAGATGCTTGTGTATAAAATCCTCATCCTCCCATGTGGAATCTTCAACGGGTAAGTTCTTCCACTTAATGGTTAGGTATATCATGATCTCGACAATTTTCCTCGTTACTACTCCATGATGGGAGAAATAATTGGTAAACATTTGGGGTATGCCCACAATCCACATGGATCCATATGTTTACACTAACAATAATAATAAGGGGCATACACTAGTATTATAGGGGCATAACATGTCCCTCTCCTTCAAAAAGTATTGTCCTCAATGCTTGAGTAGTTTTGGATGCTTCTGTATAAAATTCTCATCTTCCCATGTGGAATCTTCAATGGGTAAGTTCTTCCACGTAATGGTTAGGTACATCACGACTCAAATATTTTTCCTTGTTACTGCTCAAACAATCCGTGTTTGGAGAAATAAATGGGAAACAATTTGGGTATGCCCACAATCCACATGGATCCATATGTTTATCGAGCAAGTTCACTTTAACATATTGATGTCACTTTTAGATATGGTTTACCAATTACCTTGTATGGAATAGAGATTAAAAATTTAACCACCAATAGGTTTTTATTATTTTATCTCAATGGGAAAGAAGCAAAATGTCATGCATGAAAAATGGTTTGTAGGTCTCTTCGTCGTGAAGGCAACATGCATGAATTTTCAAGTAATAGGAGAAAACACAAGTGCAGGTGATATATGGTTGCTTCTAACAGTGCAAAGGCCACAAGTAGAGGTGATATATGAATTGTTTTCACCTACAACATCTCATCCATCCACTCTTATTGACTTTCCTTTGTACCTTTTCATAAAATTACTAGATTTAATAATTTAAAAGATTAGAAAACACTTCGTGATTTGAAACATGTCGACTAAAGAATATGTAATGTGATTTACCAAAAAATTTATCTTGAAAAATCACTATGAATCACATACATTTACATTCTCAACAAAAGAAAAAGTATTATAACAAAAATATTGAAATTAAATCTCATTGGGAAGATTTTTTTTTATATTCCATTAGGAGGGAAAGACATATCTTTATATTTCCTTTTTAGCGAACTATCTCATTTTTGAAACCTTCACATCTATGCTCTAATTCATAATTCATGGAGGTCAACATTTTTCCCTCCTATTACATACTTTCAAACACTTTTTTTTTATGTACATATAGTTATGATCTACCCCACTTTTTTAAGGTAAACTCCAAGTCATGTATTTCTTTTCATCTAAACTCAGCGACTGAAAATCTATCCTTCTATATTCACCATACTCAACCAATTTAGTGTTCGATGCTAGAGGAGCATAGCAGCGGAGGTGTGCCTTCTTTGTGTCCTCAAAAACAAAGATGAGTAAAGATGATGCATATGTTGGGGTTCCGAACACCCAAAGCGTCAGGTAAGAAGAAGGAATCTGATCTCTCTCCTGCAAGTCCATGGACTCCTACAGTTGTCGGTTCAATTGGCCCGACTAGGTAGTTGAGGTCGGTGCACTGTGATGAGAAGGGAAAATTTAGAATGAACCTGAGGCCTCACTACTCTTCAACTAGTCAAAGGGCCCATCAACATTGTTTCTTTTTGTGGCCAAGGGAACATTTATGAGGAGGTCAAGTTCATTTGGATTGGAGGTAGAAGCCATTCAAAATTACCATAATTATCTCGAGGACAAACTCAATTACTGGAAATCCAACTACATCAAGTATTGTGACCATATTTATGAAGAGGTTGAATATGATGGTTGCATCGATTTTAATGTCTTCATTTGAAAATATGTTCCTAGGGAGTTTTTTTCATAAACTCTGACAACTAACTTCTTTGGATTCAAGGATATCCCATAATTTCGATTTCTAAAGAAACAATACTCAAGAAAATATATTTAAGGAGATGAACATGGGTACTTTTTTTTGGACATAGATTACCTTAGGGATACCCCCCTTGTATTGGTGAAGAGGGAGCCTAATGTAAGGGAAGGTACCATTGAGGTGGCAATGGTAGCCCTTATAAGTTTCCCTTGGGGTTTCACATTTAAAGTTAGGGATTTTTATCATAAGTACGAACTTGGGTGGTAATAGTTTGGCACTATTGCCAAGGATTCCCATTTCCTTATGTATTGAATTTTCACATTCATATATCGATGATCCTATAGTTAAAATTTATAAAAGTCATCCGGTGACTCTGCATAAGGAGGTTGTGTTGAAGAGATATTATACAATAACATCCTCATACAAAATTTTTCACTAGATTGCAAAACTAGAAAGCTATTATAGAAGAAAGGTATACAAACTAGCACGTTACTCACAAAAGTCATGTAGCTTAAGTAGTTTGTTTGTTAATGATATAAGTTCCTTAATTTTAATAGATATGGCCACACCGTGGTTAGATGAAATCTACAAACCACTTGAATTCTCTCAAATTAATGAAGCTCCACATGAAATTCTAGAAAATTTCATTGATATCATTCCTACATTCCAAGAAAATAATGTTCTTTTTTCCTTGGATCATTGGCAAAAATTAAGAGTGTGATATTTAATATGGGAGGAGCGAGACACTTAGATGTCACCGCAAAGTTATTTACATTGTCTCTTGTGGACAATGTTGTGGAATGGTGGAACAAATTTCTTGATAATTAATTCAATGCATGGACCCCTTCAAAATGATTTCCTTGAGAAATGGGGAGAACGAAAAGATAATAAATACTTATTAGTTGATGTTAGTAGTTCTAAAGGAAATGAAATTGAAACTATAGAAGAGTTTAATAAGTGGTTTAACTGGATTGTGCAAAAATCACCATGAAATTATTAAAACTCTACTTATATATTACCATGATTAAATTGATGAAGAGCTTGGTTTCCATATCAAAGAAAATGATCCCCTGAACTGTATGGCAGTCCAAATTTGTTGAGTCTAGGATAACATGTTCTTGTTTAAGATAAATAGTTCAAATTCCATATTAGCCCATTTTTTAGTCCATTTCACTTTTATTACAACTGAATCATTATGACATTGGGAGAAACTTAAGAAAGAACATATGATCGAATCAAAAGACATGCCAAGACAAGAGAACACAATAATTGGCACAAGCCAAGGAAAAACCCCAAATATGGGGAAACCTTGATCAAATATTCTTATTAACAATATCAAATATTCTTTAGAGAGAGGAAGAAAGACAGTACAATAAATGTCAAGGTTGACTTGCCAATATGATGACTAGAACCACTGACCATGCGCCAAATATACAAATCAGACAAGTTTGCAATTCTGTATTCAAATGATAACAAAGAAGTTCTGCCTTAACAAGTAGATAATAGTATTCAAAGCTACAACTCAATAGGTTCCAAAATAAGCTCGGTAGTGGTTTACTTCAAGCAGCTTCCTTTGTTGATTATAAAGAGGCCAAGGTAGTCCCAAATTGAGTAGTGAAGCCTGGTCAAAGGTTTGACGAGTTCTGAAGTCAAAGATCTACAATTAGGGCTTGTAGATTAGCCCAGGTCTTGAGACACTTGTTGCGGTCCTTCCTTTAGGAAAACCCGATCTAAGGTTCTATGCTACAAATAACCTCCATCAAGGTTTCATTTCTACTTGTACTGTGGCCTGTTCTACTCCTTAGAATAACCTTTCGATGCCCTTTCCAAGACACACAAATCCTGTGGCCTGTTCTACTCCTTAGAACAACCTTTCGATCCCCTTTCCAACACTCACAAATCCTGCGCTCTCCCGAAATGATTACAAGAAGATGCATCCTTCAATAGAGATGAAAGCTCACCAAAATTCTATGCCATGACCTACAACTACCATATTGCTTCAAGATCGAACCTATGGAAGGAGTAACACACCAAAAACATACCCAATACTTGTCCTCCTAGCTGCTTCAAGCTGTGGCTACCTTAGAGATATATTAGAGCCCTTGAGTTGTGTCAAATAAGGTTGAAAGGAAAATCTTTATATACAATTCAATGGGGTTGAAGAGACGTGACTTTTGGGCTTATTGAGGTGACATATAGGTGAGGCCAACCATGATGATTTTATATGATGGAAACATAAATTCAAAAAACACACTTTTCCTTAACCAAATTCGATGAACTTTAGGTCAATTTTGGTCCTATCGGAAAGAGGAATTCAGTGCCATAATTATATTCTTCAAGAGACCTGCCCAAAGTGGAACTTGGCCTAGTTTTTGAATTTTAACACTCCTTCTCAACTAGGGAGATTTCCACCTGCCAATCCATCCAACATCAATCATGCCATCGTGTCGTCGTGAACCATCTCAATATCTCTTCTCTGGTATGCTTTGTTGAAAATTGATATGAATAAGAAAGAAGAATCGAGAGTGAGTCACAAGACCTTACCAATCTACTCTTAAAAGTCAATCCATATAACCAACAGGTGAACTCCAATAAGACTCGATCCCAAGTGATCAAGTTGAAGAAACATCTTTCATCCTAGACATAGGAAGTACGACAATACATGCGTCCATTGGTAGTCCTATGGTCCCAAGCCATTTTTCCCAACTCATTGGCTAGATGAGAGGTACTTCCCATGTGTCTCTAACTACATGGGTAGGATGACGCAAGAACATCAGCATGGAAAATAATATATCACATCTGTCTCACAACCACTTGTAGGGAAAGGGGAAACAACATCCTAAAAACACATTTCATAATCACATGTACAAAAAGGATGAACCACATCCTAGAAAAACATATCACAATCATCATATGGAAAGGATAAACTACATCCTACATGCATGCAAAACAACAATAGTAGGAAGGATCCTACATGTGGGGAAAGGATGAACCACATCCCATCAATATGTCAACCATAAATAGTAGGGAATAAGCATCCTACATTTGGGGAACGGATGAACCACGTCCCACAGAAATGTCAACAGATGCCTATATGCATCTCTCACTGGGGTATTTGCAGGAGAAGGTGGACTACTCATCCTACTCATATGCCATAGGTGAAGGTGATCCACTCATCCTATGCATATGTCATCAACAGTAGGGGAAGGTGAACCACTAACCCTACACACGTGTCATGACAACCACCATGGGATATCACAGGGGAAGGTGAACCACTCATCTTGTATGAAACGCACCAATAGGGGAAGGTGAACCACACAACCTGTGGTCTTTCATAGCTCAATAAGTACCCTAGATCCCCAACAGCTCCTAGAGCTTAATGTTAAACCAGGATCCTCATAGTAGGGTTTATCCATGACTCCCGGTCTCCCCCTGAAGAAAGATAATCCTGACCTTACCAAGAGGATGACAATAATATGCTCATACAGCCAACAATGATGGAGCTTGGTATCTCTCCAATGTACCATATCAAAATAAGGCAGTACACAATACTTGGAGTTGTTGTGGAACATGGATTCCATAAAAAACAAACCCCACTAAAAAGTATCTCAATATACAACGGTGGTTACTAGTACGTGCTCAAATGGCTCACTAAAGAGCTTCCTCAACCAACTATCTTCATAATAAACCATACTTTCTCCTATATACATCCAACCTCAACAATTCTTCCAAAGCAACCAAATCAAGAGTTACAACACTAAATGTGCTTTTCCATCCATCACATTGCCAACCGAGCCAATATCAGAATACCCAATATATGAGGGTTTATCCGTAGATTGAATTAGAGTATTCATAGTGAGGCATATGACAGATACATTGTTTCTCAATAACACCAGGGATCGCACAAGATATACATAAGAAAACTTGCAACATTTCCAACTATCTAGACCTTTAAGTGCAGAAAATAGTGTAACATGGCTAGGTCTTTCATCTTGACTTTAAAGGTCAACTCCCTCTTACATTGAAAAACGAGAGGGTCATTAATAAAAAATCATCAATAGTTGCATCTTTACAATTAGCATGGATTTTTCATAACTCCCTCTGAATATAGTGAATGTGACCATGCCAAATCATAATCAACGAGCCATCTGTAACCTAACCCTTTTCCTTAGGTCCATGTGACAAAGTCATCAACCACAATTTTCTTCCATGACTTATCTTTGTCAGCAAACATCAGGCAGGAAGGGTCATCGCGATATGCTACCCGGTGTTCTGAAGCCTTGTTTGATGAGATTCTTATTAGAGAGACTTTCCATAAGGCACCTGCAACAAAAAAATTCTAAGAAGCTTACCTCAGAATAGAAAGAAAGCTTTGTAGAATCATCATAGTCCTTCTTCAACCAAAATGAAGAAATAGCTTCATTATCCTCCTTTGCTAGATGATGATCCAATGAATTAAATTACCGATTCCATGATATCTAGGCATCCATATTCATAAGTCTGTCTTTTATTGTAGTGTTTTCTTGTCAATGATGTACGAAAAAAACCCAATTAAGATTGTGGATGACAAACAATATCAAAAATATAACAGGCTACTAAACATTGTAGATCTGCAGCAACTAATAGAAACAAAACCTTGCAAAGTCCGGATCTATGCCACAATCATAGTTAAACATCAAAAAGAAAGAGGAATAACTCCATTCATCCAATGGAAACCAGATATGTAAAGAATAATTTTATTATAACACCAGTGAAGAGAAGAGATAAATGTTACCAGTCCCCCTCTATGGGATGGGTTCTTGGCTATCCTCAAACTTCTTCAGCTTGTGTAGATTCTCTCTCCTCTATAATGCATAAACCCAACAAAAATATGGTGTGCAACAATGAAAATAATCATAGTTACAAAAATGAGTGCAACAATGAAAATAATCAAAAGTGAATAATGAATGGAAAACCCTTCTATTTATAACAAAATATTGAGTTATCCTCGAATAATGAGCAATAATAAAATATTATTGATCCCTTTCTTGGAATAACCACTTGGAATATTTTATTATATTTGGTTAGGAGGGAAGAAGTATTTAAACTTTATTTAGAAATAATAAATAAATAAATGATTTATTTATCATCTCAAGGAATTAGTTAAGGAATAATAAACAAATAAGGATTTATTTAATTATTCCTAAGGGATTTAGTCAAATTTAACAAAGAATAATAATTAATTAGTGATTAATTAATCATTCTTAGAGAAAAATAAGAAAAATAATGATTTATCTTGGATTTGAGGCATCTGTGGTTCATTTCCTCCAAGTTGAATATCAGAGTATCCATAATAATAATCATACTTGTCAACGTTTCAAATCCCAACAGGGATCCATCATGAGGACAAATTCTGAATAATGATAGAAGAAGAGCTTAGTGAGAGGATAAATAGTAAAAATATATTTTGATTTTAAGGAGATGAGGTCGGCTTAATTTTCTTTTCTTTTTTAATTTCTAATTTTAATTTTTATAAATATTAATCTTGTTTTAAAGTTTTATTAAAATCTTTATAATAACTTGTATTTTATATATTTTCATTATTATTAAAAGATCCTTTAATGAATAGTTTTTTAATAATCACTAATATATTTCTTATTTATTCTAATGTTAGTATAATGTGACTATTTTTTGTTATTAAATTTTAATTCATTATCATACCTTTTATTCCAATTAGTTAATTAATTAATTGATTAATAAATATTATAACAATAATTGAATTCATATTTAATAAATATAATTAATTCTTTTTAATTTTGTTATTAATAAAAGATAAATTTATTTTATTTATTATAATAATATAACTAATTTTATTGGCATTAATTAATTAATAGATATTATAATTAAATACTAATTGTTATTGTAAATGCATTATTTTATTATACGTAATATAACTAATTTCATTAGATTAATATAGTTTTGATTGATTGATTAATTAATTAATTAATAGGTATGGTAATGACTAATTATTATTATGGGTTAATTAAAAAAAATGTTAATAAACTAAATAATTAATAGAAATTATAATATTAATTATTGTTATTAATAATTAATTATACTAATAATAATTATTATTATTATAAATAATCTTTAATTAATTATTATTATAAATACCTAATAATAATAATCATGATAATTATTATGAAGAATTATAATAATAACTATTTTAATTTTAATTTTAATTTTAATATAAGATCATAAAGTTATAATAGGAGAGGAGTAGTTACCTGATTACCTGAGATGTGTTGGTGGTCCTAAACCCTTTGATTAAAGGAAGCCAACTTTTACTGATCTCTATACCATTGTCCCTATTGAGATTCTGTGGATGTTTTATAATTTCAAGAGCCTCCCTAATCTTCCATCTTTGATAATTTTCTTCTCTTGCGATAATTGATGCGCTCTCCAAACAAATCTGGTGTTTCATCTTTGTGGAATGCTCTGAAAGGGCTGATGTACAAGACCTTCCATTCTTAATATCTGTTTATTTTCCATGATTGGGTCAAGTTTGACAAGGAATAATAATAAAACAATGGTTTAATTAATTATTCCTAGAAGAAAATCAAATAAATAGTGATTTATTTAATTATTCTCCATGGGTTTAACTATAAATTACTTAACAAAGGTGGTTTATTAGGTAATTTCTCATAGTAAAAATAGTTTTACTATGGTAAAATTGGCTTTACATGGTGTACTTCAATCCATCTAGTAAATTAGGCTAGATGATCAATTTTGTGATGATCACAGATTACCCCTCAATGTACGAGTGTTAGGAGCTAAACGTATCACCGAAGTATGTTGTAAAGACACAATCATTTAGAATACACAAGGCAGTCAGAAAGATAGATAGACAGACCAATGAAGCTGAATTTGAAAGAGGATAGGGACAGATGGGGCGAGACTAATGCAAGTCTCCTTTTATGTTGTGGTACTTGTTAGCACCTAAATCTGCGTTAGGCTGAAGGAAGGAAAAATTCAGGGTAACCACAAACCATGCTCAGTCTGGTAGTTAGCCCTACCAGAACAGGAGAGGGCTCTCTTCGAGTCACGCTCAGCGAATAAGTAAACGGAACGGTTTGAGATGACTAATAGTGAATATTGATCTTAGGCTAGTAAGTAAATATGGATACAAGAAGCAATTTTTTATGAATGACTGAGTTTCTAGGATGGTATGGGACCAACTGACAACAATGAGCAGAGAATTTAATACAAAGGCAAAGATTACTTCATGAGGCAAGACAGGTGGAAAGTCTAGCAATTTTGTTTGAAATAACGTGGAATGGAGGAATTTCTTAGGAGGGTGAAAAGGGCATAAGTACATGAATCCTTTTCAATAGAATAAGAACACTGAACATGAAATATTCCCACACGCAGAGCAATAAAAATGAATTCTACCTTATCTAACTTAGAAAATTTCACTGGAAATGAATATGAAATGAACTGTGAAACATTATGAAATACATATGAAACATAAGAGACACATTTTCTACACTCACAACCACATGAATCTCATGAAACAAAGCCACTACTTTTCATTAATCCTCTGTCAAAATATACAATGAAGAATTGAGTTTCTCTGCCACAGTCTCCCATAAATTACAAATCAACCAACCATTTGCAAATGGTTTGCATACAATAAATAGGCTACGCCATGAGGAAATAGAATGACCAAGAGTTGGGGAGTTTTTCGAATCATTACAAAGTGGAAGTGGAAAGGAAACCATTAGTTACAGGTGCAGCGTTACAAAAATGACAAATGGCTTGGGTGACTGCTCGCCTTCCTTTGCCACTTAGATAGGAGTCCACCTTTAGTGAAAATGATTTTTAAAAATTGCCTTAGTTTCCAAGAAAAATATAGTGTAAATGAGCAGGCCCACTTGGAGAAAGTCGCGAATTGAAATTTCGCGAAACGGGCGCGATTTTGGCCTTTTCTTCTATATGCACACGCCCAAATCTATACGCGCCACACCATTTTTTGAGGTGATTTTGAGTTACCTTCTGGAGTCCAAATTGTGCCCAAGTGTACTTGTTGGAAAGCGTGGCTTGTCTACTTTCCAACCCAAGTGGAATTTCTAAATTTGGTGCTCATTTTCCCCTCCAAATCTTCATTCTCCCAAGACTTCTTCCTGAGTGTCAAAATAGGGGCAGAGAGGTCATTTTTTGAGTGTTTTTGACCTCCTGGAGACTCAAATCATGTCCAACTTTCTTTTCCAAGCACCATTAGTTGTGAGTTTTCATCCTGAATCCAGAAATGCAAACCATTTGTGATTTGGAGCTCCCAATCCTAAGTGCCGCGCCAGTGGCGCGACGCACAGGGAGAAAAAACTTGTGTTGTGACCAAAAATTTTCCATGTGACCAAAATCGCCCCAAAATTCTTGAAATTTGGGCTGGAGCTTCCTTATCAAGTGTTATGCTGGGCCAAAGAGGCTTCGGCCAATATCTAAATTCAATCGATCTCCCTTTGCCTCTTTTGCTTCTTGATTGCCTTCCTCAATTTTGCCTTCAAATTCCTGATTCGGGCCTTGCACACTTTGTTTCATGCCATGTAGTGGAAATCCATGTGTCTCAACAATGCATGGTCCTTGTCGACCTTGTCCAGTAGCCTCTCTAAGTGCATGTTAACTCTCTCGAGGTTGTCCTCCTGATCTTCATTAATCTCTTGCTCCAATGATGTGAGCTCAACTCTTCTCCTTTGTGCAGCTTGGCGATGCTCACAAATGTTTTGTAGCTCCATGATCACTTGCTGA
Source organism: Pinus tabuliformis (assembly GCA_031772625.1). NCBI lineage: Eukaryota > Viridiplantae > Streptophyta > Pinopsida > Pinales > Pinaceae > Pinus > Pinus tabuliformis. The sequence goes on from CM062815.1 coordinate 133,053,949, forward strand.
TCCTCAAGCTATTTGTTCCTCTGCTCCAGATATTTCATGTTCCACTTAGCCCTCTCCAAGTCAAGGGATAAGGCTTCGATCTCTAATTGTTGCTCCTCGATGATCTCTCTAAGTTGTGCACTCGTTGGTTCTGTATCTGTATCATCATGAAGGAGAACGAATTCGGTCTCTTGTTCACCTGATGGCTCACCTGAAGGCCCCTCATCATGCATTGGCTCCTTACCTCTGTCCTGTACCTATAGTGCTAATGTCGGAAGTGAGGCCCCTTCCACCTCGGGTGGAGATAACACTCACTTTGTTGCTGCAAACAAATGTCTAGCACCCCTCTGATATGTGATGAAAACCGGCACACTAGCAGTCTCATGGCGCTCATACCGACGAGAAGGTTCACCCTCATGCTTAACCTCTTATAATACCTGTGAAGTACTGAAGAGGTCACGGGAGATGAAATCATCCCATGTAATGCCCTGCAATCCCAGCTGATGAACCACCAAAATATTAATAAGGGCAAAGTGATAAACACTGTTAAGTTGCTGTTGAGGGGTCTTGTAATACATGAAGGTGTTCATCCTCTCTATGTTCCTGCAAAAGAAAAATGGGATGTTCATCATTCGTACCCTAGTAAAGTGCATGAGCAACCTGATGTGATAGGCATATAGACGAGAGAACCTCCCCTCACAGCTGAAGTACCTCATGATCAACCTCATGAGTGGAGCATATTCATCTCTCAAATATCTAAATGGAAAGACTCTTGTGAGTTGCCTCAATCAACTGGCTTTAATGTAAGGCTCATAATACTGTTGATCAACCTTTTGTTTCTTATGCCAGGGTTCTCCAACATTCGGTATACCTGTTGCTAATGAGACAGTTTCGGGTGTCAGTGTGAAGGTGACCCCGGCCAAGATAGAGTGATCTCCGTGTAGGTGGAGCACCAAAAGATGGGCCAAATCATGATGAACTCGAACATTAGCCACTCTTTGACAAAATTCAAAACATGATAGATGCTGGAAGCATGACATGGCAAGAGGGCAGGCCTGCAATTTAGTGACGGTGGTTGGCTCATCCCTAACATGTTTGCCACTCTTGTGATGTCTCCTGGGAGCCTGTTCTTCCGAGGATGAATCACTTTGTGTCTCCATCTCATACTCTGATGAATGCTCAGATGTCATGACTTCTGTGTGTACTATACTTGGGCTGTCCTTTGATGATGGTGTGAAACTAGGTGTTGTTGTGATATCTTCCACCAAGGGGAATAATGAAAAAAAAGGGAGTATTAGGAGGGGAATAATATGATGGGAATAGGGGTTATGGGGAGAAGTTTTTTTTAGGGATATGTAGGGGGGTTTGGGGATTTGATAAGGTAGGGTTTTGGGGTTTTGATAAGGTAGGGTTTTGGGGTTTTAATAAGGTAGGGTTTTGGGGTGTTATGTTGACAAATAAGAGGAGGGGATAGGGAATGGAGTTTGGTAATATTTTAGGGTAGGGGTAATAGGGAAAAATGAGATGGGGGGAAGGGAAAAATGGAGAGGAGGGAAAAGATGAGAGGTGAAAGAGGAGCCTTGGCATCAACACCACAATTTTGCAACCCTAGCAACAATGGCTTTGGTGTTTTCTAGTGGTTGGTTTTATGAATTTTAGTTGCCACTATAACTAGCCATGAACCACCATAACCTTCACAAAAATACATGAGCCATCGAGATTTAGAGCCTACCTGTCGATTTGAGGGGTTTCAAAGGCAACTTGAGGCAATTTGGCACGATTTCGGGCCTTTGTGGGTGTGCGCCGCGTGACAAACCCAATGTGTCGTGCTCTTTATATGCATCGCGCCCTTGTAAACTTTGCACTGTGGGGTGGCTCTATGTTCGCCGCACTCTGTATGTGCACCGCGCCCCTCTGTGTGTGTGCCGCATGCCTGAAAACGACTCCAACTCCCTCCAAACGCGTGCTTTGCACTCTCAAACACTTTTCTATGTTTCTCAATAACCTTGATTTGCACAATGACCTTGTTTCCTTCTGGAAATTCTTATATAAAGACTTTGAAGTCATGGATTAAATATTTTCTTCTTCAAAAACCCACTTTGCAAATGTTTCTTTTTGACACTTTTCACTGACTTAAAGCAACACTGAATTTCTTTCATCCCTTTGAATTTTTAGCTAGAATGATGAAATTTTCGGCACTTTTTGCAGGGGTTGCATGACAAGGCATTTGGCCATGGAAACCATGACTCCCTCTGAAGAAATCAATTGGCGACCTTTTGAAAATTTTATCACAAATGACACACTGTTTGACTTTTTCTTCAAAACAGAGTTTTGAAGAATAGTCGAAATTTGTCCACATGATGATGAAACTCTTTGAATCATAACTTTGTAAGGGACCCAGTCTGGCCTGCATGGCTTTATTGGACATGGTTGAAGACCAAATTGATTAATCCCTAGACCTAATTATCGAAAATGACTTTTGTCCATTAAAGGACCAGACCTTGACTATCATGGACTTTAGTGATCATTGACAAAAGACCTAAGCCAGCAGGAGCCAGACATGAGGGGAAATGACTAGCATGACCTTTTCTGTCAGATTATGGCATGCTCCTAGCAGAATGTAGCTAGGTAAATGGAGCGGGACTCCTAAAAATGAAATGCATAAAGAGTTTTGATCTCTGACGGAGGACTGACCAGACCGACTCTAACAGTACTCAACCTCAATGAGGTGGAGGAGGCATACCCATACCCACCGAGATAACTTAGTACAAAAATAATGGTTCACCGAGGAATATAAAACTGAGCAATGAAGTACATGATAATGGTACATGACATGCTGGCATAAGAGAACCATAAAATAATACAAGGTGTCCCATATACATAATGCACCTGGAAAAACAAGAGTCAGGACTAAATAAAATGATATCTGAGTACATGACATACAAAGCCCCTTCCCTTAAAATTGGGTGGGAGGGAGGGTAAAACAACATGAGAAGACTTGTTGAATAAGGAAGGGCTCCACCAAACTAAATGGATCATCTGGAGGAGACGTGCATGCTATGAACACTTCAATTGATAGGAACTGAACCCATCAACTCTGCGGAACTGCATCTGAGGTTGTAGCATAGTAGGTATGCATCTGGGCATGTGGGGGGCTACCTGAAGGGCCTTCCCCTCATGAGGTCTGAAACATCTCACACAAATCCGAGAATCACTGGTACATTCTACTGCATCACCGGACCATCAAATGTATGGATCAAGAACATGAAATCACCAAGTCAAAGGGAAATAATGAGACCCTCTGCTCGATCCAAGGCAGCCAACAAGAATAGAAGTTGGAACCGAGATACATCGCCCTCTAGGTTGTTCTTCTGGAATAAATGAGTTGATGTCGATAGAATAGGGCTCGCGATAGATGAGGTAATGAGGATCCTCAACTAAAGCACACAGGAAAATAATGATGTGACTGATGGAATGACAATAGGGATAATGGGGAAATGGAAATGGGGGACAAACAGACGAGTACCCTTGTTAGAGAAAAAGTGCATGGTTGACCTCGCAGCAGTTGACTCAACTCCAGAGGGGACGAGGAAAATATGACTGGAGTAGAAAATGGGAAACAAAGGATGGACAGTATGCAAATACGGATGGAATACCATGAAATGAGATGATGGGACATGAAATATATTCCAAGAATGTAAGGGTGACTCATCACAGATGCTCTAAACAAAGGTGACTCGATGATGTTGCCACACAGACTAAGCCCGGTGGGGACCATGAAAACATGAGTAAATGATGGTTAATCATGACGAAAGTCAACATATGGTATGAAAAGTACTAAGAAGAGGTGAAACTCCAAGTACAAGTGTCACTTTATGACAAAATTCAGTTTTGATAGGCGATGAAGTGACCTAGTCTGGAAAAATGGTTTCCTAGTGAAGTGTCAAATTGTAAAAAACTGAGGAAGACCCATTATAGAGATGGGTTAGAGCTTTCCAATGGTACTGACAGTGTGTAAAACTAAGCTACGGTCTAGTCACAATGGGAGATAGAAAACTGTGGGTTTTCCTATAAAGGGTGCTTTCCCTCTAATTTGAACTCATTCACTAAGTGAGGTGTGGTGAATTTGGAGAGGAGGAAAAGGCCCTAAATGTTGTGGACATCGTAGTGACAAACCGACTGTCAGAATCAAGATCTGCGACTTTCAGGTAGGTGGCTTTACTCATCTCTTCAATTTCAGTGGTTTATTTCCTAATTTTTGGTACCTGATAGCTCCCTGAGAGACCCCTACACTTTGTCATGGTCACATCACACTTTTTGGGCCTAGAAGTGCGATCTAACTGAGAGGAAACAACTGGAAATATGCGAGC